>OW964555.2:39072292-39556258 GCA_943138885.2 Tholera decimalis
CCAAAATGGTATGCCAAATTACCTTCAGTCAGTTTAGGAACCGATTTTAGAGAGTTGCTCTCTGAGATCAATTCTGTTATCACAAATCATAGACTTTCTTCTTAAACATTGACTTAATAATAGCGAAAATAACTAAGTTAAGCATGGTGAATATAATTTGGAATACTCCTATACCAAAATACCTGCACCCCATCTCCAAATCTAAATTGTGTCATTTTGCAGTCAAGCTAAAATTTTAACCTGTAGGGATATTTAATTGTTTCTGATAGCTTGCACATTGATAGTAAGATAATATTGCTTCAATTTAATCAAGGTTTTATTTATATATACCTAACGGAAAAAAAGTTGCAGGTCTGAAACAAAATGGTATTCCAAATTACCATCCTTTCCTCTATTATATAAATCTAGTTTCAGAGCTTATAAGCCTAACGCTCTTCTGATGGGGGTTAGTTATTGAGTTCTTACCTTATTTATGTAATTTAAGAAATAAGAAATTCGGTAGATCCTGAGGAAATAATGATTTCCATTTAAAATAGGTATCAGGTAAGTAATAAAATAACTGTTTCGTTTCCAAAGGGTGTTGTCCAAATGCTTGAAATGGATTGAAACTGCGAATAGTCCTTAATTCTTATTAAAATAAAATATGTACCTATAATAAAATAATTTTCAAGTTTGTTTAAGTAGGATATAAAAATATGGAAATCATTAAAATATTTGACCTGATATCCGTTTAATTCATTCTTATTTTTATTGGAGGCAATGGCGGATCCAGGGGGGAGGTCATGGGGGTCATGACCCCCCCCTGGGCTGGGTCCAGGACCTAGGTGGAACGCTAATTAAAATAGTTAAACATAATGTTTTTATATATTTTGTCACAATATAGATTTTATTTAAGTACTTTCAATATTTAATTGATTTAATACAATAATTTTTTTGAAGGCAAACGCGTTATTCGGGAACGAACGCATCCAAAATTTGAATTTAACCGCGCCACCGCATGGCCGCCGCCGCCTTTCATATCTCACATTTCGTGTGACACTTGCGTGCGCTTTGTTTCAACCTGACTTATTTAAAGTTATCTGTGGTTTCAACTTACGTCTATAGATCTAACCTCAATCGGAACGACTAAACTTTAGTAATAACCTGACCTTATTATAAAACCATTTCTGACCTTATTTTAAATTGTATATTGAGATGTACCCTAATATAAGATTTTTTTTATGTATTATGGCTACACTACCTGTTAGTGTAGCGACAGCGAAAATTACGAAAAATCAAATCGTGGCTGAGAGCTTTTATGGTTGAAGAACGTCTAGAACCGGACTGGCACATCTCCACGTCCATAAAGATGATGATGTTCATCCTGGCCGATTTCGGCTATGGCGACTGTATGATGGCTATTTTATTCAAACATTAGAAAGCTCTAATAAGCGCACCGTCGGAGAGCTGAACAATCGCTTGGTTGTTCAGCTCTCCGACGGTGCGCTCATTGGTGACTGGCGTACCCACATTTCGCTGAGAATACCATGTTGCATGTAGTGTAGGGCACGTTAACACACCGTTCGCACGATAATAGTGTATGGTCGCTGGTGACCTTCAACTCGTCTCGTTTTTTGTCCAAATCTTCTCGTCTTAGCGATACAAAATCAAAGTCTTGCAGATTAATGAGACGTCTCCAATCCAAACGTTGAGCGGCTTTGTGCTTACATTGAGATGGTTCGATATTGCATCTTTTCATATGCCTTTTCAGAACATCATTATATCTTAGGTATTGTCCATCCCATTGACGTTTGCCATATTTGAGTTCTGAAGATGCGTTTAGCCAATCTGTCGTCCGACATTCGCTACACGTGTCCACTCCAGCGCAGCTGGCGCCTCATGAGGTAGATCTCGATACCTCCGACGTTTGCACGACGAAGAACATCCATGTTTCGGACATGATCTTGCCACCGGATGTTCATTATATCTCGCAGACACTTTAAGTGATACCTGTCGAGAGCGCAAATGTGTTTACGGTACAGGACCCATGTTTTGGACGAATACAAAAAAAATTGGGAGCACAATGGCCATATTATACACTTTTATTTTGGTGGATAGCTTGATGTCATGCGACCGGATAACTTTAGACCGCAGTTCATCAAAAGCAGCAGCAGCAGCTCCTATTCTATCTCTAGTCTAAGTCACACTTTGACGTAATAGTGCTTCCAAGAAGATTTTTTTTTTAATTTGAATCTATCGACTTGGTTTAATATATTGTCTTCATAACATACATTAAGTAGTACATTGTCATGTAGCCCTCCTGCCGCCATCACTTTAGTTTTTGAAATTAATTTTAAGCCTAAACTTAGTGCATGCCTCATTTAAATAATTGGTCATAAGATTTTGAAGGCCACTTGCGGAGTCTGTGACGAAACATAAATCGTCGGCGTATACATAATCTCAGTTATAAGTGCCACTGAGATTTTCGTAGTCGCTTTAAGTTTCGCCGGGTTGAAAAGACTACTATCCGTGCGAAACTTAATCCCTTAAGGCTTCACGGACTGCAATATCCTACCGATCCTGCCAATTATAGACCAATCGCCTTAACCTCCATACTGTGTAAAGTAATCGAAAGGTTACTCAACAACAAGTTGCTGGCATACCTTGAAAACAATGAGCTCCTCAGTGACCGCCAGTATGGCTTTCGCCGTGGTTGGTCCACCGGAGATTTTCTTGTGTATGTCACGCACTGTTGGGGCGAGGTCATTGAGAAACACGGTAAAGCCCTTGCGTTATCCCTCGACATCTCAAAGGCCTTTGACAGGGTCTGGCACGCTAGTCTGCTGAGCAAGCTTCACGCATGCGGTGTCCCTGATGGCTTATGCAACTGAATTTCCGACTTCTTGAGTGAGCGGTTGATCCGAGTGGTCATCGATGGCTGCTCATCGGATCTTATGGCAATTAAAGCCGGTGTCCCTCAAGGGTCTGTTCTTTCTGCGACTCTTTTTCTGCTGCATATCAATGATCTACTTCAGCTGGGAGCAGTTGGGTACGCGGATGACAGCACAGTCTCAGAGAGATACTTATCCAGTTCTAGAGCTGACAGGGACGAAATTGCCACTCTCAGATAGAGCATGGAATATCGGAACCTTTTCCCAATACCGGTTTTGTTTCGATATTCAATTTTTTAATATCGGTATTCCGGTATTTCGTTATTTTTCCGATATTATGGAAATAAAATGATCAAATTCGTTTTAAAGTTGTAAGGGTCCAAATATTGGAATTTAGAGACTGTATCAAAGTGTGCTATGGAAATATAAAATCACCGTCATTTATTATTAAAAATATATCATTGCAATCTTACATCAATTCGAATTTAAAAGAATGATTCACAAAAATATCAATTTCGTAATATACTAATCAACACAAGTTAAACTAAGTAATTGAGTAACAAATATATACAACGTGTAACAGAATAAACGCAATTCCTGAAAGTAGTTGTATCAGAATCGGCTTCTGAATCGATTCCGTGATAAAAATAGGTGTTATATTTTAACCTAACCTAAGTGCCACTAACATTGCACGAGTGTACGGATCTGCGTAAGGATATTGTATGACGTACATACGTTTTGCGGATAACCATTTTATAAAAAATATCTAGGTATGGTTTCAATTTATTTAGTTACGGATGTTGTTTTAGACTCATATTTTAATATTCTAATTAGGGTGTCTGAGGTATTGCGCTTAATCTGTTACACCTTGTATAAGTAAATATTACGATAAACGCAAAGAACTGGATATTCAAATTGGAGGGAGAGTCATCTTGTGTATTTAAAGACGAAGACTACGACAATTCACGAGATCGCTATTGCTGAAATATGGAACGTCAGTTTTAGAAATTCACATTTAAGAGGTCCATAAAGCCCTTTGCAGACTAGACGTGAACAAAGCCAGCCGGCCGGACGGAATACCTGCTCGAGTCTTAAACATTTGTGCTCTAGAGTTGTCACCTGTATCACACTCTTAAAATTAGAGTGGTGCCAGTATCCTGGAAGCAACCAGGATGTGCAACCAGTACCCAAAGAACCTCCAGAATCTGCAAAGTGATGGAGAGGATACTAAATAATAAGCTGCTAGCATACCTTGAAGACAATGAGCTCTTTAGTCTCTTCTTCGTATTGGTGTTAAATTGCGTACTTTATATGTATTAGGCCCAGTCACGCAGGTCTCGTTCAGTGGCGTTTATAAGATCTTCTAATGTACACGTTTTTGGGTCATTTGGACACTCGAGCTAATAAGACATTGTTTGATCAGGAACGCCGTAATCGCACTGGGTTTCAGCTTGGCATATAATGCCCCATTTTGTTAAATTATGCTTGAAGCGGCCTACTTGGGTTCGCAGACCATTGATAGCTTTCCAAATTGGCCACTGCAAGTTACGTCCGGGTGGCAGATGTTCCTGGGGCTGAAAGGAATTAGGCGGCGGCGGCGGAAGGTAGTTTAGCTACTTAGCGACCACCAGTATGGCTTCTGCCTTGGTCTGTCGACCCGATATCTTCGTGTGTATGTTACGCACAGCTGAGGCGAGGCCATTAAGAAACACGGCAATGCTCTTGTGGAGTCCCTCAATATCTTAAAGACCTTTGACACGGTCTGGCACGCTAGTCTACTGAGCAATCTTCCTACATTTGGCGTCCCTGCTGGCTTCTGCAACTGGATTTCTGACTTCTTGAGTGAGCGGTCAATCCGAGCGGTCATCGATGGCTGCTCATCGGATATCAAGGACCTGCTCCAGTTCTTGGGTACGCGGATGACAAAACAGACTTAAAGATATACTTATCCAGTGCTAGAACTAGCAGGGATGAAACAGACTATCTTAGAAAGGCCATGTTGGAGCGAATGAATTTAACTCGACAATCTGGTTAAATTCAATGCTTTGAAAACACAGGTTTATCTTTTCACTGCTAAAAGGAGCCAATTTAAATTATCTCCTATTTTCCGAGGTGCATCTATACCTATCAGTTACCGACCGCCTGGAGCTTTTGGACATGGAGTTGACGGCTAACTTAAACTTCGGCTCAATCATTGAGTCAAAAGCTTTGACTGCAGCCAAAAAGCTGGAAATCCTTCACAAGGTGAG
This sequence comes from Tholera decimalis, assembly GCA_943138885.2. Taxonomy (NCBI): domain Eukaryota; kingdom Metazoa; phylum Arthropoda; class Insecta; order Lepidoptera; family Noctuidae; genus Tholera; species Tholera decimalis. The sequence goes on from OW964555.2 coordinate 39,077,412, forward strand.
GCGATACTTCACACCTGTACAGTTTTTAAATTTGTATAAAGCACAGGTCTGTTCTTGTATGGAGTACTGCAGTCACTTGTAGGATGCTCAGCAAAATAACAGTTTGCTGCACTTGACTCGGATAACGAAGAGCTAAAAGACTCATAGGCGATGCAGTGTTAGCAGACAAGCTTCACAGCCTGGCTCATCGGCGAAACGTTGTTCGCCTGTCGGTCTTCCACAAATTGTACTTCGGAGAGTGTGCGCAGGAACTCCACGACCCGATTCCTCCATCTACCTTATACTAACGCTCTACCAGACGTATCACTTGTTCAATATACCGTCTTGTTGTACTAAGCGATTCTCCTCTACATTTATTGTGCACACGGCCAAGGTTTGGAACTCTGCAGGCTGCTGTGTTCCCTTCTACATATGACCCGTCTTCTTTCAAAGCAAGAGTGAACGGTGAACTTCTGGGCTCATCAGTAATAAAACATATATATATTCCACAACTTTTTTTTCACACAACGCCATCTAGTCCCAAACTAAGCAGAGCTTGTGGTATGGGTACTAGACAACTGATAAACATACATATATATTTCTAAATACATACATATTATAGATAAATTACACCCAGACAAAGAACAAATGACCGTGCTCATCACACAAACATTTGTCCTAGGTGGGAATCGAACCCACGACCTTGCGCACAGCAGTCAGGGCCACTGACCACTATACCAACGGGCCTGTCAAATAAAAAAAAAGTAGCAGAGGGCATTCAACGTATTGTCTTTGAGATACGATCTTATTTTGTTGCATGTATGTACATTAGGGTGTCCCGAAATTTTTTTTTTCACTTTTCGCTACTCTAGCCCCCTCAAAAGTTGCATTATTAGTTTTAGATTACCGTAAAAATAATAAAAAAAAACATAAAAAAATATCTTGAGGGTTCTACCGGCATTTTTTTTTTATTTTTTTATCACTAAAATAACCCTCCAGTCAATGTCGTCTATTCTATTTTATGTACATTATTCCCATTTTATTTTTTTATTTCATTGATAGTGAAACCCTAAGTTATGATTTGCAGGCAATGACAGGATTTTTCACAGAAATCAAAAATACAGGAGAAATGGTAAGGGGGCGTATCGGTGTCCGCGCGACATGGCCACAGGGCTCATGTCACAGGCAAATGGCCGTCTCCGCGAACTAGTGCGCTTTCGACGGCGATCGTGATAACATATATGAATGCCGAGTTGTTCTGTGGTATCTTGTAAAAACCGAAGCCAAAATCAAATCTATGTGAATCATGGAATCACTTACCATATGTAAGTACAAGTATTTTACAATATTTGTCTTTAAAATCATGAAAGACAATAAATCGTAAAATATTTCTTGGTTTTACTATGTTATTTTTGTTTTCAAATATCAGAGCGATTGTACTCCTTTTGCTATAAATACATTGCTCCTTAACCACTACCTGAGTTCGTCACTAAGTAACTGGACAAGCAATGTAAACATAACATACGAAACTGTATTACGCGGATTCATCGCGTAGTGAGGCCGCCACTTCTTGCGACGAATTAGTGATGTGCTTGTGCAGATCCACTAACGTAGGCTATCGACAGCAATGTCGATTGACGAATGAAATATTGCTATTATAGTTTAGGGGTTTTTCAACCGACGACAAAAAAAAGAGGAGGTTATCAATTCGACGCGTATATTATTTTTTTTATGTATGATCACCGATTACTCGGAGACGGCTGAACCGATTTGTAAAATTCTTTTTTTGTTTGAAAGGGTATACTTTGAAATTGGTCCCATTGTCACCAAGCCAGGATCTGATGATGGGATCCTGGAGAAATCGAGGGAACTCTTCAAATATTATAGGCACACCTATAGTGATTTGAGTATTTTTAAAGTAACTTGTGTAGTTGCATTCGAAAAGCACCATTTGTGAAGTGGACCTGATGATGAAGACCACAGATGGCCACTGGAACTACTCAATATATAAGTATTTCATGTGTTCCGCTTCGATTACTTGAATGTGGTTATTAAGCACAATATGCTCGTCACAATGCATATGGTGAAGTGAAGCTGATGGTGAACTACCAGGAGAACTCCTCAACAAATAACAGCCCAACATTGGGAAAAGCAATATTTTGTAAATGAATATAAGTAGTTGACATTTAGGCTCTTATAACTAGGTAAATTAAAAATCGACCAACTAAAAAGAGTGAAATAAAAACTTTTTACCAAAAAATTAAACCGACTCCCAAAAAACACTGCAAAGTGAAAATTACTTTAATTTCGGAAGTCGGTGCCAAAAACGAAAATACAAAACTAAAGACACCGACTACCGAAATTAAAGTTATTTTTCACTTTGCAGTGTTATTTGGGTGTCTGTTTAAATTTTTGGTAAAAAGTTTTTTATAACATACGGAAACCTCTAAGAAAATATGTTTAACTTTTATTTTACATGAGGTGACAGAAATAAAAATACGTTGAAAAGTCAAGTGTACAAAAAAGTAAAAAAAATAAACAATTTATTTTACGCCCGCAGCATGCGTGGAGTTCCGACGTCGCCGTCGCTACAATAGTTTATTTTTCAATCTGTCAACCGTTTTAGCCTGGTTGGAAGATCGATGTAAATAATGTTTTTTTACTTATTTTGATTTTTTTACAGAGTAGTAGAGAAATGCGTAACCAATATTCGTAAAGTAAGTTACTTTAATTTTAGGTTAATAATCGGTGGTGTTTTTCGGTTTAGAATTATCGTATGTTATGCCTTATCCTCATGCTGTTTCTTTATTTTTTATGGTTTTTGTATTTTGCTTCCGTTGAAGCTTCGAATGCGTTATAATAATCGGCATGGTTCAGATAATGTATTTGTGAATTGAGCTTAAAATAAGTCAATATATTCATGCTATTTATTTGTTATGCATGGATGTGTGTTTGTTTTCATATATTTAACAATTTCTCTACTAACTAGGATTTTTCTTATAACAAAAACCTATTATAACCTACTAAACTATTACCTGCGGGGTAATTGCGTAACACACTTACAGTAGGAATCGGTTTCATTATGCTAAATCAACAACACTCACTGCGGTATTTACGTTGTTGAGCAGACCAATATTTCGAACATATGAAGCAATGCATTAGCAATATACGTCAAAATCATTCAGATCTTGATTTATAGTGTGTTACGTAATTATTGCGATATTATATGGTGACGTTTAGAAGTAGCTTAGGATGTATGTAAATGATAAATAAGTGCTTTTCGTACTTTTCAGTTTCCCAAAAGATGTTAACATAAAAAAGGAATAGATTGATGCCACAGGCATGCCACCTAACTGGTACCCTACAAAAAATAGCACCATATGCTCGGTTCACTTCAACGCAGAAATGTTCTAGTCTCTAAAGAAAAGTCGCAGGATTTTTGAATGGAAAATTCCAAAATTAAGAGTACAACTGATTTTTGCAGAAGTGGGTTGAATTTTATTTTATTACTGAAAGCTATTCTCATGATTTAGGGTATTCATAAAATCAGTCATTCAACTTTTCAGGATTCTATACAACCTATACGGCTGGTATGTTCCGATCAAGAGCGTAATGTAAGTTAACATCAACTTCTATTTGACCTATCACTATGATAATTAAATATTAAGATTTAAGTCGAAAGCGCCAGGGTAGCCCTTAATACTTAGTAGGTAGTACTTAATAATAATTATGTAATGTTATGTTCTTAATAATATGTTTATTGTTATTGTAATATTTTCTGGACATGCCATTTTTTATTTGGTTCATTTTCAGGTGCCCAAAAAAAATTGTACAATAATAAATGGAAGAATCGATAACTTTCCGATTTAGTCAATCACTAGCGTATATGTAAAATAAATTGCTTTTGCACAGCACAACGATAGCGACCGATGTTTTTGTGTGGGTAAGTTCTACGGTGCATGGTAAATACACGCTGTGTTTGACGGAATAAGGTTTATTATTGATTGTATAGTACGTTCTGATTCAAGAAATGCGGGTGTGTGTGCGAGTGCGTATCTATTGATTTTATTAAACTGCATGTGTAGTTGTTGCCCCGCCCAGCGCCTAACTGGAGACACACGGTTCCGATATAATTTCGTCTGTTGACCATATCTAGTTATTTATTTTATCTATGGGATTTTTTCTGTTAGGAATTGGTTTGGAACAAACTCGCAAAATTCATGTTATGACTTGTTTTTCTTAAATTCTCTACTTCTAAAGTGAGGCAGTTCGTCTCATTTCTATTGCGGTTTTATTGCTGTAAGGTGTCGCTCTGCACTTCCTTGTGATAAAATACGTGTTTTTGTTATATATAATAATGGGTTCAAGACGAAGTGAGACTACCTGTGCTATTTTGGGATCATATAAAGAACTTGACGATCGCCAGTTACCAGTGATAAGTGACGTTATCAAATTCATTTTGTTTACTAAAAATGAACTAAAACTACAGAAGAATGGGAAAGATCCTTCTAACACAGAAGTTTTTTCAATCGTTTCTGGAAAACTTGATACGATTTGGACCAAAGCTTCGATTCCTATCGTTTCCAACGTACGAGTTACCCAATTGCTGAAATCATATTTCGTCAAATACCTGTCATTGATAAGATATCCCAAAAATAAAAGAAATGATAGTTACGAAAGCAAAGTGAAGTGTTTTTGGAATCGTCGAACAAGCTCTTCGATATTGCTGCTTGTAAGTGCACTTCGTTTGACATTTGTTCCTGCATAAAACCTAAGAAAGTTCCTATTTCTGAAAGAGACTTTTTACTGGATCAAAGAAGTGATAGAAAAATGGCAATAAGCGGTATAGACACAAAAGAAACAGCAAGACTTTTAAAGAAACATCAGAGACAAGAAAATTTGAATCGAAAAGAGTCAGAGCACGCATGTTTTCCCAGTGCATCACTAAAAACCAATCCTCTTCCGGTGCGCGAGTTGCCGCCTCGACCGCAGTCGCTTGTAACAGAGCTTTCTGCGAATAGTGACGTGCCTGTAAATGAGACTCCATCTACTTCGTTGAATCGGAACACTCTGGCGCTGCCAACAGTAGCTAAGGTATGTGATCGGTATGGACTATCGACGCGATCTGCGGCTGCGGTCACTTCGGCGGTCTTAGCTGACGTAGGATTGGTATCTTCCGAAGATCTAAGTCTTGTTATTGATAAGAATAAAATTCATAGAGCTGTTTCAAAAGCACGGACCAAGGCCAACAAAGACATTGATACGATTGTAATAAAAAGTATCTACTTTGATGGACGAAAGGACAAAACACTCATAAACGAGAAAATAGGCGATCGGTACCACCGCAGAGAAGTCTTGCAAGAACACATTTCAGTTCTCACAGAGCCGGGATCTATTTATTTGGGACATATGACGCCAAGTCGTGGCACTGCCAAAGGGATCGTCTCTTCTATCATATCTTTGTTAGAAAATCAAGGGTTGAACTTGGAAGAGGTGATCTGTGTGGGGTGCGATGGTACTGCTACGAATACAGGTTGGAAGGGAGGTGTCATTTAATACCTGGAAAACTATTTAAAGAGACCGTTGCAATGGTGTGTTTGTATGCTTCACGCGAATGAATTACCGCTTCGTCATTTGTTCATGTGTCTGGATGGTAGCACATCTGGGCCAAAAGAATATTCAGGACCTATTGGAAAACAGCTAGCTGCTTGTGAAAGTAAACCTCTAGCGTCTTTTTGTGCAGTGTCTGGCAATTTGCTAGTATTACCTGATAATATTGTGAAGGAACTAAGCACGGATCAAAAGTATCTGTACGAAATGTGTCATGCTGTGATGGCTGGTTCCTGTTCCTTTGAGCTAGTGAACCGCCAACCTGGAAAAATGGCGCATTCGAGATGGCTCACTACTGCCAATCGCATACTCAGACTTTACGTAAGTACTGTTTCGCCGTCAAATAATTTGCAGCTGCTTGTGAACTACGTGGTCAAAGTTTACGCTCCTGTTTGGTTCCTAATCAAGCAAAACTCATCATTTAAAGATGGAGCCAAGAATATTTTTCAAATGGTTATATACTCTCGATTTTTGCCTGATAGTCAGAGATCTATTGTAAATTCGGTGATCGAAAGAAACGCTTTTTTCGCGCACCCAGAAAACTTGCTTATTGCCATGTTATTCGACGATAGAGAGCATATTCGAGAGCTTGCATCTCGCAAAATATTAAAGGCCAGAGAAGCAGAAAAGAGCAACTCTCGCAGGGTATTTAAAACACCAAAGCTTAACTTCTGTGCGCGAGACTACACCGATATAATATTTTGGCAAGAGTGTGAAATATCAGCTCCACCAATTTTGCGACACGTCTCCAACGATGAACTTAGAATTAAGGCTAAAGAACACATCCGCGACATTATTGAGTTTCCCTGCCACACACAGTCAGTGGAAAGATGTGTAAAACTAGTGACGGAGGCTTCTCAAAGCGTCACGGACGCTACAGCTCGGGATGGTTTTATTAGGAACAGATTAAAATCTCGCTCAGAAATGCCTAATTTTGGTCACAATAACCAGTTCCGTTTTTAAAGTTGCCATTGATTATTTTGTCTTTCAACTATTTTAAACCTTGCTTTAACTCGTTGTTGTACCCTTAAATTTAATAAAAACCATTTAAATGTTATTTTTGTATGATTTATAGTTTATATTAGGAACCCCTAAAAATAGCAAATTTGAAAAACTTCAAGGACTGGTAGAGGCCTCAAGATGCTGGATATCTAATTAAATTTATATAATCGTAATGTATGTGTCAAAACGCAACTTTTGATACCTCTTGCGTAGCCGTAGCTCTTTTTTTTTCCCCCATACATGAACGGGACACCCTAATGTACATGATGCCGCGCCTAAGTGTTGTACTCTTTTATATGGAAATAATCATTTATATATGACACTGTAGCATACATATTATTATAATCAACCGATAGTTATTATTTACATTAATTAAATTCAATGAAATAAGTAAGAAAGATTCTATTGCGTTTGGTTTTTTGTTTCATATAAAATATCGAAAAACCGATATTTGAAATCCAAAATCGCTTCTTCGATATCGGATTTATGGTCCGATATTCCGGTTTTTCGATATTATCGAAAATCGGTATCCATGCTCTACTCTCAGAAAGGCCATGGTAGAGCGCATGAATTTGACATTAAATCTCGTTTCCCAATGGGGTGATGACAATCTGGTCAAATTCAACGCTCTGAAAACACAGGCTTGTCTTTTCAGCGCTAAAAGGAGCCCTTTTGAATTGGCCCCTACTTTCCAAAGTACATCTGTGCCAGTTACCGATTACCTGGAGCTTTTGGGCATGGAGTTGACGTCAGACCTCAGCTTCTGGTCAACCGTCGAGTCCAGAGCTCAGACTGCAGCAAAAAAGTTGGGAATCCTACACAAGGTGAGGCGGTACTTCACGCTTGGACAGCTTCTAAATCTGTATAAAGCACAGGTCCATTCCTGCGTGGATTATTGCAGCCACTTGTGGGATGGCTCTGCAAAGTACCAACTTGCTGCATTGGACTCGATCGAGCGCAGAGCTAAAAAGCTTATAAGCGATGAGGTGCTAGTGGACAACCTTCATAGCCTGGCTCATCGGCGAACCGTTGCTTGCCTGTCGTTTTTCTACAGATTGTACTTCGGGGAGTGTGCGCAAGAGCTCCATGACCTGATTCCTCCATCTCCCTTTCACTACCGGTCTACCAGATGCACGGCTGGGTACCACCCACACTTGGTTGATATACCGTCTTGTCGTACCAAGCGCTTCTCCTTCATATTTATTCTGCGCATAGCCAAGCTGTGGAATTCTCTGCCGGCTTCTGTGTTCCCTGCCACTTAGGACCTTTCATCCTTTAAAACACGAGTAAATAGGCATCTTCTAGGCTCGCTAGTCCCATCGTAGACTTTATCTATCGCTTACCATCACGCGAGATCGAGGTCAAGAGTGGGCTCATCAGTAATAAAAAATAAAAAAATAGAATGCGAACAAAGTTGGTGCCAATACACATTCCTGTTTGACTCCACAGGTGACTGAGAAAGATTCTGATTGTTCACCATTGACTGTGACGCAACATGACATGTCATCATGTAAAAGCCTAACAAATTTATTCGGACAACCCAGTTTAGACAGAACCAACCAAAGAGCTTCACGAGGAACGCTGTCAAAGGCCTTTTCAAGGTCAACAAAACACAGAAACATTGGTCGACCTTTCTCCGTGCTCTTCTCAATAGGCTGGTGGATTGAAATGATGGCCTCGCAGGCTCCTCTCTCCGGTCTGAAGCCGAACTGAGATTCTGGCAGTATTTCTTCGGATAAAGGCAGAAGTCTATTTAGAAGGACTCGTGCGAATTTTTTTCCTGGAATGGAGAGAAGGGAAATGCCTCGGTACGAATTATAATCAGAGCGATCTCCTTTGTTTTTGTACAGTGAGCAAATGCGAGAGATTTAAAAGCACTTAGGTAGATTTTCTTCCGATCACATATGCAACAACAGTTTCCACATGGTCTGGTGTAACTCCTCTCCTCCATACTTCAGCATTTCAATGCAAATATTATGTACGCCTACTGCTTTCTTATTCTGCTGTTGCCTGATGGTCGTTCTGACTTCCTCCAAAGTAATAGGTTCAAGTAACTCTTCCCTAGGTTTAGTTTGCTGGAGGGAATTAATGTTAGTTATATCAGCAGAGCGATCAACATTCAGAAAGTAATTAAAATGTTGAGCCCAGCGTTTCAAGATATCGTCTTTGTTGGCGAGAGATACTCCATGTAGTGACTTTAACGGTACGTTTACATTTTGGTACCTATATAGGACTCTACAAATCTTGTTATAAAATGCACTCAGCTGTTGTGTGTCTATAAGCCACTGTAAGAATTTCGCCTTCTCTTGCCACCTTTCGCATCTCTCGTTAGTCTTCCCAAGATTGAGAAGAATAAACTAACTATTTTCCTGGATTTGTTTGTGTAAGTTTTCATTGCAAAGAATTATTGTGCTGCATATTAAGTAGCTGTCGGTGACCGCTAATCCAGTTTAGTGTTTCTATGGCCCAAGATTGGAGAGCTTGTTTCCGTGACAAAAGATGTTACGGACTGCCAAATGGTCTCCAGGTCATCGTTTTCAATATTCAAGGAATAAAGAGCTTCATTCAACTTGCTAACATAGGCTTCCCTTTTCTGAAGATGCTGACAGACAATTGACAGTTTCCAAACGGAATGCTTGACCGCGTCCATTAAAACGTACCTATTGAAGTATTATACATTAAGTGATAATGCGTTTCGGGAGAAGACGTACCAGAAAAATTGATTGTGTTATTTAAATATGGGTAGGTGTTTTTAAGTACAGTACTGGCATTTATTAATAAAATACCTACTATATACTTGTATCTATTATCATCAAAATTAAATTATAACTTCTTGTGACTTGACCACGACTATGTGACCCCCCCCTGGCGCCAAAGCTGGATCCGCCCCTGATTGGAGGTCAGTGTTTATTTGACACAAGTAAGTGGCATTCAGCCAAACAGGAATCGTAAAATAATTCCTAACGAATTAGTTTGCAGATTTAGTGCACAGTAATTATAAATTTAATATAATTCGACCTATGTGTACCATAAATCTAAAAAAATAATATATGCAGGTCAATATTAATTAAAATCAAATATTTTTTGAATAGAAAACGTATCGTAGGCTGTATGAATCACATCTCCTTTGCCTTACCTACTGACAGACTGACAGTTTGTAATTACTGCATTTTCGATTGTTTGTTTACTTGATTCTACAATAGCGCTTGCGAATTGAGTTACGTACGGATTGCTTTTTTATGGTATAATCATAATCGACGACTATGGTCATTTTTTGAAGATTTTGATTTTAGTTGTGCACACGATACCCATTGTTAAACACGGACTTAGGTTGGACCCGCCTAAACGACGACTTGGCATCCTTGTTTGTAACTGACTTCTACCTAGTTTTTTTGATAATTATTGAAATTGTAATGGGTTACCTACGATTTGTAGTAACATTTGGCGTATATTTCACTCTTGTTCATTTCAGGATTTTTGAATTGTGTTGACTCGTGGTAGAATTCAGCACAATATTATACATTAAATTGTTTATTTTCTGTCACTAGCCATCTTTAGCAAGCTAGATTCATACTTGAAATAAGTACAGGGTCGGATTTAGACTTGCAATAAATTAAATTCAACTTTTATTTGTTTGAAACTATTTTGTTGGCTAACAAGTCATTGATCATTGTTTAGTTAAATTTTAACTTGTTGGTATTTGATATTTGATTGTTGCAATGGCCTCATTGAAAGCCGTCAGGGAGTCTGCTGCCGGATTGACCTCACAATAAAGATGGTTCACGTCGGCAGCAGAAACTGTGGACCGTTTAGATTTGGAAGAGGTCACCCTTGCTCGGTACGAGCACTTGAACGAGAGGCTCAAGTCGGTTGACGCTGCGCTCACACGCTTCAACGAGTTCATTGTTGACGTGGATTTGGGAGTGATGGACCAGGCAGCCCGCGATAAGGTTTGGGTGACTATGACCAGATTGTCCACCTGGGGGATGTCATCAGTCAACGAGCCCGGGAAATTTTGAAGAGCCGGGTGCCTGAGGTGGCCAAGCCGCAGACCTCCGTTGTTACAGGCCCTGAACTATTGGGTAGGCTGCCCACCCAGGAGCTGCCACATTTTGACGGTCACTTAGACCACTGGCTGGGCTTTCTGAATCTCTTTGAGAGTCTTGTTGATGCCCGCTCGTCCCTCGGACCTGCCAAGAAGTTGGCCTATTTATTGTCTGTCCTGGAGAGCGAAGCCAGAGCCTTGGTGCAGCACTTGCCGGTGACGGACTCCTCCTACCCTACCGCTCTGGAGCTTCTCTCCCGACGGTATCAGAACAAGCGCTGCCTGGCTGATGTGCACATCGCCCAGATTTTGGGGCTACCGGCCATTGCCAGCACGTCGGCGTTGCGCACTGACTTGCTGAACCCGTTGGTCTCAGCGACCCACGCCTTGCGACGCTTGCAGTTACCGGTGGACCATTGGTCCTACTTGTTGGTGCACATAGTGCTGCAGTTGCTCCCCGCGGAGTTGAGGTCCCGCTTTGAGCAGAAGTATGGTGGGGATAGTGCCACCCATCTTCCCTCCTTTGACGACCTCCTCAAGTTTTTGGAAAACGAGTGTCGTTTTTTGGATAACACTCGTGGTGCCACGGGGTCACGCCCACTACCTTTTCGGCCTAGAGACCAGGGACGGACTAGGGCTAGGGGGCCTGTCGATGTTCGCCCCGCCCCCCGTTTTGCTGGCGCCCGGAGTCCTCATGATTGCGACTTTTGTAAGGCCACGGGACATGTCATGGCACGTTGCTCGGCCTTTTTGAATTTGCACGTAAGTACCCGTCGCCGCATTGTCAACGCACGCCGTTTGTTCTTCTCGTGCTTGGAGGCCCACTTTCATCGGGACTGCCCCAACCCCCGCCCGTGTAGAATTTGTCAAGGGCCCCACCTTGAGATTCTGTGCGCCAAAGCGAACCGCTCCAGCAGACCAGCTTCTGAGGAGGGTTCGCGCAGGGGGGGGTATTCCGGAGACGAGCACCGGGCTGAGGCCCGCAATTCTGCTCGCCGCACTCCACCCCCCGCGCAAGTTGAACGGGAGCCCCGCGAGCGCCATTTGGTCTCCCCTCGTCAGGGAGAACGCGCGTTGGCTGCTAGGCAACAGTGGCCAGACCAGCACTGCTACCTTTCCCCTCCGTTGGCGGAACGTCCCCGGTTGGAGTCCCGTCCTCCGCCATTCAGGCATCCGGTGGAGTATGCCCTTCCAGCGATGGCGAGCGGCTCGGGACACCGCGCGGACGAACCATTCGACTGTTACCCTCGTCGTGAACGAAGACAGCCTGGATGCGGCGATCGGTCGCCGCCCAGGCATCGCTAGGAAATTGGCGCCTGCCCCGCTAAAGGACCCCCCCCGATCAAGATGGTTTTGTTGCCAACGGCCTCGGTCAAGGTCTGGGCACCCTTGGGTGACTCGATTGTGGTCCGTGCCATCTTGGACACGGGAGCCCAGGGTTGCCTTTTGTCGTCTTGGTTAGCGGGACAGGTTGGCCTGGAGGTGAACGACTTTTCAGGCAAGATTCGGGGAATTGGCGAAACGGCTGTCACCACTGTTGAGGGAAGTACTTGGTTCGAAATCACCCCTGTGAGTTGTCTGTACCCTAAAATTGGTGCTCCTGCCCTCGTTCTGCCGACTATATTGGGTAACCATCCCGATTGTCAGTTGCCTTTGGATGTTCTACGGTTGACGTCAGGTCTGGATTTGGCTGACACCCGGTTTGATTCCCCTTGCACGGTGCATTTGTTGTTGGGTTCTGATATTCTAGGGAGAATATTGTTGGGAAATACGACGGTCTTGCAGCCGGAGACCCCATGGCGCCACGAGAGGGGCTTGGTGGCGGTCTCAACCATCTTCGGCTAGGCGGTTATGGGCCCAGTGTTGGAAGTGCCCCCTCCACCTGAATCTGGTTTAGCGTTGGTGTCCGGCTCAGCCCTCTCTGACGCCGTTCAGAGGTTTTGGGGGTTTGAAGAGCCCCCTCAGGTGGCCCGCTTGAATCCGGAACACGAAGAGTGTGAGTGCGAGAGGCTCCGGTCGGCTTGTGACCCGGCTGCCCTTTGTTGCGGTGCGACCACCTCTCGGCCAATCCAGACCTACGGCCGAGAAAAGATTGTTGGCGATGGAGCGCCGCATGGCCAGGGACTCGGTGTCGCGGCAAAAATATGTAGATTTTATGCGTGAGTATGCAGACTTGGGACACATGTCAGTGTCAAATTTGGATTGGCGCTCAGTAGAGCATTTCTGCTTGCCACATCACGCGGTCCTCAAGCCATCCACTGGTAAACTGCGCACAGTGTTTAATGGGTCTGCGCGGACCTCTTCCGGCGTCTCGTTGAATGATTGCCTGCATTCCGGCCCCAGATTGTTGAGGGATCTTTGTGACGTCATCACGTCTTTTCGTCGTCATCAAGTAGTCTTTGTGGCCGACATCAAAATGATGTTCCGGCAAACGGTTATTCACCGGGATGACAGACGTTATCAGTTGATCCTGTGGCGGGAGCATTCCCAGGACCCCATGACTGTATACGAGGCCTTCGATCAAGCCCCTTTGTTGCTATTCGTTCGCTTTGGGAGCTTGCGGACCGGGAGCATTTGAGGTTCCCTCGTGCGTCCGCCATCTTGAAAACGGACCTATACGTCGATGATGTCTGCACTGGAGCTCCTACGGTTGATGAAGCTATCCTGTTGCGTGATGAGTTGGTCCAGATTCTGGCTTTCGTTGGCTATGAGTTGCGTAAATGGGTGTCCAACTCGCCAGCGCTATTGGAAGGTGTGTTGGAGGATCATAAGCAGGATCCTCATTTATTTGAAAACGTTGACAACCCCGCCATGATGGCCGTCCTCGGCGTTCAGTACCGACCAGTTCAAGACACCTTTACGTATGATGTCGACTTGGAGTCACCTCATATTTGGACTAAACGACTGGTGCTGTCCACTGTAGCAAGGACCTTTGACCCCAATGGTTGGATCTGCCCAGTATTGTTTTGGGCAAAATGCTTCCTTTAGCGCCTTTGGACCGCTGAACTTGGTTGGGACGAGCCACTTTGGGAAACCCTGTTGGAAGACTGGCTCCAATTCGTATCCACACTCCCTGCGGTCAATGAGGTCGCGCTACCACGCGCCATCCTTCCCCCTGGGGTTTATACTGCTACCCTTCATGGGTTTTGTGACGCGTCCTCTCACGGTTATGCTGTCCTTGTTTATCTGCGCACCGTCAGCGCCACAGGCCAGGTGAAGTTGTCACTGGTCATGGCCAAGGTGGCCCCCCTCCGGACGGCATTCACTATCCCGAAGTTGGAGTTGTCAGGGGCGGTGCTTCTTGTGCGTCTCCTAAACCACGTTGCGCACACCTTGGGTGGAACTATTGACATTCGGGCTTCTTACGCCTGGACGGACAGTCAAATTGTTTTGTGTTGGTTGAAGACGTCCGTCCACTCTTTGGAGGTCTTTGTTGCGAACCGAGTGTCTCAGATTCAAGGTTCTGAAACGCCGTTGATTTGGAGGCACGTGACTGGTGACCTGAACCCGGCCGACGTAGCCTCACGCGGGTGCATGGCCCCCCGCTTGATCGCTCACCCCCTCTGGTGGGGACCGGACTGGCTGACTCGCCCCGAGGACGATTGGTCTCGAACGCCAGTCTTGATGTCGGATCCTTTGCCCGGACTTAAGGTGTTCGCTGTTGGGACGAAGGACCCTCCGTTTGATCCTGATTTTTTGTTGAATCGATACAGCTCCCTCGACAAATTGTTGAACGTTACCTCGTGGATCAGGCGTTTTGGTCACAATTCTAGGTATCCAGGGGACAAGCGCCTGTCACCAGTTCTCTCTCCTCAAGAGCGACAGGAGTCACTCCTCCTTTGGGTCCGCTCTGTGCAGGCTGCACACTTTGAAAAGGAGATCGAGGTCTTGAAGTCTGGTAGGGTTAAGTTGTCGAGAGCCGTTAGTAAGCTGAATCCCTTCTTGGATAAGACGGGTCTTTTGCGTGTTGGAGGACGGTTGAGGCACTCTAACCTTCCTTATGGGGCCCGTCACCCCCTTTTGTTGCCCGAGGAGGGCCACTTGGTTCAATTGTTGGTGACCGATCGTCACGTTAAGAACTCGCATGCCGGTTGCAATGCGCTGTTGGCCATTCTGCAGCGAGAATTTTGGATTTTGTCGGCTCGTCGTACTATTCGTAGCATTGTCTTCCGTTGCATGCCGTGCTATCGGACTAAGGCCTCCACTATGCAGCCCCTACTGGGAGACTTGCCGGCTGATCGTGTCAATGAGGCGAGGCCCTTTGCTGGCGTCGGAACGGACTTTGCTGGTCCCTTTTCGGTGAAGACGTCCACCCTTCGTAATAGTAAGATTGTCAAGGCTTATTTGTGTGTTTTTGTCTGCCTGTCAACCAAGGCAGTACATTTGGAGCTGGTAACCTCCCTCTCGACAGAGGCCTTTGTGGCGACTTTGGAAAGATTTGTGTCTCGCCGTGGGTTACCTTCTTTGATTAGGTCTGATTGCGGTACGAACTACAAAGGTACAAGTAACAATTTGAAGGAGGTATACGCCTTCCTTAATGAGAGCCAGGTTGACTTTGGTAACAAATTGGCCCGCCGAGGGGTCACTTGGTTGTTTGACCCGCCAGCCTGCCCCAATTGGGGGGGTATTTTTGAGGCCGCGGTGAAAGCGGCAAAGGGACACTGGCGGAGATTGTTGGGAGACACCGTTCTCACCTTTGAGGAACTAGCTACGGTATTTTGCCGCATTAAAGCTGTGCTAAATTCGCGCCCATTGTGCCCGCTTTCCTCGAACCCAAACGACTTAGAGGCTCTAACACCGGGCCATTTCTTGATTGGACAGCCACTTGTCGCCTTGCCTGAGTACCCTCTTGTTGATGTGAGCCAAAATCGGCTTTCGCGGTTTCAGTTGGTGCAACAGCTCGCTCAGAGCTTTTGGAAGCGTTGGAGCTTAGAGTATCTGCACATCCTCCAGCAACGCGTCAAGTGGACGGACAAAACTCATCCCCAAGATCGGAGACCTCGTCCTGATTAAGGATGCCAACCTTAAGCCTTTGTATTGTCGCAGGGGGCGCATTCTCAATTTAGTGGCTGGCACCGACGGGGTCCCTCGTTTTGCTGAGGTTTTGGTGGACGGATCCGTCATGAGGAGAGCGGTCGCAACCTTGTCAAGGCTTCCAATTGATTAGCGGACGGGTAGGCCCGTCCGGGGGGGGGGGGGGTAGATGTTTAGTCCCATACGTGTATCCGAACGCATCTCTTTGGTATAAGCAATGGTCTATTGATTTTTGACACTTGACATAACCTACTTCTTGTTAGAAAAATTCCGCCTTGTTGATAAATTGATTTTCATTGATTGTTGACTGAAATCGTGAATCCGGGTGTATCCCTTTTGTTATCGACAAGATGGTCGCGATTCATGATTTATTGGACTTTGGAATCCCGTGTGGATAAAACCCTGGGATAATTTTGTGTTTTGGAACAATAATGCCGAATTGAGGTTAGATTGAACCGGCCCGTGAATATTGGTGAAGTAGCTGCTCCAATCTGGTGCGAAGTTGTGCTACACCCCGGCCTGTACCACGCTGTGGAAACCTGCATCTCTTGTGACCGTCCCTGAACACCACTTGACAACATTACACACTCAAACACACTGACACACATACAGACCGACGTGACCTGAGAACAGGTCTTCGCCGTCTTCAGCCTTGGGTAAGTGTGCATATTGTAATTTATAATATTAAAATATTTTTGTAAAGCAACGTAATTTAGGGCTCCGCGTAATCGCGGACAGTTCGACAAACCAGTTTCGTTGCGCTGGGATCGGGATCGAGCATTTGGTAAATGCTGGCTGTCATATGCCGAGGGTATTGGCCATGTTTTTAATCTCTGTGTAGGTCATTCGTACCTACCTGATAAATTAATGTACACTGTTGTACCAATAGTTAAAAACAAAACGGGAGATACATCTGACTCTCAAAATTACAGACCAATCTCGCTCGCTACTATTCTAGCAAAAATACTGGACAGTCTACTTAATCAGCATCTAAGCAAACATATCAAGCTCCATGACGCACAATTTGGATTTAGGACTGGTTTGTCCACGGAGAGCGCTATTATGTGTCTTAAGCAGACTGTTCAATATTATAGTAACAGGAAAACATCAGTTTTTGCATGCTTTCTGGATCTCTTAAAAGCTTTTGACCTAGTGTCCTATGACAAATTATGGCAGAAGCTACATACTGAGACGGATTGTAGGCCGGAAGTTATATCTGTTTTCAGGTATTGGTACAACAACCAAAAGAATAGTGTCAGGTGGGCAGGCTCTTTTTCGGATGTATACAGGTTGCAGTGCGGGGTGAGGCAGGGGGGACTTACCTCACCGACGCTCTTCAATCTGTATATGAATCGACTTGTTGGTGAACTCAGCAGTGCCAATGTAGGGTGCCACATAGACGGAGTCTGTGTCAATAACATAAGCTACGCGGATGACATGGTTCTGCTGAGTCCATCGATCGGAGCGTTGCGTAAATTGTTAGGAATGTGTGAGTCTTACGCCGAGGCCCACGGGCTCAGATACAACTAAAAAAAAAGTGTGCTAGTCGTTTTTAAGGCGCGTGGCAAAAGTTACGAGTCCGTACCTACACTCACCTTAGCCGGTACTGCCTTGAATAGAATCACAAAGTTTAATTATCTGGGCCACTGGGTTTCCGAAGACCTAACAGACAACATGGATGTGGAAAGGGCACGTAGGGCGTTGGCTGTCCGGTGCAATATGTTGGCCCGCAGGTTCGCACATTGCAGCAATCCAGTCAAAGTTACACTTTTTAAATCTTACTGCACATCATTATACACTTGCAGCCTGTGGGTGAATTACACACTGGGGACATACAACGCCTTACGTGTTCAATATAACAACGCGTTTAGGATGCTTATGGGACTACCACGATTTTGCAGTGCTTCGAACATGTTCGCGGAAATGCATACCGATGGGTTTCATGCTCTTATACGGAAGCAATGTGCGTCGCTGCTGAATCGTGTTAGGTCTAGCAAAAATAGCGTTATAAAAGTGTTTGCAGATAGGTGGGACTCTCCAATGCTGAGCCACTGGATACGCCTGCACACTAACTATTAGTTTTTATATTTTATTTGTATTATGTTCCTTTTGTGTCTTATGTATGTTTTGGTGTCTTATGTATGTTTTGTTGTCTGTTTTGATGAGTGAAGTGTTTTATTATGTGTAAATTTGTACCTGTAACTATGGATCAAGGTCTGAAATAAAGTTTATATTTATTTATTTATTTTAAGACAGAAGGTCCCTTAAGTAGGGACCGAATAAATTAATAACCGACTTGGTATTACATGGATCTCACAACTTTTTACGGTAGAAGAACTGAGTTGCTAGACTTGTTTTTTTTGACAAGTATTGTTTTTTATAGGATAGATACCACTTTTACATCTTTAAGGGATGATTTTCGGGATAAAAACTATCCTATGTCTTTTCCAGGGTCTAAAACTATCTGGCCCGTATTACAGAACGAAACTCGAGCACTGATCTCTGTTTAAAACTAGTTTTGAGTCGAGATTTAATTTTAGAATGTTCCTCGAGTATAGATTCATCGATCATAGTTCAGCCGGGTACGACTTTATTCTAGATCGTTACTCAACGTAGATTCATCACCCAAGTATGGTCGACACCACGCTTGAGCAGGGACTTCCTGGTCAGTTAACGATTATTATTCGCTTTTCAGTTTATTATTTGATATAAAAATGGTAATTTTTGGTGAATGTAATGATTAAAGGACACTTTATTCTGAAAATTGGTTACAAATAACACTTTTACACGTAATTTTTGCCATTTTAAGTTACTAGATGAATGCCGTGTTTCCTAACTTAAATAGATTACAATAATTATTTTTTCAACGATGATTTGAACAGAAAAACAGAACTTCAGCTTCCCATGTGATGGGTCCATACAATTTTGCTAATCATTTTAAGACATGGTATAGATTTTCACAAGATGTGTTACAATTTACAATTTGTAATACTGCCATCTATTGACAAAGTTTTGGTAAAAAACATGCATTTCTGTTTCGTTTTCACTATAACTTTCTTTTCTTTAAATATTTCTATTGATAGTTTTTTCCAAACCATTATTTATTTGAATATGTAGCAACCCATTCGAGACCAGTCAGAGAATCCCGTAACCGCGTGCCACTACGGTACACCGAATAAGTGCGAGTATATCGTAGCTATGTCTTTCTCTTTCTCTCGCACTGCTCGCTTCACGAGCGGGGCGCGCGAGGCGCCAGTCCGCCGCCCGCGCGCAAGTTGTAGACTCGTACGTAAGAATTACCTATCCGAAACCACGTGCTCACATGTGGTAACCAACGTGTACTTTCATTCCTCATATGTGGTGCCTAATGTGTTTATTTGTGATCTTATTGTATACGAAAAACTAAGTCCGAATCCCATGTTTGTGAACGTGTTTTAACCAAGTAAACGATAATCATATGAGACAGTGTTCATCATTCCAGTTACCCTGAGACCTCCCCTCATATGTGGCGCCCAAAGTGTTTTTTCGTGTACAATAGTGTCTTTCGTCATAAGTAGTGCCTTTCCATGTGACAGTAGAGTGCAAAAACCTCATTTAGGTGACGCTCAACGAGTTTTTTCGTGTCACAATAGCGTAGGTACTTTTCGTGCAAAATATAGTGCATAGACAGTGTCTACTCGATAAACGTTTTGCAGTGACGAGTTAAAATGCCAGTGACCAGGAGCAGAGCGGCCAGTTTGACTCGGAGAGAAGATGCAAACGAAGCATTCCCCGGCCTCTCGAGATCAGACACGCCGCCCGTGTCGACCGCTAACCAAGATGGCGAGGACACGTTTTCTTCACCGCGCCCCGACGCAAACGCAACGTTCTCCAGTGAGCACGTCGCGGCCATAATCGCTTCTCTGCAACGCTCTCAAACAGAAGCCTTCAGGGAGCTGTTCAACTCGGTGTCGCGTGTGAATGCATCCACCCCGGAATCACTCGCGCTTCTAGGAAACAATACCCTAGCCCGCTGCAAAGCAACCTTTTCCGGCCGACCGAAGGAGTCAGTCGAGGCGTTTATTGACGCTATAGAGGCATATAGTGACTGTGCCCAGGTATCGGACTCAAATATATTACGCGGTTTGGCATATCTCTTCAAAGACGAAGCTGCCACGTGGTGGCAAGGCATAAAATATTCAGTGTCGTCATGGGAAGAAGCTAAACATAACTTATTATGTGCCTATGGTGATCGCCGGCCGCCTCATCGTATTTACCTGGAAATATTTGCGACGCCGCAAGACAAAGAAAACACCGACATATTCGTCGCGCGTATTCGCGCCCTTTTTGCACGTCTGCCTAAGGGTGACGTAACAGAGTCCGCACAAATAGATATGACCTACGGACTCCTGCATAGTAGAATCAGACAAAGAATACGTAGAGAAGAGTGCCATAACTTCTTTGAATTACTTCGTCTCGCACGAAACGTTGAAGACTCTTTCCACGAGACTAATCTCGTGACACCTACGACGAGTGAACTGCGAACAGAAACGCCAACAACTTCGACAACGTGCACAGCCGCGCGTGATAGTGCCGCCGCACGGTGGGCTGAAAAACGGCTTTCATAGACTTAGGCATTTTATTTTGCAAGTGCCAGTTTTTGTGCCGGATATCACTTCTATTTGTTATAACAATATACAAAAATGACACCAGAATTGATTCTGCACAAAAACGAAGGAATTATAATTTTTTTACGAAAATTTTGTATGGAGCTAGTATGAAAAATCGAAATATCTCTGAAACGGCAGCGATAACCGTAATATCCTTATAGGAGGTTTTAGTACTAATTATTTATGATTTTTTGACATACGTTACATAATGGTTGTAGATGCCTTTTTTTTTTTAAATCGTCAAAATATTTTTATTTATTTTTACATATTAAACGTTCCTTTTAGTGTTTAAGTTGAAGAATTCAGAGCTTTAACAACTCTTAACATAAAATAGCATCACCCCTATAGACCTGAAGGACTAGACAGAGGTGTGTAGTATCTTGTTGATCTTGTAAGATTTCCAACAATACCAAATAGTTGAATATCAGTGTCAAAGTACCCATGCTCGCTTCTTTTAGAAAGATAGGGGAATGAAATTGTTAATTGATCATACCCTAAAAGTATGATTACAACATAACCGGACACATAATAATATCGACACAAAAGGAATTTTAAAACCTTGCATACGTTCAAAATACAAAATAACATATTGTGTAGTGATCTAATGAGTCTGATGACAAGTAATTAAGTAATTAGAATGATGGTTGTAGTCTTCTGATTCTAATGAGCCTATTAAGTGATTAAATGATTTGAAATATCTCGCAACAATACCAACTAAGAACTGCATTCACCTTTTTATAATTAGTGAGCTAATGTGATTTGCTAATGTTGATTAGTTCTACTATGAGTTCTACGAAATGTTTTTGACGATTATAAATTTTTATTATCATATCTTTTATAACTTTAATGAGGGTAGTTAACTAATTATTGACTTTATACAATAAAAGGGCTATAATTTTGTTCCATAATTTAGATTGTTCACAACCGTGTAACTGCTAACACTAAAACTATTTGCTTTGCGACTACAAAATCTTAGAATGGAAAGTTTAATCACCAACTTAGATTTGTTTGTTCTTCTAAAAAGTGAGTGTCCTTCATTTAATCATGAAGTATTGTTTAGTGCAATTGTGTCCCGCATAGGCGATTGCCTTTCTGCCGAAGATCAAGTAACTCTCAAAGAATTTTGCCGGAGATTCACGCGAGCTGCTTTAAACAGGTGGCAGAAATCTAAACGATTCTTTGATAAGTTTAGAAATACGTACGGAGAGTGGTTGCAAGCAAATATTGATTGGCCGAGTTGCGTGCAAACTTTAATAAATCAAGAACCAACTGTTGATGAGATACCAAGAGCACGCTCAGTCTCTCCAGAACCTTCGACATCATCGACTGTTGGAACAATGACAAAAAGGTCCCGAAAACCATTCAAAGATCTGGGAAGCAAACAGAAAAAGAGAAGATCTAGTGAGCACATAGGCGAGGATTCCTGTGAATTGGCATATGCAGCTGCAGCACGTTTAAAAGAAGAAGGTTATGAAGATATCGCATCTGTAATCAATTATATGATCAAAAATCCAGAAGCTGCCGTTAAAATCAAGGAAAGCATTAAGAAAACAGTAATATTTACACCAGAGAAAGCACTTGGATTGCTTCTTTCACTTAAGCTTTCAAAGTGGCAATATATTACGTTGCGAGAGACTGCCATTCGGGAAGGTGCTAAGGATATTTACCCATCCTACTATAAACTGCAACAAACTAAGCTTGCATGCTACCCTCCTAATCAATCAGTATCAGTTACGGATTCATCAGCTAGAATTACACTTCAAGCTTTACTTGACATCACGGTGAAGCGGATTCTTCAAAGTCTTTCTGATAATGTGGAAAATAAGCAGTTAAAGCTGATATCGAAGTGGGGATTTGATGGTGCTTCCAATCAAAGCCGATACAAGCAGAAAATGGACGGCGAGCATGATGATTCAAGCATTTTCATGACCTCCTTGGTGCCACTGAAACTGACAGATGGAGATAATACTATATGGACAAACCCGAAACCATGCTCAACTTTTTATTGTCGTCCGGTTCAGTTCACTTTTGTAAAAGAAAGCCATGCAGTTGTCATTGATAACAAAAGAAAAATGGATGAGGAAATTGAGGCCCTTAACCCCACAGAGTGCATTAATAGTAACAGGGTGACTCATAAACTAATGATGACAATGATCGACGCAAAAGTCTGCACGTACCTTTCTGAAGCTAGATCAAATGCATCATGCTACCTGTGCTTAGCAAAACCAACAGAAATGAACCACTTAGATGCTGTAACATCAAAAACTGTGTGTTCTGACATATATGAATTTGGCCTATCATCCCTACATGCCCGTATAAATTGCATGGAATGTCTGTTACACATTGCGTACAGACTTGACTTCAAACAGTGGGCAGCAAGAAGTAATGAGCATAAAGATATGTTACAAAACAGAAAAAAAAAACATTCAAAATAAATTTAAAGAGGAGCTCAATCTGTTAATTGATATAGTAAAACAAGGCTCGGGAACTACCAATGACGGGAATACCGCAAGGAAGTTTTTCGAGTTTCCCAATAAAACTGCAGCTATTACTGGGTTGGATCAAAACCTGATAAAAAGATTTGCTGTTATTTTGCAAGCAATAACATCTGGTGAGAAGATCGATGTCATCAAATTTAAAGATTTTGCTCGCAAAACAGCAGAAAAGTACGTGGAATTATACGACTGGTACTACATGTCATCAACCGTACATAAACTATTAATACACGGAGCTGACA
Source organism: Tholera decimalis (assembly GCA_943138885.2). NCBI lineage: Eukaryota > Metazoa > Arthropoda > Insecta > Lepidoptera > Noctuidae > Tholera > Tholera decimalis. Next base: position 39,100,468 of record OW964555.2, read on the forward strand.
TAATCGAAAAAAATGATATTGTCCCGATTGGGACTCTCTCGGAAGAAGCCTCAGAGTCTCGAAACAAAGATTTTAGGAGGTTCCGGGAACATCATTCGCGGAAAAGAAGCAGGCAAGATTCTAATCAAGATATCCTAAATATGCTTGTTGTTTCTTCGGATCCTTTTCTAAGTGCACAAAGGCCGAAGTTAGATGCCAAAAGGAAGACAACCTTTTTTGCTGAAACTCTCGACCTAATACAGTTTCCGGAAACTGAGTTCGAGTTTGTAGGTATATCCGATCTGGATTCTGACTCGGAATTGGAGTCCGACAACGAAAGTTGTAAAGAAAATTTGTAAAATTTAATTATTTTTCTTTATGTTCTTTTGTTATTTATGTTAGTTTATTGTACCAATACGTTTAGTTAATAATTTCATAAATTATAGTTTCAAATATGTATTTTGTATAATTGAATTTATTAGATATTATTTTTGTTACTTCTGTTTTATTTAAATTACCTATCAATAAAAAGTTTATATACAGTCTTTTTTTTTCACATATTCTTAATATTTGGGGAAAAAGCATGCTTCCTAACGATGTTCTTAACTTTGACACAGTTCATGGATCGTTTTGAACAGTTTCATATGTTAAAATAAATAATGTTAGTACTATAATCCCCTATAAGGATATTATTATTATTATGTGTCCGGTTATGTTGTAATCATACTTTTAGGGTATGATCAATTAACAATTTCATTCCCCTATCTTTCAAAAAGAAGCGACAGCATGGGCACTTTGACACTGATATTCAACTATTTGGTATTGTTGGAAATCTTACAAGATCAACAAGACACTACACACCTCTGTCTAGTCCTTCAGGTCTATAGGGGTGATGCTATTTTATGATAAGAGTTGTTAAAGCTCTGAATTCTTCAACTTAAACACTAAAAGGAACGTTTAAATATGTAAAAATAAATAAAAATATTTTGACGATTTTTAAAAAAAAAAGGCATCTACAACCATTATGTAACGTATGTCAAAAAATCATAAATAATTAGTACTATAACCCCCTATAAGGATATTACGGTTATCGCTGCCGTTTTAGAGATATTTCGATTTTTCATACTAGCTCCATACAAAATTTTCGTAAAAAAATTATAATTCCTTCGTTTCTGTGCAGAATCAATTCTGGTGTCATTTTTGTATATTGTTATAACTAATAGAAGTGATATCCGGCAAAAAAACTCGCACTTGCAAAATAAAATGCCTAAGTCTATGAAAGCCGATTTTCAGCCCACCGTGCGCCGGCCGTGATAGTGATAACACACGCGTTTTCCCGCCAAAACGCTCGCATGCCTACGGACCACGCCTCGCCGGCGCCCCCGGCGCCGCGCCGCAGTACGCGCCTCCTCGGGCCGCGCTAGCCGCGCCCGCCCCGCCGGCGCCGCCCGCGCCGCCTGCACCATTACAGGACTCCGGGAATAAGCGACGGCCCATCTGCGAGTATTGTAAGAAATTCGGACACGTCAAAGTCAATTGTCGTAAGTTGCAAGTGCGACAGCCAGGTGAGACTGACAATAATATTAAATCGTTCTATTCAGTTCAATCTCGTACTTCTGACTCTTGTGATAATAATAGTGATAACGGTGTTGTGTCGTGTCGTATTTCGGGTCGCCATGTTAAAAACAATCTAATTCCACAAGAAAATGTGTGCAATATTTTAAATAAGCAAAGAGCTAATATTCTCCCAAAACCTTTGACTTATAATATGATGCATAATAATTGTAATAATAATTCTCAAAATGTGTTCGACAATTTAAATAATTGTAATGATAACCTAAATAATATAAAGGAGAATGCACATTTATGTAATAGCAATGTAAAGGAGAATGCACATTTTTGTAATAATGATGTAAAGGAGAATGGTCAATTATTTTGTAGTAATATAAAGGATAATGCGTATTTATGTTTAACCGATGTATATTTGTATAATGATCGTACGGGACCCCCTATTGGTCGCGACTTACGACCGATTTTTAATATTTCAATTTTAGGGTTTTCCGGTACCGCGTTGATAGATACCGCCGCCAAACATTGCATTGCAGGTTATACGCTATATACTCTCCTTCTACGTCAAGGTCACCCTCTCAGCTCTTCGACACGCGAAGTTAAACTTGCTGACGGTGTAGTGCGTACGATGAATGTACTTGCCACCATGTTAGAGGTGTGCTTAGAAAAAGTAGTTATCACAATTCCTTTCTTAATTTTTCCGGACTCGACAGAAAACGAGACGTTGTTAGGTATTGATTTTATAACCGCCGCGGGAGTAGTTATAGATTTTTGCAAGGAAGTCTGGTATTTCAGTAACCTTATTACAGTAAAATATACCTTGTGCTTTGAACCTACCTCGCGTGACGTAGCCTGCGCCTCCACAGATATACTCAGGGATGATGAAGGTACTCACCTTAAACCAGCTGAGCGACAAGCGCTTGCTGCCGTCCTTACCAGGCACGCACACGTCTTTAAAGCAGAGGGAGGTCCAACACCATATGCAGAGTATCGCATTGATACAGGTGAGCATCCTCCAATTGCTGTTCCTCCTTACCGGCTTAACCCTTCAAAGAAGGAGCTCATGAAAACTGAAATAGGTAAGATGTTACAAGATGACATTATAGAAGAGTGTGAATCAGCTTGGTGTTCACCGGTGCTGATGGTGCCGAAGTCCCATGGAGGTATTCGCTTCTGCGTCGACTACAGGCGTTTGAATGCAGTCACCAAAGCTGACACATATCCGATGCCACGCATCGACGAGTTACTTCAGAGCACAATCGATCGGCTTCGATCCAGCTCTGCTTTACAAAATATAACTTTATTAGCTTATTTAGATGATCTGTTGATAATATCTCAGGGATACCAACAGCATCTGCAAGACCTCGAGGCAGTTTTTAAACGTTTGGCTGAGTTTAACCTCCACGTAAATAGGGAGAAGTGCGCTTTTGCTCGTGAAAGCGTTAAATACCTCGGTCACGTTATATATAACACAAGAAGGTGTTTCCACCGACCCAGAGAAGGTGAGCGCTGTCCTCGAGATGAAGGTACCAGGTAACCTAAAGCACCTGAGAACCTTTTTGCAAACATGTTCATGGTTCAGAAAATTTATTCCCAACTTCTCAAAAGTTGCCGAACCATTGACTCGCTTGACCAGGAAAAGTCAAGTCTGGTCTTGGGGCATGCAGCAGACCCAAGCATTTAATGAGCTGAAGAAACTACTGACCTCAGCTCCAATACTGGTTCAAGCCGATTTCAGTCGCCCCTTCATTCTGCGAACTGACGCAAGTAACTACGCCTTAGGTGCAGTTTTAATGCAGGGTAACGGCAATCAGGAAAGACCTATCGAATATGCCAGCCGACTCCTCAACGCAGCTGAACGCAATTACTCTACTACGGAACGTGAAGCGCTCGCTGTAGTGTGGGCGGTGGAGCGTTTTCGACCTTACCTAGACGGTCAACCAGTCGTGATTGGTAGTGATCATCAGCCGCTACGCTGGTTGCTCTCACTTAAATCACCAACAGGCAGATTAGTCCGCTGGGCTCTTAAACTCCAATCTTTCGATATCCAATTTCAATATACCCCAGGGAGGGCGAATGTCGTTGCTGACACGCTGAGTAGACCAATTTGTTCCAGCGATAAAAGTGATAGTTGCGGTGTTTGTTCAGTAATCTGCGATCTACCCGCCAAGACACCCAATCAGCTTCGCCTAGAACAGACTTCTGACCCTGAAGTGGATAAGATTATTAAAGAACTAGAAGGACATGATGATGTTGCATCAAAAAGATGGTTAGAGAGAGGTTATCTTATGGATCAAGGAGTTCTGTACCGTTATAACCCAGACTCCGATAGTGAATCTCCCCAATTAGTTATTCCTAGCCCACAAGTTGCAAATATTTTGAAAGAGTTACACGACTCTCAAACAGCTGGCCATCCAGGCATCGATCGAACATATCAGAAAGTAGCTCAGCTGTATTATTTCACAGGGATGCGGAGAATAATCACCGATTATGTCTTAGCCTGCATCCACTGCCAGCGCTATAAAGCCAACAATACCAAACCACCAGGCCTGCTCCAGACTCCAGTCATGAGCCAGCGAAACGAAGTCCTGGCCATGGACCTTTTCGGCCCACTCCCGGAAGGAGACCAGGGGGAGCGTTGGATCTTTCTCATGGAAGACACTGCTACCCGATGGACGGAGCTATTTGCTCTAAAAGAAGCAACAGCAGAGGCCTGTGCTCATGTTCTCATTGAAGAATATTTCATGAGGTTCGATTTACCTCGTAGGATTATTTCGGACAATGGTGTTCAGTTTGTTTCCACAGTAATGCGAGAGTGTATGTCAGTCCTAGACATCAAACAAAATTTTGTCCTGCTGTATCATCCACAAGCCAATCCTGCTGAGCGCAAAAACCGCGATCTGAAGGCAATACTAGCCCATCTCGTGGAAGACGACCACACATTCTGGCCAAAGAAGTTACCAGTCATCCGTTTTGCTCTCAATAGTGTAAAATGTCGCACAACAGGCAAGTCACCGGCTTATTTGACCTTTGGTAGAGAGATGCGGTCACCCACAGAAGTCGTTCACGATCTTCGCACAATCAGAGCCAAAGAGAATTTTGTCCCTCAAGTTACCCCTTACCTTGAAAACTTTCTACATTCACTGTCAGATGTTCGAGAACGCGTCGAGATCCAACAGGACAAGACAAAGCAGTATGCCGACGTTTCCCGCCGACCATCTGACTCATTCGAGGTAGGTGATTTAGTCATGTTGAAATCACATTTGCTGAGTAAAGGATCAAAAGACCTTACTTCCAAGTTCTTGCCGCGCCGCGATGGCCCCTACCAGATCATGAAAAAGGTAAGCCCAACGACGTACACCATCGCGAGCACAGAACAACCAAATGTAGATTTAGGTAAATACCATTCCGAAGACCTCACGCTATACCGAGGCAGCTATGACTCCTTACCAAAACCCGTTAATCTTAAAAGGAAACGCGGACGTCCAGCTAATGCTGAGGTTAATAGTGTACCAGTCCAGGAGCGAGGGCGTTCTCCAGAACTGGAGGGGGAGTATGTAGCAACCCATTCGAAACCAGTCAGAGAATCCCGTAACCGCGTGCCACTACGGTACACCGAATAAGTGCGAGTATATCGTAGCTATGTCTTTCTGTTTCTCTCGCACTGCTCGCTTCATGAGCGGGGCGCGCGAGGCGCCAGTCCGCCGCCCGCACGCAAGTTGTAGACTCGTACGTAAGAATTGCCTATCCGAAACCACGTGCTCACATGTGGTAACCAACGTGTACTTTCATTCCTCATATGTGGTGCCTAATGTGTTTATTTGTGATCTTATTATATACGAAAAACTAAGTCCGAATCCCATGTTTGTGAACGTGTTTTAACCAAGTAAACGATAATCATATGAGACAGTGTTCATCATTCCAGTTACCCTGAGACCTCCCCTCATAAATACTATTAATTATATAATCAGTGAGCAATTTATAACAGCACTGACACAAATATTATTTAGAATCCACTCCATTCCACGAACGAGTTACTCTTGCTATATTTTTATATGTTAGAAAAAATTGCCTTAACACTATTTACCTTCAAGAATTTACTTTTACAAATTCTTAAAAAGTAATTTCTATAGTGAAACCGTGCAGTACTTAATTGTTATTCTTAAAAATTTGGTATTAAAGTAAATTGAATTATTTACGATCATTCGTAGATCGGAACAGCGGAAATGAAGAAAATAAAACGTAAACGAAAACAGACTGATGCATATATTCTCTGCTTGAAGCCCGATTTGAATCTAAGTGTAGTTTTATTACCGTTCTGGAATAAGACCAATGCTCAAGTGCAGATTCTATATTTAAACTGAGATCGGGCGAATTAAGCTCAAACTGGACTTGAGTAACGTTCTGTAATACGGACCTAAGTGTATTATGTGTGTGGGGAGGGCGGGGACATTATTGATACCCTATACGAAATTCCAACACCGTTTTTACATCCTTTAGGGATGATTTCCGGGATAAAAACTATCCTGTCTTTCCCAGGGTCCTAAACTATTCACATACCAATTTTAAAAATCAAATTTAAGGCTGCTCTCTCGAAAAAAGCTTGAAAAAAGCATTCAGATGAAGCAACTTTTCATCGGCAATTACAGAGAAATTACATCTGAAAAAAATTGTTAGTAATCTACATGATATGATCCGTAATTTGGTTTAGCCACAATTTTTCTATCTGTATCACATAATAAGAAAAAAAAAAGCCAAATCACCTCCAAATCATTGAGATGAAACCATTTTACTCCTTAATTTCTTATCAAAAGAGTATACAAAAATTTACTACTGCTTTGCAATACAAATGAAAATAATTTGGTTTTGTTACTTTTTACAAATATGTATTATTTTTATTACAATAAATTAAAAATGGGTCCGATTAAAGACTGCGTTTACATCACCCCCGCACTCGTCCACAAATTCAGTGCGTGGCGCATCGTGTTGCCAGGTGGACGTACGTCGCGTTGCGAGAGCTCAAGCACTACGAAATAAAATCGTAAAATATTATTGCAAAAATTTAATTTTGTAAATAGTGGAATAGCTTTTTAACCGACTTTAAAAAAAGGAGGAGGTTCTCAATTCGTCTTGAACTTTTTTTTTATGTATGTTACTTCATTACTCGCAGATGGCTGGACCGATTTGGAAAATTCTTTTTTTGTTTAAAAGAATATACTTTTTAGTTGGTCCCATTGTCGTCACGTTTGGATCTGATGATGAAATCATGGAGAAATCGAGGGAACTATTCAAATATTATAGGCATACCTATTGCGTTTTGGATATTTCTTATAGTACCTTGTGCAGTTGCTCTCGAAAAGCACCATTTGAGGAAGTGGAACTGATGACGAAGACCCCAGATGGCCATCGAAATTACTCAATAATAAGTATTTCGTGGATTGAGATTAGATTACTTGAATATAGATGTTAAGCACTTTATGCTCATCACAATGCATATGGTGAAGTAGAGCTGACGGTGATGTACCAGGAGAACTCCTCAAAAATTAACGGCTCTGCACCGGAAAAAGCAATATTTTGTAAAAGGTGATAAGTAGTTGACATTTTGGCTTTTGTAACTAGATAAATTACAAACCGACCCACTAAAAAGCGTGAAATAAAACTTTTTACCAAAAATAGAACCGAATTTCATATAAAAACACTACAAAGGCAAAAATAACTTTAAATTTCGGAAGGCGGTGTCAAAATAAAAGAAAATACAAAACAAATGACACCGACCTCCAAAATTAAAGTTATTTTTGCCTTTGTAGTGTTTTTACATGAAAGTCGGTTCTATTTTTTGCTAAAAAGTTTTATTTCTGATTCTTGTTTATAAGTTAAGAGTATTTTATGTATCTATAAGTAGTGTTAGTGTTATAAAGTTATAGTATTTTACAGTTTTATTAGTGTTTAAATTTAGTTTGTAAAACATGGGGAATAAGAAGAAATGAATGAAGAGGGGTCTAAAAATATTACAAACTAAAGGGTAGGTATACATTTATTATCAAGGCAAGTTTAAAGTTTTATCTACATACTAGCTTCCGCCCGCGACTTCGTCCCCGTGGAAAAAAAAATCCCCCGATTTTGAAACATTCTTCATTACTGCTCCGCTCCCATTGGTGTTAGCGTGATGATATATAGCCTATAGCCTTCCTCGATAAATGGGCTATCTAACACTGAAAGAATTTTTCAAATCAGAACGGTAATCCATGAGATTAGCGCGTTCAAGCAAAAAAACAAACAAACAAACAAACTCTTCAGCTTTATAATATTAGTATAGACTAGTATTCACGCGGGGCTTCGCTCGCGTGGATTCTATCACGGTAAAAACATAACTCTCCTTTTTGCAGTCGCGTAAAATGTAGCCTATAACCTTCCTCAAGCTTCAAGCTACTTCCATACCAAATTGCATTCAAATCCACCCAGTACTTTCGAAGATTAGCGCGTTCAAGCAAACAAACAAACAAACAAACTAACAAACTTTTCCGCTTTATAATATTAGTATAGATTATATTATATATTATATTATATATAGTATAGATTTCATTATAAACTATCGCTTTACTTACCTCGCATAAAAGTAGATACCACAGAGTAAACGGACAGAGGGTAAGCTTCATACAACTGCGCTATGATAGGTACACTACTACAAGCTAGGCGCGTGTGTGCACTTCGTCTGAGCGAGGCCTGGCTTGAGCCGATATGAACCGGTTTCTCTTCGTACGGGCGAAGCCGCCAGTTGAGATAGAGAGATAGAGTTAAGATAATGTACAAGAGAAAGAAGAAAACGACAAAGAGAAGGAAATAGAACTAAGGAAAGCAAAATAGATTGAACAGAAAAATGAAGAAAACGAGAACGAAGAAGGACAAAAAGAAAACATAGAACAAGATTTTATATGGCTATCAAAGTGCATTGCCCATCCTGGGCTCAGTATGGACACTTCTTTTGAAAGAAATTACAATTACCATTATTTTTTTAATATCATATCATTAATTTTACATACATTCTAATGAGCGCCATTGTAATGAATAATATTTTGTATAAAAAAGTACTTTTATAAAATCTAAAACGTTCTTGTAGATAAATGTTGCCACTACTTAAAACACTCTTTATCGATTTTTCCACGGATATTAATTTTATAGTAATAAATAAATAATACAATATAATTCAATGTAATACATCTTGGACTTTGCACAAACAGTAGTTATAAAAAAGGATTGATGAGAATTAAACCAACGTTTTACTTGTATGAATTATAATGTAACGTAGAATAAATCGATTATTCGATATAGTGACTTGTATATTTTTATTTCATAATGACAACACTTTCTTCATTTGTCAAAAATAAAAAGATATTCTATTCACGTCATGTCACATTTTGTTTTCGCTTAGTGTTGATGTGTTTTTTCTTGATACTCGATTTTTATTACGACCCGGCTTATAAAACATGGACTAATTATTGATTTTGCATCGACAACTTTGGCTTTGTTATACGGACTTGGTTCTCACCCTCAACGACGACTTTTGCTTTAGAATCAGGATCTCTGTCGCATTCGTTTTGGATTTCGACAAATAATTGAAATTGAAAAACATTTATTCGGACGAAGATACACTGAATAACTTACAATGGTCAACGAACATTGTGTTAACTGTGGCCTTACCCTGACGGGAATTCAAAGTCACACTTTGGAGCCTGAGCAAGTAACTGTGCTACAGCAATGAATTGCGCCACAACTGGTAAATAATAATTGTTTAAAAACATACATACATGTGTTACCTACACTATTGTGTCATAACATAACTTACAGTTTGTAATATTGTTTTAGGTATCCAACGATCTTGTTTGCCACAACTGCTGGGAGGACCAGTCTTGTTACTCCGCAACAAGAAACAGAAGATGTTGGCCATACAAATAGTTGTATTTATTGTGGCCGCTCAATCAGAAAAATTAGAAGTCATTTGTTACCAAAGATATATAAACGTCATTGTTTTTTTTTACAGACAAATACTGAACGGGAGAATCATATTAGAAATGTTATCATAGAATGGATTCAACCGCGAGAGTGGGTTTTATTTCAAATAATGCAAAGTATGGTATTCTAAGTTATCATGCTAAATCTATTGTATATCCACCTGATAAGATACTTGTTTTCTTTTTTTTAGATATCAATCTCAAGCCACATCGGTCATCCATGCTGGGAGAGAGCTGATCGGGCAGCTGTACATTTTGTACAAGAGTCTGCATCCACTTCTTCAGATGCCACTAATGAAACGGAGATATTTCTACCCAATTATACCCGAGCTGCAAATACAGAACAACGCGAGTGCTCTGGTATGTAGGATGGGCGAGATATGAAACAATTATTTTCCCTCCTGCGCCATTTTTGGATAATATATTAGTCATATATGAAAATAATGAAAATATAGATGTGTGCATTACACACTAAAAAACTTGCTTTATTTTATTTTATAATTAAGATAAATATAATAAAATATATTAATAACATCAAGCACACAAACAATAATAAATCTTTGATTTACCGTCTTTAAAACACTTTTTTATATGAAGGAATATCAAAGCAATCCATTTGTTTTTAAACATTGGCCACATTTTCGGTATATTTTTTATATTTCCGATACACATAAGATTCTAAAATACACAATTGGTGTTCCATTATTCGCTGTCCATTCTGGGCCCAACGCACTATGAAGTGTGGGCAATCCCCTTTCCAAAATAAATATATGTAAACATGGAGAAATAAGTGAGGATGAAGAAGTTCAACTAACCAAAAGTATAAAAATACTTGGTGAAAGAAAGTTAAATTTCATTGAATTTTAGTTATAATCTATTTGTTTATAAAAAATATAACAAATAATATGACATACACTAGTAATAATTATACTACCTATCTACCTTACTCTAAGTTCCTACCTACATACCTACCCTACCTACCTACCTACTATTTTTCTCTTCATAGAAACCTTCCTCAGACCTTTAGGTTCATAACGAAAACTTCCCAAAACGTTCACTCTCCCAAAATGTCCACTTCCCAAAATGGCAATTCCCTAAATGTCTATTACCCATTTCGTCCTCTTTCCCAAAACGACCAGATCCCAAATTGTCAATTTCTCAATACGTCTACTCCCAAAACATCTACTTCACAACATTTAACACTTGCCCTATATTTTCATGAAAAATAAAAGAATCGCTTTATCGTCCTATTTCTAAACAGGACTACAATGAGTAACTAAAAATGCGTAATGGAGATTACAATGTTTATTTGCTTTTTAACATTTAAATATAATATCTTTATAATCTTTGATCTTTTCACACAGAATCACAATTAAAACTTTGGCTGCAATCAGAAATATCTATTTATGTTTTGTTTATTTTTACACTTGATTAGCAGTCGCATGTAAATATTTTTTTTTAAGTTAATCGGAGTTATAATTTTTTTCTGTAGTTTTTCCAGTAACGTGCTGTATTTTTTTCGTCAAATAAAATGTCCCCATTCCGTCTAGTCCTATTAACTGTCTCGAAAAGGCAACGTGTTAGTCTGTTGTCCTGGTATTTAATCTCTTTCTTCATTTTATACAAAAATAAATAAAAATTTGGGCTTTGTGGTATTCGGGCTCGAAGACGTCAATCCTTCTATTTGGTTTGTTGTTCTATGATTATCTTTAAAAACACTTAAGCCACTGTGACCTGCAAAACCGTTTGGTACTGTTGCAGTGTTACATGAATTATTAAATTATTGTCATTGAACATATCTAGATATAACATATTAAAATACGCATAGTTAATAATATTTTTGTCTTGTTTGAACTGAAACGCGTAACATTTTGATAAACAAAACCTATTTAGAAAGTGGACGTTTTGAGAGTTGACGTTAAGGGAAGTGGACTTTTTGGGAATTGTAGTTTTGTGGTCGTTTTGGGATAGAGGACGAAATGGGAAATAGACATTTAAGGAATTACCATTTTGGGAAGTGGACATTTTGGGAGAGTGAACGTTTTGGGAAGTTGTCGTTATGAACCTAAAGGTCCTCAGACTACAACGAATATTCGTAAAAAAAATCCGTATTGGTCCAGCCATTCCTGAGTTTTGCGCTTAGCAACACATTTAGCAATTAATTTTTATTTTATTTATAATTTAGTTAAAAAGATACATCAAGTTGTTTACCTCATGTTTCAAGCCAGGCTGATTTATAATAGAGGTATAGTTTCTAAAGTACATACTAAAAGTGCATCCATATCAATAGATAATAAATAAAAACAAAATTTGACCGCTTTTGATGCGGTACAAATAAAAATGAATTTAACTTTCACGATGACTTGACCTTCTGTGATTTCGATACTCTGTGCCGAGACTAGGCGAAGCGACGACTGGCGGCGCGGGCGCGGGCCGCGCGCGTGCCCGCGCTTGGCGGAGCTGCGCGGAGTGGCGCGCGGAGAGGGGTCGTTAGCTCCACCCAAATGGTCAAGGTTATTGGCATGATTACAAGCGTTAATTTAGCTTTTGCCAGCGGCTGCGTCCGCGTGCATTTTAAAAACTATCCCACGGGAACCTTATATCGGGATAAAAACTATCCTATGTCCTTCTCAGGGTCCTAAACTATTCCCAAAACAAATTTCATCTAAATCGGTTCAGTAGTTTAGGCGTGAAAAGGTAACAGACAGAGTTACTTTCGCATTTATAATATTAGTATGGAAGTTTGGATATTAGTATGTATTAAACTTAGAAAAATAACGCATAGAAGGATAGTACGAGTGGAAAAAGTGAGGCTACTAAAACTTAGCCATTTTGGCTAACTTTGCTCGACGAGCCGTCAGTACTCAAGGTCACATTCTGCCGAACAGAGCTCGCGAGTAAATAATTTAAAATGATCGTTTGTAGCGTAAAGGGATGTCATAGTCCTTCAGGAAAACAAAAAACGTGTAATCAAATTACATTTCACAAGTAAATACTTACATTTTATACATTATATTTACGTAAATCGATAATCAAACAAAAATTCTAATAACCTAACTTATCACAATTCAATGTTGCTATCTGTGAGGAAAAAATACCCATATTGATTTCTTTTGTGCTTATTTTTGTTTAAAAATATATAGTTTTGGCGGCAATTATGTATACGTCAAACTAAAGTATATTTATTTACAGCTACTACCTACAGTGTTTTATAACTAAAAGTTACTATTAGTTCGAAGAGTGGCATCATAAAGATGACAATTTTACTGATTAAGATTTTTTTCATTTAAGTAATGTTCTCAATAATATTTTTCTATTTCATAAATAGAACACATACTTTTAATTGATATGAAACGAGATTTTTCAAGCAATTAATACATCTATACTTATAATAAATCTGTAGAGAGGTCAATTCTGTACATGAAATATATTTCCAAAATAACTATCAGGGGGTGATTAAGGATCGATACTCATGCCAAAAATGCAATCAGTTAAATTTTTGTCTGTCTGTCTGTCTGTCTGTCTGTCTGTCTGTCTGTCTGTATAACCGTTATAGAAACAAAAGCTACTCGACGGATTTTAACGAAACTTGGTACAATTATTTTTCATACTCCTGAGCGGGTTATAGTATACTTTTCATCACGCTACAATCAATAGGAGCAGAGCAGTGAAGGGAAATGTTGGGAAAACGGGAGAAGTTACTCCATTTTTTAAGCTTCCGTCGCGTGTGCAACCTTAATGGTTAAAGCTGCACAAATCATTTCATAACGGAAATGTTCTCCTTAAAATTATATAAAAAATATACCACGACAGGATATGTCTAACTTTTATGGTTGACTCACAATAACACGTGTAACTCCCGATAGCTTAGCAGTTCGAAGCTTTCTGATTATAATATTTGTCTACTCTTACGTTTATAATTGTAACACTCTCAGTCACCCCTAATTGAAAAAGTTAACATTATTAACTATTCCATAAAAAAATTGGCCAAGTGCGAGTCAGACTCGCCCATGAAGGGTTCCGTAGTAACTATAATATAATATGCAAATTTATTTGACGAAAAAAAAAACTTAAAAATTTCTTAAAATTAGCTTATTTACATTTTTTACAACTGCGCCAAATAAATTTGTTTTGAAAAAAAACCTTACAAATTTCTTAAAACTGGCTTTTTTACATTTTTTACAACTGCGCCGAATAAATTTGTTTTTCATAGTGTTTGTATGAATTACAAAGTTATATTTGCGGTTTTAGAAAATATGCTGTATCTCAAAAACTGCTGAACTGATTTCGTTCAAACTAATTTTGGTTGAAAGTTTATATTAAGATCTACAGACATATATTTTTTTAGATTTTTCACTCCATTATTATAGAAGTTAGAGGTTGTGTCCGGCAGACACACATTTTACCACTTTGGAAGCTTATATCTTTTAAACGATTGACTTTATGGAAAAGTGGTTTTAGAAACCCCGATGTCGTTTTTAAAGAACTGTCTATAGATACCACACATGCATCGATTTCATGAAAAAAAATATTTTCAGGTTTAGTTCCATGTATGGGGAGCCCCCCTTTATATTTTTTCTCAAAATCGGAAAGGGGTTCACAGAATACATCTACCTATCAAGTTTAACATGTATAGTCCTAATAGTTTCGGAATAAAATTGCTGTAACAGACGGACGGACGGACAGACAGACAGACGGACAGACATGTCGAAACTATAAAGATTCCGTTTTTTGCCATTCGGCTACGAAACCGTAAAAAGAATCATATAAATCGGTATAGAAACACCAAAGTTATACATGAAATACGCTTATAATAATAAGCCATCGCGCGTGAATACTGAATCATGCTATGTATAAGGATTATTTTTGAGAATCGGTCGCCGCGCTCGATGCGTCTCGCGGTCGAAGCGTTCTCTAGGTACTTAAGCCTCATGTGAACGTGATCTAAACAATATTACCAATACATTAACTTACGCTGACGGAGTCGCGGGCACAGCTATATTGTATCATTACGCTAAGGCCAATAGGAGCGGAGCGCCAATGAAGAATGCTTCAAAATCGGGGTTAAATTTAACGTTAGCCCAAAGTAACTATTCCACGCGGACGAAGTCGCGGGCAAAAGCTAGTTTCTATAATATTATTATAACACATTACACATCAAACATTCTAAACACAATTAACGATATCTCATTTCGTTTACCTTCCGTACAAATATGTCATATAAGTCATATTACATGAAAAACATCATCTTATCCAGTTTCATAACATAAAATACTTGATTTGATCCAGCAACATAATAGTGCGTTTTCCCATTTTTGTGGGTAATGGTCTGGTAATGGTATCACTGAAAGCTATATTTGTGTGCGTTTGAGGAACGTAGACACATTCGGCTCACGCACACAAAGAAAATAAAGTTGTGCGGGACAGTGATATATAGTGAACAGTGATATATAGTAAACAGATACATAATGAACAGATATAGTAAATAGACAGTGATAGACACTTAACGGAATGATTATAGACTTTGTGTTTAATAGTTTTTAGTCCTATTTAATAGTTTAAATACGAAAAATAATAGATTTAAGCGATTACTATAAGGATTAGGTAGTTTTGTGAATGTATGTACATAGAACTAGAGGTAAACGTTAGTACATAGGAGTTATATCTTTAAATGTTATGTTTTTTGTAGATTTTATATTTTTCCTAGATAGATCTTGTGATTTAGAATCGAAATATATATAGTTTTACCCATAAAAATAGCGTAAAAATAGTGAAAATGGCCAAAAATATGCAACGGCTCTCGTTACGGTAAAGTTTCGCAGCAGCTAAGCAAAGTGCGCCTTCTCCTGATTGGTTAAAAATACTTTGTTCTGATTGGCTGACCAATCACAGCGCTTAGATTTTTAGTTTTGGTATATAATGAGTACAAACGTAAGTAAATAAGAGATAGCTGTTCTTGATTCTGATTGGATAAAAATCCTGTATTCTTATTGGTCAACCAATCATAGAGCCTACATTTTCTTAGCGAAATTTGTATAAATTAGGAACATTTAGCCCGGTTCGACACAAAGCGTTCGACAAAGTCTGGCACAATGGCTTAATCTATAAGCTATACCAACTCGGCGTGCCTGACCGTCTCGTGCTCATCCTACGGGACTTTTTATCGAATCGCACCTTTCGTTATCGAATTGAGGGGGAGCTCTCCTCCCCCCATCCCATTCGCGCAGGAGTTCCTCAAGGCTCCGTACTATCCCCCCTCGTTTTCACGCTATTCACTAGTGATATTCCCAAGCATAAAAATACCCAGCTAGCCCTATTCGCCGACGATACGGCTATCTATTATACCGGTCTTAAACCCGATGCCATCGCTCGCACTCTCCAAACTTCCGAAAACACTCTGGCCAAGTGGTTCCGGAAATGGAGAATCGAAGTCAACCCAGACAAAAGCCAGGCAGTCCTCTTTTCTAAACCGCGGATAAACCCACCCTCCCCTCGTCCGATTACCATGTACGGCAAGCCGATCCCTTGGGAAAAGCAAGCCAAATACTTAGGCGTGGTCCTCGATAGACACCTCTCCTTCGCTGAGCACATAAAGCAGGCACGTTCGCGCGCCGCTTTCGCTCTAGGTAGGCTCCACTTCATTCTTAGCTCTCGCAGCAAGTTATCACTCAGGTGCAAGCTGCGTATTTTCACCGCGGTCATCCGTCCCATCATGACCTACGCCTGCGTTGTTTTCGCACACGCAAAGCCCTACCTCCTCCATAAGATGCAGACCCTCCAAAACCGATTCCTCCGTAGAGTCACGGGAGCCCCCTTTTATGTTCGAAATGAGCTTCTTCACGTAGACCTCAAGATGCCCACCATCCAGCAGTTCATGAAACGCGTCTCCAAGCGTTTCTTTGAAACTTCAATCCAACATAGGAATCCCCTTATCGTATCGGCCGCCCAATATGAACCCTCGCGTATCTCTAAGATTCGCCGACCAAGGCATACCCTAGTCACTCCCGATGACGCAATCACCCTGCTCCAAGAGAGCCGTAGGGAAACAAGTACAGTGGCACACAAACACAAAAACCGACCGTCCTTCCGTCCTCGCCGCCGAGGCCCACCGCGACGTCCTCGTAATAGTCCACCCCGACCCTTGCCAGAGCCAGCCCGCGACGCTGAGCCAGTAGCTTTAAATTCCCTTATTAATAATAATAATGATATGATCCAGCCTGTCCCTAGCTGCCCTCCCCTGCGACGCCCTAAGCCGAGGTCCGTACCCCACAGGGGGTGCCCTTAGCGTGTAGTCGCCTAGTTTGTAAGTTTTTTAATAAGCCCTGGCTGGAGGCTTTAATTAATTTATTAATTAAGGCAACCACAGGCAAGCCCGGTTAAGCAGCCGACAACCTCAGAGGTTGACCTGCGAGATGCCACACACAAAAAAAAAAAAAAAAAACCGGTTCGACACAGTTTGCGGGCAAAATTGTAACAAGAAGAAACACTCAAGAAAATAAAGGAAGAAAACTTCAAGAATCTTCTAGTGGTTTTAATTCTTCACCAACCCAGCACACAAATGCGCCTGTATGGCACAAAAATGGATACACGAAATCGCTTGTGTTTTGTTCTAGACCCCCTTTCTATGCGTTATTTTTCTAAGGTATTAAAGTATGGATGAAGAATGAAGCTTTTGCCCGCGACTTTGTTGGCGTGGGAGGTTTTTTCCGCGTAAATCCCGGGATTCCGGGGACCGGTCCCGTGGGATTTCCGGAATAAAAAGTAGCCTATGTGTTTTTCCAGGATATCAACTGTCTATTTACCAAACATTGAGATCCGTTAGTAGTTTTTGAGTGAAAGAGCAACAAACATACAATTCGAAAACGGGAACCTTATATCGCGATAAAAACTATCCTATGTCCTTACCAGGGTCCTAAACTATTCCCATGCCAAATTTCATGTAGGTAAATCGGTTCAGCGGTTAAGGCGTGAAAAGGTAACAGACAGACAGAATTACTTTCGCATAATTTATAATATTAGTATGGATATGGATATAAGTATATAGTATACATGTATTATAAGTATAGTATAAGTATATAGTATATGGAAGTATAGATGGTGGGGGAGTTATATCCAACTAAATTAAACAAGATTCAAGTTAGTTTTGCAGTTTTCAGACCCACACAATAATTATACCACTTAGGTACTCCAATCTTTTATGTACCTACCCAGGTAACCTATAGTCAGAGTAAGTTTGTTTCAGAATGTGTGTGCATGTCTAAATTGCGTTTTACCAAGGGGTCATTATGTTTCTGCTGTTAGTAGTGCTGATGGTAATTAACCGCCAACAACATTACAAACTTTCTGAAAAAAACTGGTGCATTGTGGTGAGTTGGCTTGTGTGGAATGGAAATTTTATAGGCTATTTACATAGGTTACAAGTCCATGTTTGCATCACAGCAATGAACATGGTATGTGTCCCTATCCCTACAATATTTATATCAAGTGAATAAAAAAAAAAATTGGATGTGATACATACATGGTATTAGTAGGATCCAGCTTTTCTTACATACCTGATGAGTTACTTCTATGACCGATTGATTCGTGTTCCTGGTATCTTAATGTATATCCAGATGCTGCTGATTTTGGTGTAGAACACTCACTATCATCAATACCCAAAGCATCCAAGGCACGCATTCTCTCTGCAATCTGATCTTTTATAATGTCTCGGTGTTGGTCTGCTTGACCCAAATACTCCATTTCAGCAAGCCACTCAGTACGTTCTCGAATTTGAGTCACCACTGAAATTAATCCATTGTATTACATCCCACAACTTTTTGATCAAAAGTGGTAAAGCTTTGGTTTCCTAGGATAGCGGTGCCGTCAAATAGCGGCCGTAATACAGCGGTGAATGACATCACTAGAACGTTGTCTATGTAAACATAATGGCGCGGTTTCCTAGAGAGCGGTAACTGACACCGTAACGTCAAAAAGCGGTGCCGCCATTTGCATGACGGCCGTCTTGTCGGTGTCAGATGGTTTCGTGAACGTTTCCGAAGAGAATGTAATACACTAGATAGCGATGAAGCAGACAGTGTGTTAAAACGGCCGTGGAACTGTCCACATGTCGTCACCGTAAAGACGGCCGCCTTTTTGCGTCCGTAATGTTACGGCCGCTATATGACGGCACCGCTTTCCTAGGAAAACAAAGCTTTAGTACCAGTGGAAACTTTAAAATAATACCAATCTGAATATTATGCTAGTTTTATCTAATTTCTCATAAAGGCTTACATTCATTCCAAATTTGTTTTGAAGTTGGCAACTGTGGCTGTAGTCTTTTCATAATTTGAGTTGGTGCCTTTATTTGATTGTCCTGATTGTCCCCATAAGCCATAGTATTCGCCAGCCTTTCCTTCATTTTCTCTCTGTCCTCTCCACGTTTCAGTGGACGATATCTGTAACATTACAAAAGTCATAGTAAGAAATTAATAATAAATACAAAATTTAGAATAATAGGTACTGACCTTTCTGTGTCAAAGATTCCAGACTCTCTAATGGCAGATAGTGATCGTCGGCGTGATGTTCGAGGACGAACTAGTGGCATTCGGACAAGAAGCTCGGAGTCTGTTTTGCTTTCTTCCCTTTCACGAAGCTTAAGAGCAGTTTTTTGCCGCTCAGCAATAGTAAGCTTTGATTCTTCTAACTGTACTAAATGGTTATAAGAGACATTAAAAACTATTCTGTAGACTTGAACTATGTTTATAACTATGCATAATTGGAAACGGATTTAGCTCCTCATAACGCATACTATAAAGACGGCCCTGAGGGCACCCATCTATAATTGGCTGTTCACCCAATAACATTGTTGCTCCAGATATTTTTTCGTCATTGCTTAGTTTGATGAAGCTTTTGTAAGTTTTTGTATCGTTTTCTCGTTCTGCACGGCAATAATAATCATTAAGAGTTTCTCCAGATATTAGGTCGGGTGTACGTAGCCCACTCATTTGACTGCTCATTACAATACCAACAATGGTTCCTTTAGCTCGTTTAGTACAGTCGGCCAAGAAAGTGGTGTACCACCCTAAGGTTGAATATCGCTTGCAGATTCATAGGTGATAAAGATTAGTTTCGCTTGCAGATCGATCTGACAACTTCTATTGCTGTCTTTATCTGATTATTGATAACGACTATTACTGTTTGTAACGTGACAGCTGTTCTTAGTTTGAACTTGATGGAACCAATGACGTCGTAAAATCAACGGCGGGGGCTGTAGATTTTGATGACAAAATTGTATCTACAAATTCAGAATTGTAATCAACAAGTTACATAAAATTGTAAAGGCACAAGGCGAGTCCACAAACCTACAATTTCTGTAAACTTGTAATTACAATATCAATAAAAAACAAGCTAAAAATAGATTTATCCTTTTCTTAAATTTCTACAATCAATTTTAAAATACTTATAACAAACAAAAACATAGCATATATAGTAATATTTAGAAGATATTGAAAATTTTTAAAAATTAGAAACGGGTGTAACCGCCGTTGGCCTCTATAACCTCTAAAAGACGAGACCTCATTGAACCAACAAGCCGTGAGCAAATATCGGTTCCCCGCATTTCCTCCCAGATATAATTACAGTGACTAATAAGAGCTTGTTTGGTTCTTTCATTTTGATGCGACCATCGTTGGACCATAAGGCCCCAAAGATTTTCTATCGGGTTGAGGTCCGGCGATCTTGAGGGCCACTGAATTACCCTTACGTCAGTGTGTGAACGAAACCAGGCTCTTACGATCCTCGCATTATGAATTGAACAATTATCTTGAACAAAATCAAATTGTGGCACTTCGTTCTCCGGGTAAACATTACGGACTGTCGGTAGCATTGCATTCTGAAGCACGTCGATATAATTTACAGCCGTCGCTCGAGGAGGTAGAGAACACAATTCTCTTACACCATCCGTACTCATCCAGCCCCAAATATTTACGGAAATTCGACCTGATTCTCTATTTGGGATTACATGATCATCTTTATACCGTGTTGAATTATATCGCCAAAGGTGAAGACGTCCATGCTGACTGGATTTAAACGTTTTTTCATCACAAAACACTGTATTAGACCAATCAAACTCTAAGTGCTCTCTGGCGAAGTTCAGACGAGCAAGTCTGTGAGCATCCGTCAAATATATTTTCTTGGCGTAATGCCTGTGGTGCAACCCCATGTAATGTAGATGATTCCTTATTGTTTGGGCACTCACATCGAACATCTCCGCAAAATGTTTTGTGGGCTTAAAACCATTGATTTCATATTCCCGTCTCATGAATTCTCTATCGTTATTGGAGAGTGCAGGCCGGCGACCACTTCTTCTGTGATCCAACAAACTTCCCTCCTCTCCTTCACGACGAATCCAAAAGCGGACAGAACGCCTCGATATATTCAAATTCCGGGATATCGCACTGATACTGCTTCCCTCATTAAATTGGGCAATTATTTGTGCTCTTTCGGCAATGGTCAAGTTGGCAGGCATTGAGATGATTTTATATGCAGTTGATTGAAAAATAACACGGAAAATATATCGATTTTTTGCATATATTTGACAAAATGTCAATTGTCAGTTTTCTTTTTCAAATGGAATTCGGTTGTCTAAATAGTTTTTATTACTTTTGTTTGGAAACATTTCAATTGCTTTGTAGAAACTAATGTCCTTTTCATTTATACTAAAGGTTAAAATGTCATGTACTTATATGTGACATATGACGTATGAATACTAAATACATAGGTTTACGTCATGATAATGTTGTCTCTTTCAGTAATATCTTTTTATAACGAACCTTGTTGTAATTTTCGATGACCGGGAAACTAAATCAAAACTGGTACACCACTTTCTTGGCCGACCGTACTAACTAGACGAAAATTCTTGATAAGTGAAGGATGTAATGAACTCAAGGAGTGTAAAGCACTTAAATCTTTCTGTAGATCACTAACATAATTATATGTAGCCGGCATTATCATTTCAGAATTTAATAAGCTGTGATTTTGACCCCATTCAGCTGCGGGTATTGGATTGTTTTTATAAAATTGATTCCTATGTACCTAACACTACAGCCTCCGATACATCTGCATCTGCCAGCACCTGTACTGTTTCTCGTAGATTAGACAAAAGGATATTCTCAGGCCTTGGCACGAATGGACCAATAATATCGGTACCTATTTTTGGACATAGCCATAGCAAGAAAATAAATACCATCTCTAATTTCGATTTCTCCAATTGCGTCTACTATTTTTTGTAACGTTTCAGGAATCCAAAAACATTCTTGATTTATCTTTAAACAAGCATAATCATAAACGAGTTCAGGATACCTTGGCGGTATACCAAGATTCATTAATTTTGTTTCAACAATAGCAAGCAGTGCCCGGTAAACAGCGTTATTATCTGGGAGTTTTGTTCCCTTCCTCATATACCTGATCGCATCAGCGTAAAATGAACACAGATTAAGACCAATTCCTCGAGTTGTTATAGATAATAGCACTGGAATTCGTCTCCAACATGAATCAGATCCACTCAAATGTAATCCCGAAAATGCCATGCTACTGTCTCCTCTGATTAGTGGAGAGGTCCACTAACCGGAAGGAATCGCAACGTAATAATATATGAACGGATATTTTAAAAGATACAACAAGAATTATTCAATAAATCGATGATCCTCATGTACTCAACCACATTTGCATAAATTCATCTGTCGCTCGTACCTACGTCTTTAGCAAAAAGTTATTGTAGGTAACTAAAGTTACAATGCGGCCGTTCTAACTTGGCGAACGTGAAGTTGGGCTCTGCAAACTTTAACTTACGAAGTAACTATTTAGTAATCTGTGCTTTAACGCTTGTGCACTCGTACAAAAATAAAGGTTTTATAAAAATAAATGCAATTAGCAGTTGTTATTCCTGTTAACAACTGTTATTGGCATTTATTTTTTTAAAACCTTTGTTGTTGTTGTTGTTGTACTATGTATTTGTTTGTACCGGTACGTTACAATTTAAATTTACAAAATACGCAAAAATATACACCCCAGCAACAACACTGAGCACATAGAGTACTATAATACTACCGATTACCGATTAGGTATATAGGTAGTACGGATCAAACCCGAAATTTGACCCGCGTAGCAGACATGTGGCAGATTATTAAAATGAAGCTCCACTAATACGATGTCATGAACATTATTGCGAATAGGGAAGTATAAGAAAGTCATTGAGGTAATATGTACTACGTACTAGAGAAGACACCACACATCACTACTGCATTCCGTTCAAGTGCGGTCTATTGACTGCACTTCACTTAGACGCTTGTCAGATCTTGAGCGCATAGGTAATTTTTTTTTGTTTTATACAAAAAAGACGTTCTAACGCATTAAATATGCAATCGTGTGTTTTATGATATTGCACTAATAATTCAACTAATATAGCAAAGTCGGGCACGCCGCTATTGCGGCGGTAAGACCCCTCTGAGGAGTGGCTAGATCGGCGTCACGGCGTCCTGACCTACCGCATGACACAGGTCCTCACCGGACACGGAAGTTTCGGGAGGTACCTGTGTCTGATGGGGAAGGAAGAAACGCCTGGGTGTCACCACTGCGAGGATCGCCCTGAGGACACAATAGAGCATACGGTGCAAGACTGCCCCGCTTGGGCAGAGCACCGACGTGTCCTCACGGCGGCGATAGGCGGAGACCACTCGCGCCCGGCATTGGTCGAGGCCATGCTGCGGGGCGAGAGGGAGTGGGAAGCGGTCGCCTCCTTCTGCGAAGCAGTCATGCTACCGAAGGAGGAGGCGGGCCGTGTGAGGGAGAGGATGGTGTCCTCCCTCCAGCCCAGCCGCAGTGGTAGACGCCCACGGCGTCGGACGTCGGCCGACGATCTCCGGCCACCGTAGGCGCGGGCATGCGGACAGCGAGTAAAGGGCAACTCGCTTTCCGACCATGGACCATGCCCGGGTCGACGGCGCGTCGTGTTCCACGCGCGCCTCAAAGAGCGTCAGCAATATGACGAGGACCCCCTTGAGAGGGCCGAAGCCTGCCGGGGTCGTGGGACTTATCCCATTACCGTTACCCCGGAACGTAAAGGGTTATTGAAGGAAGACCGTGGATTTTAGTCAGTAAAAGTCTGACAGTCCCTCCGGCCCTGCCCGGGGTGTGAGGACTTATTTGGTAATTTTACCACGTTAAAAAAAAATGTATATAGCAAAGTGCAGAGGAATAACTTCTTATCGGTGAATAACTAGATATTCATTTTTAATTTTAATTTGTAGGAAATATTTGGTGGACGCCATTTGTCATAGACTAAAAATGGACGTAGATACGCATAAAGGATAAGGACCACAGTGTGGTCGAAAATGAGCTGAGTATGCCAAATTAGTCTATATGGTCTATATTTTCGATTAGTAAAAACACCCTAATTAAAATATGTTAATTTGACCTTTTTATTAGTATGGGGTACCAACCCACATCTATGACAGGTTTATATTTTAATTCCGCAAAAATGATCCAACCTTCTTAGGTCAGTAACATTATAGATAAATTATATGATATTGAAAAGATTGATCTGATCTGTAAAGATTGTCTACCTTTTTACAAGTCTCTTAGAGGTAATACCAATCTTCAAGACGATTTCGAAGGGTTTGGGGGTGAACCAGATTTTAATATTGAAATGGAGGAAGTTGAATAAAGTTAAATGATGACAGATCATTGCAAACAGAATGTTCCGTCCCATACGTGTATTTTTGAACGCACCTTTTTGGTATGGCAATTATCTATGGTCTTGACTTGACTCTTGACATAACAACCTCTTGACATAACAACGCGACGGTTTTTCTAACCAGGCGTAAAAGCCTGGTTAGAAAAACCGTCGCGTTGTTGAGATTGATTTATTGTTTGTAATTGAAAATCGAATTGAATCTGAGGTGATATTGACAAATTGGTCGTGATTAGTGATTAATTGAAATCTAGAATCCCGAATTGAGTAAAAACCTGGGATATTTTGAACAATAACGCCGAATTGAAGTCAGATTGACTGACACGCGAACTTTGTTGAAAGTAATTGTGAATTGGTGCTAAAATACGGCCTGTGGCGTAATGTGAATACTGCCTGGACCACGTTGTGAAGACCTGCGTCTTTGGGGACCGCCGTGCACATCACTTGACAACATTACACACTCATACACACTGACACATACCACACGGACGTGATCTGAGGAAAGGTCGTAGCTTGTCGTCCCTAGAGCTGGTAAGTCTAGTCTATAAGCTTAAGTCTTGTAATCTCTAATTGTGTAACTGTTTTTGCAACGGTTGAGCGTTTGGACTTGGAAGAGCTCACCCTTGCTCGGTACGGGCGCTTGAATGAGAGGCTCAAGTCAGCTGATGCTGCGCTCACACGCTTCAACGAGTTCATCATGGACGTGGAATTGGGGGTGATGGACTAGGCAGCCCGCGATAGGGTTTTGGGTGACTATGACCAGATTGTCCACCTGAGGGATGTGATCAGTCAACGAGCCCGGGAAATTTTGAAGAGCCGGGTGCCTGAGGCGGCCAAGCCGCAGACCTCCGTTGTCAAGGGCCCTGGACTATTGGGTAGGCTGCCCACCCTGGAGCTGCCACATTTTGACGGTCGCTTGGACCACTGGCTGGGCTTTCTAAATCTTTTTGAAAGTCTTGTGGATGCACGCTCGGACCTCGGACCTGCCCAGAAGTTGGCCTACTTGTTGTCTGCTTTGGAGGGCGAAGCTAGAGCCTTGGTGCAGCACTTGCCGGTGACGGACTCCTCCTACCCTACCGCTCTGGAGCTTCTCTTCCGACGGTATCAAAATAAGCGCTGCCTGGCTGATGTGCACATCGGCCAGATTTTGGGGCTACCGGCCAATGCCAGCACGTCGGCGTTGCGCATTGACTTGCTGAACCCGTTGGTCTCACCAGTGGAACATTGGTCCTACCTGTTGGTGCACATAGTGCTACGGTTGCTCCCTGCGGAGTTGAGGTCCCGCTTTGAGCAGAAGTATGGTGGGGATAGTGCCACCCATCTTCCCCCCTTTGACGACCTCCTCAAATTCTTGGAAGACGAGTGT
This sequence comes from Tholera decimalis, assembly GCA_943138885.2. Classification (NCBI taxonomy): domain Eukaryota; kingdom Metazoa; phylum Arthropoda; class Insecta; order Lepidoptera; family Noctuidae; genus Tholera; species Tholera decimalis. The sequence goes on from OW964555.2 coordinate 39,126,119, forward strand.
CGGTTTTTGGATAACACTCGTGGCGCCACGGGGTCACGCCCACCACCTTCTCGGCCAAGAGACCAGGGACGGACTGGAGCTGGGGGGCCTGTTGATGTTCGCCCCGCCCCCCGTTTTGCTGGCGCCCGGAGTCCTCATCATTGTGACTTTTGTAAGGCAACGGGGCATGTCATGGCGCGTTGCTCGGCCTTTTTGAACTTGCACGTAAGTGCCCGTCACCGCATTGTTAACGCACGCCGTTTGTGCTTCTCGTGCTTGGGGCCCACTTCCATCGGGACTGCCCCGACCCCCGTCCGTGTAGAATTTGTAAAGGGTCCCACCTGGAGATTTTGTGCGCCAACGCGAACCGCTCCAGCAGACCATCTTCTGAGGAGGGTTCGCGCAGGGAGGGGTATTCCGGAGACGAGCACCGGGCTGAGGCCCGCAATTCTGCACGCCGCACTCCACCACCCGCGCAAGTTGAACGGGAGCCCCGCGAGCGCCATTTGGTCTCCGCTCGTCAGGGAGAACGCGCGTTGGCTGCGAGGCAACAGTGGCCAGACCAGCACCGCTACCTCTCTCCTCCGTTGACGGAACGTCCCCGATTGGAGTCGCGCCCTCCGCCATTCAGGCATCCGGTGGGATATGCCCTTCCAGCGATGGCAAGCGGCTCGGGACACCGCGCGGACGAACCATTTGACTGTTACCCTCGTCGTGAACGAAGGCAGCCTGGATGCGGCAAGCGGTCGCCGCCCAGGCATCGCTAGGAAATTGACGCCTGCCACGCTAAAGGACCCCCCGATCAAGACGGTTTTGTTGCCAACGGCCTCGGTCAAGGTCTGGGGACCCTTGGGTGACTCGATTGTGGTCCGTGCCATTTTGGACACGGGAGCCCAGGGTTGCCTTTTGTCGTCTTGGTTAGCGGGACAGGTTGGCCTGGAGGTGAATGACTTTTCAGGCAAGATTCGGGGAATTGGTGAAACGGCTGTCACTACTGTTGAGGGAAGGACCTGGTTTGAAATCACCCCTTTGAGTTGTCTGTACCCTAAACTTCGTGCTCCTGCCCTCGTTCTGCCGACTATATTGGGTAACCATCCCGATTGTCAGTTGCCTTTGGATGTTCTACGGTTGACGTCAGGTCTGGATTTGGCTGACGCCCAGTTTGATTCCCCTTGTACGGTGCATTTATTGTTGGGCTCTGATATTCTAGGGAGAATATTGTTGGGAAATACGACGGTCTTGCAGCCGGAGACCCCATGGAGCCTCGGGAGGGGCTTGGTGGCGGTCTCAACCATCTTCGGCTTTGCGGTTATGGGCCCAGTGTTGGAAGTGCCTCCTCCACCTGAATCTGGTTTAGCGTTGGTGTCCGGCTCAGCCCTCTCTGACGCCGTTCAGAGGTTTTGGAAGGTTGAAGAGCCCCCTCAGGTGGCCCGCTTGAATCCGGAACATGAAGAGTGCGAGTTGTTCTATCAGAACAACACCGGTCGACTCTGCTCCGGTCGGCTTGTGACCCGGCTGCCTTTTGTTGCGGTGCGACAACCTCTCGGCCAATCCAGACCTACGGTTGAGAAGAGATTGTTGGCAATGGAGCGCCGCATGGCCAGGGACCCGGTGCTGCGGCAAAAATATGTAGATTTTATGCGTGAGTATGCAGACTTGGGACACATGTCGGTGTCAGATTTGGATTGGCGCTCAGTAGAGCATTTCTTCTTGCCACATCTCGCGGTCCTCAAGCCATCCACTGGTAAACTGCGCACAGTGTTTGATGGATCTGCGCGGACTTCTTCCGGCGTCTCCTTGAATGATTGCCTGCATTCCGGCCCCAAATTGTTGAGGGATCTTTGTGACGTCATCATGTCTTTTCGTCGTCATCAAGTAGTCTTTGTGGCCGACATCAAAATGATGTTCCGGCAAACGGTTATTCACCGGGATGACAGACGTTATCAGTTGATCCTGTGACGGGAGCATCCCCAGGATCCCATGATTGTATACGAGCTCAACACGAATACGTACGGCCTTCGATCAAGCCCCTTTGTTGCTATTCGTTCGCTTTGGGAGCTTGCGGACCGGGAGCGTTTGAGGTTCCCTCGTGCGTCCGCCATCTTAAAAACGGACCTGTACGTCGATGATGTCTGCACTGGAGCTCCTACGGTACAGGAAGCTATCCTGTTGCGTGATGAGTTGGTCCAGATTCTGGCTTCCGCTGGCTATGAGTTGCGTTAATGGGTGTCCAACTCGCCAGCGCTATTGGAAGGTGTGTTGGAGGATCATAAGCAGGATCCTCATTTGTTTGAAAACGTTGACAACCCCGCCATGATGGCCGTCCTCGGCGTTCAGTACCGACCAGTTCAAGACACCTTTACGTACGATGTCGACTTGGAGTCACCTCATATTTGGACTAAACGACTGGTGTTGTCCAGTGTAGCAAGGACCTTTGACCCTAATGGTTGGATCTGCCCGGCATTGTTTTGGACAAAATGCTTCCTTCAGCGCCTTTGGACCGCTGAACTTGGTTGGGACGAGCCACTTCGGGAAACCCTGTTGGAAGACTGGCTCCAATTTGTATCCGCACTCCCTGCGGTCAATGAGGTCGCGCTGCCACGCGCCATCCTCCCCCCTGGGGTTTATACTGCTACCCTTCATGGGTTTTGTGACGTGTCCTCTCAAGGTTATGCCGCCGTTGTTTATCTGTGCACCGTCAGCGCCACAGGCCAGGTGAAGTTGCCACTGGTCATGGCCAAGAGCAAGGTGACCCCCCTCCGGACGGCATTGACCATCCCTAAGTTGGAGTTGTCAGGGGCGGTGCTTCTTGTGCGTCTCCTAAACCACGTTGCGCACACTTTGGGTGGAACTGTTGACATTCGGGCTTCTTACGCCTGGACGGACAGTCAAATTGTTTTGTGTTGGTTGAAGACGTCCGTCCACTCTTTGGAGGTCTTTGTTGCGAACCGAGTGTCTCAGATTCAAGGTTCTGAAACGCCTTTGATTTGGAGGCACGTGCCTGGTGACCTGAACCCGGGCGACATAGCCTCACGCGGGTGCATGGCCCCCCGCTTGATTGCTCACCCCCTCTGGTGGGGACCGGACTGGCTGACCCGCCCCGAGGACGATTGGCCTCGAACGCCAGTCTTGATGTCGGATCCTTTGCCCGGACTTAAGGTGTTCGCTGTTGGGACGAAGGATCCTCCGTTTGATCCTGATTTTTTGTTGAATCGATACAGCTCCCTCGACAAATTGTTGAACGTTACCTCGTGGATCAGGCGTTTTGGCCATAATTCTAGGAATCCAGGGGACAAGCGCCTGTCACCAGTTCTCTCTCCTCAAGAGCGACAGTTGTCCCTTTTGTTGCCCAAGGAGAGCCACTTGGTTTAATTGTTGGTGACTGATCGTCACATTAAGAACTCGCATGCCGGTTGTAATGCGCTGTTGGCCATTCTGCGGCTCGTCGTACTATTCGTAGCATTGTCTTCCGTTGCATGCCGTGCTATCGGACTAAGGCCTCCACTATGCAGCCCCTAATGGGAGATTTGCCGGCTGATCGCGTCAATGAGGCGAGGCCCTTTGCTGGCGTCGGAACGGACTTTGCTGGTCCCTTTTCGGTGAAGACGTCCACCCTTCGTAATAGTAAGATTGTCAAGGCTTATTTGTGTGTATTTGTCTGCCTGTCAACCAAGGCAGTACATTTGGAGCTGGTAACCTCCCTCTCGACAGAGGCCTTTGTGGCGACTTTGGAAAGATTTGTGTCTCGCCGTGGGTTACCTTCTTTGATTAGGTCTGATTGCGGTACGAACTACAAGGGTACAAGTAACTATTTGAAGGAGGTATACGCCTTCCTTAATGAGAGCCAGGTTGACATAGGTAACAGTTTGGCCCGCCGAGGGGTCACTTGGTTGTTTGACCCGCCAGCCTGCCCCCATTGGGGGGGTATTTTTGAGGCCGCGGTGAAAGCGGCAAAGGGACACTGGCGGAGATTGTTGGGAGACACCGTTCTCACCTTTGAGAAACTAGCTACGGTATTTTGCCTTATTGAAGCTGTGTTAAATTCGCGCCCATTGTGCCCGCTCTCTTCGGACCCGAACGACTTGGAGGCTCTAACACCGGGCCATTTCTTGATTGGACAGCCACTTGTCGCCTTGCTGGAGTACCCTTTTGTTGATGTGAGCCAAAATCGGCTTTCGCGGTTTCAGTTGGTGCAACAGCTCGCTCAGAACTTTTGGAAGCGTTGGAGCTTAGAGTATCTGCACATCCTCCAGCAACGCGTCAAGTGGACGGACAAAACTCATCCGCCCAAGATCGGAGACCTCGTCCTGATTAAGGATGCCAACCTTAAGCCTTTGTATTGGCGCAGGGGGCGCATTCTCAATTTAGTGGCTGGCACCGACGGGGTCCCTCATTTTGCTGAGGTTTTGGTGGACGGATCCATCATAAAGAGAGCGGTCGCAACCTTGTCAAGGCTTCCAATTGATTAGCAGACGGGTAGGCCCGTCCGGGGGGGGTAGATGTTCCGTCCCATACGTGTATTTTTGAACGCACCTCTTGGGTATGGCAATTATCTATGGTCTTGACTTGACTCTTGACATAACCTTTTACGCCTGGTTAGAAAAACCGTCGCGTTGTTGAGATTGATTTATTGTTTGTAATTGAAAATCGAATTGAATCTGAGGTGATATTGACAAATTGGTCGTGATTAATGATTAATTGAAATCTAGAATCCCGAATTGAGTAAAAACCTGGGATATTTTGAATAATAACGCCGAATTGAAGTCAGATTGACTGACACGCGAACTTTGTTGAAAGTAATTGTGAATTGGTGCTAAAATACGGCCTGTGGCGCGCTGTGAATACTGCCTGGACCACGTTGTGAAGACCTGCGTCTTTGGGGACCGCCGTGCACATCACTTGACAACATTACACACTCATACACACTGACACATACCACACGGACGTGATCTGAGGAAAGGTCGTAGCTTGTCGTCCCTAGAGCTGGTAAGTCTAGTCTATAAGCTTAAGTATTGTAATCTCTAATTGTGTAACTGTTTTTGTAAAGCAACGTAGTTAGGGCTCCACGTAATCGTGGACAGTTCGACATACCAGTTACCGTTGGCTGGTTGTGGGACCGAACACAGAAGTAAAATTGATCTCAGGTTTTATAGATTCTAACTAAATTAATTATTACCTAACAATTTGCCATGCTGGATCGTTACTGCGAAATTCAATATAAGCTAAGCATAATTGAAAATGGCTTTTAGCTAAAACGATCCAACCCCAATTTACTTAAATATCTCTGAAAATATTTATTTATTCCTAATAAAACATATTTCTATAAAATGGACACTAATTTTTGCAACTATATCCCAAATCAACAAAATCACAAAATAGAATATCAAAGAGCAAATACAACTTAAACTTCAAACTTCATTATCTCAAAAGTGACATTTGTGGGTTGGATCCTTTTTGCGTATCTACGTCCAAATTAAGATGTGATAATTTGTGTGCAATCTGACAATTCTTTTTACAGCGGAAGATAATAATGTAACATATAATATTTTACATTATTATTAGATAATTACATTTAGAAAATAACAAACGGTGGTTATTCAAAGAAAAAAAAAGGAAGTTGAAAAATATTTATTGCATGCTGTAAGACATAATTTGTTGCATTTTGTTTATTTTAGGTTTCCACGATTAGGCCGTAAAAATAGGGAAAATTAATAAAATTCTTCCAAAACAACCACAGTGAATAGACCTGGTTACCATGCAAACACTTGTATGTTCGTTGTATTTTCACGAATAGGATAAATTATACTACCAAAGCAGGAAGGAGTTTTCTGAAGTCTGCTGAACCTTGTGGAAGCTGTTAGCTTCGTGTTCCAAGCGAATTGTAAATTTCTCTACCTATTCCAATTTGATATGTTTCCATATTTGATTATGTAATAAACAAAAGTTTGTTTTACTTTTATTAAGTTTAACTACAATTAATAATAAATTATGAAAAAGAAGTACGAATGAAGCATGTTAGGTATAAAGCTATGTCACTTCTGTAGTCATTAGTCTATATGGGTCACATTTTGTAGCAGAACGTTGAACGAAACGCGTAAGGGCCACGACAATCACGGCGCTTCCGACTTTTTGGTCGCGAGAAAACTACACCTTAGAAGCGTTCTAGTGCTGCGTGTTTTTACTGTTTTGTTATACGACTAATTATTGTTTCAGCGCTGCAGCGAACTTTAGTTTAAACTCTTGCCAAAATGGAACATAAACACATGGAACAGAACCCTTTGCTTAGGATAGCTCCTCTAGTACGTAGTACATATTACCTCAATGAAGAAAGTGGAAGACCGAAAAAGTCTTTCTAGTAAAAAAAATGAGTTTACCCTTAAGTAGTTGTTGTTGGCTCTCTGATGGCTCGGCCACACGTGCGTGGAATATACCTCCATGTGGAATATTTTTGCTCGGCCAATTTATGTTCACAAAACCATTTGCATCAGGCTTAAACATTATTAATAATTTCTTCTTCTCTAGTATCGGTATCGTCTTAATTTTACTTGTTTAGCAAATCTCCATGGTAAGTTACCATGGAGATTTGCTAAACAAGTAAAAAGTATGGTTACCATTGGTAACCATACTTTTAGGTCAACGTTATTACATTTCGTTAAGGGCTGGTATACACGGCAACGACAAAGAGAATGTAATACACTACGGGCAACGATAAAACTGCGCAAACGAACTGCACAGTTTATTTGAGCAGTTTATCGAACGTCGGTAGTGCTAGTGCGTCCACATATCTACTATATCTGCATCGATCGTCAGTTCTCGGCAGAAACTCAGAAAATAAACACGTCATTAGTGATGGAAGACGATGAAGCGCTTGCGCTAGCCTGGCTTGTACTGTGTTGTTTCCCCAAAAGATTGGCATACCTCATTTATATATAAAAAACCTTAGACTCAGGTCTAATAACCTTATTTACAAAATTATAATATTTCATATCACCGGTAAGTTAAAAATATGTCATTAAATCAACTTCTAACATTTTTTAAAATAATTTTCTTTCTTATTTGTCTCAACCTTTGGCCAAGACGACGCGAAGCTGCATAAAAGTGCGACATAACTTAGCAGCGGCGCGCGTTGTAGCCGATGAAATGAAAAGATTTAATAATATTACTATAAGATTAAATTATGTAAAAATTAATTTTGATTGATTGTTAAATGCAATTTAAAATGTATTTTTATGAACAACAAATATAAATTTCGAAAAATAAAAGGTTTTTTTTTATTTCTTTGTACCTCGAAAAATACCACACCCCGCTCTTACAAGGTTACGTCTAGGGGCAGACCACGCCGATTGACATCGTAGTTCTAATAGATGGCTAGCCGATATACTATAGTAGTCTTTGTAGATGGCGTTAGTGTGTTTTGTAGGACGACCGCGTCTGTCAAATGTTCTGACAACCGTATCTTTACTATTTATATCAACGAATATAACATATTATTTAAAACTAGCTTTTGCCCGCGACTTCGTTCGCGTGGAAGGTATTTCCCGCGTAAATTCCGCTCCCGTGGGAATTCCAGGATAAAAAATATCCTACGTCCATCTCCTGGTTCTAAACTACCTCCCTACCAATTTTCAGCCAAATCGGTTCAGCCGTTCTTGAGTTATAAAATAACCAACACGACTTTATATATATATATATAGACTAGTATTTGCGTGTTGCGCGTGGTGCAAGTACCTCGCGTGCTTTTGGTGGTGGATTGTTCACTTTTAAAACCCCTAAATGTAGTAAAATGTCAAACATAACCCTAACAGAGCAGCAGCTTCAAATTAAATTAATCAAACTCCAAACAAAGCCCAGTAGGGCTATTATCTACGTATCTCTGTTGACAGCTCGAAATGATAGTAACAGTAGTGCTATTACGTATCTCTGTTGACAGCTCGAAATGATAGTAAATCCGCCTAAAGGGGGTGAAATAATTTCTTAAGTTTGCTTGTCATCGCCGCTGAGGCCCTACGTACCACCGGACAGGTTTCGACGCCTACTATAATATTTGTTCAAACACCTAATGGCTATCTCTAACCGTTATGAAGTTACAGCCTTTTCAATTTTAGGGGAGGTTGGGGAGGGGAGGGCACGGCATAAAAAATTTGAAGGCCCGTTTATAGTTAAAAGTAAGAATCAACAGTTTTTTCAGTAAAAATCAAAATGGGGGGGGGCGTGCTGGGGGGGAGATGGGGGGGGGTTTGCACAATTATTTTGACTAAAGCATTGCCCCTCTAGATGAATCTGATAAAAAAAATGTTCCAAGTCTCTTAATTTCCGAGATCCGCCTAAAGGGGGTGAGAAGGGGGGCAAGGGGGCGACTTTGAAAAATGGTTTTTACTTTACCGAGCCTTTTCTATACGAATCCGTAAAAAAAAAAATACGGGTCTCGTATTTTCCGAGATACGATAGGGAGGGGGGTGAAAAGGGGAGGTTTGGCACTTTTCCCGTAGGTTTGAGAGTTAGTTGTTTACGAATCTGTCAAAATATACCCACCTCCCCATCCACCATCTGGGAGAACAATTATGTCAATGAGTGAGTGAGTGTGTGAGTCAGTCAGTCAGTGGTAATTTAGCTTTATATAATATGACTAGTATTTGCGTGTTGCGCGAGGTGCAAGCACCTCGCGCGCTTGTGGTGGTGGATTATTCACTTTAAAAAAAAAAAGAAAATGGGGGGGTGATGGGGGGGTTGCACAATTATTTTGACTAAAGCATTGCCCCTCTAAATGAATCTGAAAAAAAAATGTTCCAAGTCTCTTAATTTCCGAGATCCGCCTAAAGGGGGTGAGAAGGGGGGATTGGGGGGAATTCTGGAAACATTATGTTTTTATCTGAGTTTGGCGTTGAAGAATAAGAGCCGGGTCTGTTGATAAATATGAAGGCACTGACCACCACATGGAAGTTTGACCTATGAGGTCAGCGCTCAGACCACGGGATATACGATCAGGTAGGTTGGTCTTAGAAGGCACATAGCGCCGGGCATAGTCACCAAAACCTTCCCGTGTCTCAGATACTTGATGCCTGGCAAATGGGTTATGTGTGACTTGACGGAAGAATTTTTCGGTATCTGAAGAAGCCACGTATTTATGCTGATGAAAAATCCTAGGGCCTATGACTTGAATGTCGTTAAACGACTTGCTTGACGTTGTGACGGCTGACGCGTCAAAGACAACACGAAGCTTAGTCGTTTTGCAAGAATCTCTGTTAACATTATGGTGTGGAAGATAATAAGATGTAGATGACGATGATGAAGTAGGAGTAGAGACTTCGCTCTTATGCCCTAATGCTTCGGATGGGAAATAAAATGTAGGAGAGATCGACTCAAGTTCCCCAAATCTAGTAAGAGCTGTAGGAAATTCGTATGTGGTGTGTGTGTTTTGCATGAACATACACACTGATTGAATCATGTTAGGTAGAAGTATGGCGCCTGATATGAGCCATCTGAGCTTAGTCTCGAATAGCGTTGGCATATGTTTACCTAACTGTATACGATTACGACCGATCACACTCCAAAAAATGTCGGCTCCAACAAGTATGTCGATCGAGGAAGGGACATTAAAGGACGGATCGGCTAGACTTATGCCTGCCGGTAGCTGCAAGTCAGATGAGTCGATGTATGTATGAGGTATGTTTGAGGTTATGTCGGGCAAGACAAAACAATCAATGTCGATGTTATAAGACCCATCATAAGATTGTAAGTGTAGAGCACAAGATTGCGTAATGGTAGACAGTTGATTGTTTATATCTGCAACATGTGAACTTACACTACAAATAGGTAAATGTAGCTTACCACAAAGATCCTTGGTAATGAAATTTGCACTGCTTCCATTGTCAAGTAAGACTCTGGCAGTGTGCGGCGTCCCGGAATGGTCAGTGACTTTTACCAATGCTGTGGAAAGCAGTACATGACGAGATGAAAAACAAGTACCAGACAAAGTTATATGTTCTTTTTGATGGCTAGAATCATCATCATGGGAATGTAACAACGTATTATGCCTTATTTTACAATTCTTGCAATGGCCAAGCGGGCATGTTGACTCCAAATGCCCGGGCCGTAAACAATTTATACAAAGGTTGTATTCTTTAGCCTTAGATAAGCGTTCGGCTACTGATAATGCTCTAAATTGTTCACAATTAAATATGAAATGATTGTTTTTACACAAAGGGCATGCATTATTAAATTTTCTTTTACCTGTAGATACAGAGTAACTTTTTGGCTTACTGTGAGATGATTCTGGTTTTTATTTTGATACCTTTGCCTCTTCAAGTGTTTCTAAAAGATTACAACGGTTAGAAATGAATTTAGTAAACAAGTCTAAAGATGGAGGCTCAGTTAAAGAGTTTCTATGTTCTTCCCACTCTCTACTGGTAATAGGGTCTAATTTTGATGCCATTAAGTGAATAACTATGGCATCCCAATGTTGTACGGGCTGCCCTAGCGTTGCTACCCAAGCAGCAAAATTGTACTATAACCAAAGCTTATTTCGCAAAAAAGTTTTGTAAACGTTATATAACGGTGTTTATGGTGGCAGTATGTTGAATAAGCGTTTGACTATACTTTTTTGCTCTATAAGCTTATACAGCGAAAACGTTCTATAAGCTAATGATGTAAACATTTACATTACCATTTTGTACAACTGTTATAGACATATCCATACTAATATTATAAAGCGGAAAAGTTTGTTTGTTTGTTTGCTTGAACGCACTAATCTTCGAAAGTACAGGGTGGATTTGGATGTTTGATATGGAAGTAGCTTGAAGCTTGAGGAAGGTTATAGGCTACTGTTTACGCGACTGCAAAAAAGGAGAGTTATGTTTTTACCGTGATAGAATCCACGGGAGCGAAGCCCCGCGTGAGTACTAGTACTATATAAGGCTTAAAGAAAACTTGTATAAAACTGCTTTGTTCTATATATTTGATAATCGGTGCCCTTTTGTATCTAATTTGATCTGTAAAACTTATATAGGTATTTTCCTTTATAGGCCTGGTTTATTAACGGTTATTGAAATTTGGCAATACGGCGATTTGGTAATATAGTGGGTTTTTAAGTATCTGCTATAGTACAAAATGTTTTAATAGTCACGACTGCTCAAAAATAGAGCAATTTGGTGATATAACTGAGTTGTGTGTTACTCCTTATGTGAGAATTTTACGCTACAAGAGTTTTTAAAACCCTATATTTACCTTTTTATACTGGTTACGAAGACACTTGTTTAGAGCAGAATTATTTTGTAACAGAGATTTTGTAACTGTGATTTTTTATTAGAGTTTCTCTCTCTACTATAACATCATAATGATACATAAAGGAAGCAAAAAAACACTATTAAATAACTAATGTGATTTAAACAAGAGTTAGCATTTCCATTTTAATACTTAACTGCGGGTTCTGCATACAACAAAATTATATGATGATCTTTAGACTGTGCTTATACTATGAATTCAGTAGGTACCTACTTAAACGTCACTTAATTTTTAAAGTGTAGTCCAATTCCGAGCAATGCGGACCGCAATATAGCCACGGAGGCTCTGTCGCTGAGAAAATAAAATAAATTAAACCAACTCCAAATTTACTGTATTTATTAATTAATAAAATAAATTTGGAGGATCTGCTTTTGCTTCACCGACACAGGTGCTGCTGCTGTGTCGTGGCCATTGACATATATATTACTGCGTAAGGACTGGGTCACTGATTAGAAAAGCACTTGATCGCACATACGTTGCCCCGACGACGCACGAAAACTATGCGAGTTTTTGCTCTTATATATTGGCTACGATACACGAACCATTTTAGTTGTGACCAAGTAATAGGCCTGTGTGCATGTTAAACAATTACAAATTTTAAATTTTTGTATCCAATTTATAACGCATAATAATGCTTTCATGCGCGTTGAAGTGGTGTGGAAAACATTCCCAGACATCTAGATACCAAATGGATGACATAACTATTCATCAGTAATGAAATAATATGAAAATTATTTATCATTTAACCTTTTCGCCGCCAACGTACACAAAACGCAATGCCTCGCCGAGCGCCAAGCTATAAATGTATAACTAAATATACAGTAAACAGTAGTGATGGGGATATCGTCATATCGATGAATAAGATTTGTACGCGTAAAGTTAAGATTTAAAGTTGATTTTACGAATATAAATAAAAACTGATTAAATATTTCCAGATTTGTTTTATTTCACAGTATCCTTAATAAGAAAAAACAGTATAAATTATGAGTATCAAAGAAACTAATACATAACTCAATTAGAACTATAAGGAATGGGGTACATCTCTATTTGTTTCATGATCTCATTCTTTAACTTCATATCAAGTTATTGGCACTGAGGGCACGTTGAATTCGATTCTGATCAGGGATGGGGGTCTATGGTCTTTCTTTCTTCTATTTTTGTTTATTCCTGTGTGTGCATCTGGAGATACTGGGCTCACCGAACATTTTACATACTTATTGAATTCCTACTCTTTGATGAATAAACATTATTATTATCATCCAGTTAGACATACCTCAGAATTATCTTCTGGTTCAATGTTCTCCACAAAATACTCCGAGTCCGATTCCACACCTTGCAAAATTTTAAGAAGTTCGTCCGAATCAAGTTCTTCACTCATTTTTCTATATGTTATCAAGTGAAAGAAAGAAAGATGCGTGCGCGCGAATCCGATTTTGTGCTGTACTATGCCAAAGTGACCTTGACAGCCGCACGCCTATGACGTCACTGACCAACTTCTATAGTAGTTCGTGGCACTCGGTGGCGCACAGGGGCATAGACGACCAATTGTTTTGTAGAGATGGGAAAATAACTATCGACAAGAATTGGTAACAACTTTATAATTACGTATCGGCATCTACCTGAAGGTCGAAATTCATCTACTATCCTTTGTAATGAAGTAGATAACTAAGTTCATATTTTATTGACCTCAAATTGTTTTCGATATTCGTAACTTTCTGTATTTATAAATATTTCAATGGTGAAATCAACCTTTCACGGCACATCACTGGCCAACTTGATATGAAGTGATTGGCGTTCTGAGGAAAGTAACAAAATTCGGAGTTTCTGTTTTTGCCGATTTTAGGACAAACTAGGGCTTATTTTGTGTAGAAAAATAAAAAACAGGGTAGTAGACAGTGCTATCTTAAATAATAAAATGAAACAAAGCTTTTAACCACAGTAAATTTATTTTAATAAGATAGTTAAAATGAACAACTTCTATAGAAGTTGTTGCGCTGGTGGCACGAAAATCCCGAACTTCTATAGAAGTGCTTGGCGGTGAAAAGGTTAATCAGATTAAAGCTACCGCAGAGGTCCATTTAAAGTGGTGGATTCTGGATTGGGTGGTCAAGGACAAAATTGTGTCGCGTGTTGATGTCTTTCGGAAATGTCTCTTTCTTACATGAAGAAATTCTAATTCTTTTATCCCTGTCTTTTCTTTTCTATTTTTATCGTAAAAATCTGTGCTGTTACCTATAACGGCTGAATACGATATCGATAATTATAAAATTAAACTTATTTTTTTTTAATTCAATTCAGATATTTGTCATAAAATACCTATCTACATTAACCGACTTTAAAATAGGAGAAAGTTCTGATATTTTTTCTTCTGAGTGACATGCATGTTTTCATTTTAGATTTCCCAAGATTCCAGATTAAAAAGAAAAGTGGATGGATAAGGTTACTAGGGAACATTGGTTTCTAGTTTGGTTTTTATTGATATAATGTTGAGAAAAGTCAAAATAATATAAGATACCTATATCCAATCTTTCTAGGCTTCAAATAGTATGACGGAGTCTAATATTAATTAACTTGGACCTTTGCATTACAATATCGCCCTCATAAGTTACTTTGGTTCCGGGGTTGCGGTAATGTTCTAAAGAGATACCGCGGCCCCGGAACTTAAGGGCAGCTGAAGGAACAGGGTGGGTTTTTAGTCAGTAGAAGTCTGACATTCCCTTCCACTTTACCCAGAGCGGGAGAAGTCATTCGATGATTTTCCCACCCAGGAAAAAAAAACAGGTTACTTTGTTTCGATGTCGAGTCCACGGGTTAAGTGTATGTAGGAGGGAGGACTCGCCACCGAAAAAATAATTATTACCGAGTGCCTGCTGAAGCTACAGTTGTTAACACAACTAATTTTAATGAAAATATATTTATTATGGAATATAAAACAAATATAAAAAATAAAATATAAAATAATATATGGCCGGCTACATTGTCCATGCTCTGATAAAGCAAATAAAATGCCTAACTTGTATTGGAGCGTTGATTTGTGTTACAAATCAAAACGCCTTACAATTTCAAAAAGACACTAAAAACAAGTTATTGTACGGATCCACCACAGTAATAGAAATTTGTCGTCGATGTGAAATTTATATTAACCTTCCGTGAACCACGTGGATAAAAGTTACGTCCTGAACTACGTGGGGTTTCCTGAACCCCATCATCATTCCACCTTTTTATAAGTAGCATCTTTTTTATATTTATATTAAATGTATTATTATTGTTTATGGACTATAAAAGGATAAAAATAAAATAAATTTGTCAAATATAATAAACATTTTTAATATCTTTAGGCATTGTAAGAAAAATAGTGTTTTTCACCAAATAAAAGTAGACAAACCTCTTTGGCTTAGCCTTAAAAAAAAAACAACTTAAATAATAAATTCTAATTGCCTTTCATTGAGGGCTTGATGAGGTAGGAAATAAAAATTAAATTAAAAAACTTAAACATAATTAGTCTTCTTCAGATCCTAGTTGGTTCAAATTACCACAATTTTTACAAAATAAAAATGAGCATGTTCTAAGCATATAGGTACTTTATCGCCAAAATATTTCGATTCCAGTACCATCTTAAACCCAGAAGTCATTGACGTTTTGTCTCCCAGAACGGTACAATCCTGCTAAAAAGAAAAGCCCAACAACAGTCCGAGCCGCCATCACTTCGGGTAAAAACACCTCATCCGTGGCGCCATCACTGTCTTCCATAAGTGCCGATAACATTGCATCTTCATTTATTCAACGAGCCTTTATGATTCCTGGAAACAAATAAAGTAAAACAAAAAAACAAGAATTTGTGTAGAAATACTCATATTTTCCATATCATACCGGTTATCTTTTAGACGACTACGTGGGGTTTGTGACACCCCACCGCACTTTACCGGCATCAGTCCGAGGCGCCTGCGACGCTATTACTAAATCACTGTTACTATGCAGATTGGTAACGTCGCAACTCCAGCTAGACGATGTTTCGATGTTTTCGCGTGGCCGTTAAAAAAGATACGAAGATTTTTGTTTCACTGGGGTTTATTAAACCCCACGTGGTGCACGGAGGGTTAAAAGGGCAATCAACGAGAGTGGTTCGAAAGTGCTGTCTCAGAAATATAATTCCAATTATTTTATGAGATCGGTTTTAAAATCACTGATTGGGTATAATTTATTCCCGGATATTAATTTTCATCAATATGAAATAGAAACTACCACTATACTATACTATTTGATTGAATTAGCAAGATGCATAATTCAGAAATATATAGACGCTCGGTTATCATTTTTTAGCAAAAACAATCAGGACCCTAAAACTGTAATTCGAAAAACATTTACCAAATTAATTCATTTTAAAAATCAATAATAACAGCATACTATACTTGTTTTTCTTTTTGTAATTGAGACTGATAATGATTAAATATTATTATGTGATTTTATTGAGTATTTTTTATAATGTTAAACTTCATTTTATCGATATCGATAACTTTCCCTCAATCAAGTAGAGCAATCCCTAACTCGGTATATCTATGAAGCTTGACCTTGAACTGACCAATTGCAGTAGCGCATTTTTTCTTCGCCTCCCAACCCGTATTGGTGAGTTGTGTTCAGAGATGTGATAAACGACTTAAAACTTTTAACGAATTTATTCGTTTATTTTTCATCAAAAGTCACTTACGTTAACTGCTTAATTACTTATCTGCTTATTTACTTGCTTACATTAAAAATAACGAAATTATATTGTTTGATTTTTTAGTTGGTTAAGTTTAAGTACCTATTGGTTTTTAAACGACATCAATGAACTTTCTTTCGTACTTTGTACCTAGATCAGTTTTATTAGCTCACCAATTGGTTTTTATAGAAAAAGAGGCCAAAATTAACACAATTACGTACACTGTAAACTATTTACACTATTATTAACACAATACCTAAAAACTATATTATATACAAGTCCAAAAGTCTTACGAATTATTTCCTTGGTACGAAACAATTCACCACATGAAAAAATGTTTTACACTATTTATGTTTACGTAAACAAATCCAAGTCACAACTTCAAAAACAAATTGTTTCGGAAATACACAAAACATGACGCTTTTAACCGGGCGGAGAAAACGGCACTAAAAGTTAAAAGCAAAATAAGCAATTTAAACAGTAAACGGAAACCCGTTTCAATTAAATTGTCGTTTTTAAAAGTGAACAGAACAACGGAATGCAATATTTGCGGCTACGTTTAAATTTTAACAAAAATCTGAATAAGCAGATAATGTTAATTGCTTTTATAAACAAGTCTGCTTTTTCGCTTATTTTAAATAACATGTTATATTATATGCTTTTCGTTTAAACGCCCATCTTTAGTTGTGTTCTTCAAAGAAATCGGCCTATAAGCTCTCTAGGTTAAATACTCTCTGGACTGGGTGGACTGCGGTCTCTGACTAAGGAAAAAAAGAGGACATGGCATAAACATTCTATACGAACAGTAGTTATAGGAATATGATGCATTTCGACGGCATAGTTACTGATATATCGGCATCTCCTTTTAACTTGTGAGAGTAATCATATGTAAAAAAGGACAACATTAGTTTTATCATTGCCAAAAATGGCAACATAACTTTGGTGATGTCGCAAAATACCTAACTGCGGCCGGCCGCCATGTTTTGTCACAGCCAACAACAAGTACATCAGTTGTCATCGCGACTTGCTTGTTTCAGTGTTTTTAAGAAAATTTGGTGATAATAGGCGAAAATTGTGCTTGTTTATAGTGTAAGAACTTGCATAATACTGCATTTATCATGGGTAGGTGCAGTGTGTTAGGCTGCCGCATGAAAAGCAACAAAAACATCCCAATAAAACGTTGCACAGGTAAGTAACCGAATTCATTCAAAATATCTTGTTTTTTTCTATTATTTTGAAAGATTTTGCTATTTTTGGGAAAGTTTATAAAGATACACTTGCTTTTCTGTAATCATTTACTGTTTTACTGTTGATATTATGTGATTTTTAAGCAAATCATTTGTTAGTAAACATAGAGTTAGAGTTACGGTTCGGAATTTTCAATTTATCGATAAAACATATCGACAGGTGAATATTATTTAACTCGATTTCTTTTTATGATTTTAGATTGCCAACATGTAAAGAAAGAAAAGAACAGTGGCTGTATATACTATATACTTGGGATTGAAAATTTGAATACTACAACCAAGCATATTTTTATTTGTTCCCTGCATTTTGAAGATAAATGTTTTAACTGAACTTTAAATATAACAAGACTGCGCGATGATGCTTTGCCTTCAAGTGAATTATTGGTAAGTTTTGAAAATAGACAAGTTTATTGTGTTTACCTACTTACTGACAAGTAACCAATCCAAACCAGTTGATGGAGAGAGAGGAGGGATGAGAAGCATGTCAGCAACAGCAGTGCTATATTGCTGAAATACTGGTATAAAGTTTCAGGTTTAAATACACATCAGTCAGAATAAATAGATAACTTTTTTTTTCTGAAAATTATAAAACATCCTTAAAATTCTCGTACAGACTGAATCAAAACCTAATATAAGTTATATGATTTTAATTATCCACCTCCTCACACAGATTAAGACACATATACCTGCACTATTTTTACTCCTGATATAGGTAGTCATAGCAAAAGGAGATGGATAATGATTAATTTTTGAAAATGATACATACATATATCAGGTTATAAAATGTTGTGTCTATGTTAAAATGCAAGTTAAACAAATGTGAGCGTGAGTTAGTGATTAAATTCGCAATGTAAATATTATTAAACATTTATGGTTATTCTTTGTATAGTTACCAGCACAATTTGACGAGTGTGAGGAACAACGATCTGTTCCTCGCAGGGTGTTGGAAGAGAAACCTGTTTGCAGCACTTCTAACAATGCAGATGTAAGTGTAATATTTCATAATAATTATGTTCCTTATGGTAATTACCATGCTATCTTGACTTTTAAATACAAACTCACTCAATATAAAAAATTGTTGTTATTTCTTTACAGTTACCAGCCCAATTTAATGAATGTGAGGCACAACATTTTTTTCTCACAAAACACTGGAAGAGGAGCCTGTCTGCAGCACTTCTAGCTATTCAGATGTAAGTGTTCTATTCTATAATATGTTACTGTATGTACTGTGGGCAGCGTAACTGGTAATTTCAAATTAATTTACGGCAAAAACTTGAACGAAGTTGCAGAAAACTAGAAGTTAATGCGTTTTTTTTTTTGTTTCAGGATAAAGCGCTTGAAATTATTCAAAAATTTAAATCAAAATGTGAATATCGGAAGAAAAAATTAAAACATTAAATGAAAAAGTGAGAAGACAGAGTAAGAAAATCCAGACTATAATCTACATCTGTGCCAAATTTCATAAAAATCCGTTCAGCCGTGATTGAGTAACAAATATCCACCCATACAAACAAACTTTCGCACTTATAATAATATTAATAAGTAAGGATTGTGTGGTTTGTATTTTTTTTTGTTTTTTGTTTGTTCAACATGCTCATGTTTTATTAATGTGTATATTTGTATAAAATTTGCGCAACGTGCTCTTATTTGATTATTGTGTATACATATTTGTATTTTAGAACTTAAGTATGACTGGGATGAACGGCTTTTATAGTTTTCAATAAATCTGTGTAAAATGATAATTTTTGTTTTATTATGAATGATCGAGCCATGTAGTAGTACTTAAATAAAAAAAAATAATGTTAAGTTATATTATTAGTTAACTAGCTTTTGCCCGCGACTTCGTCCGCGTGGAATAGTTACTTTGGGCTAACGTTAAATTTAACCCCGATTTTGAAGCATTCTTCATTGGCGCTCCGCTCCTATTGGCCTTAGCGTAATGATATAAATTGACTATTTAATTAAAAAATAATTTTTCAATTCGAACCAGTAGTTCCTGAGATTATCGCGTTCAAACAAACAAACAAACTCTTCAGCCTTATATTATTAGTATAGATAGCTGTTGCCCGCGACTTCGTCCACGTTTCCGTGGTTTATCGTAAAAAAAAGTAGCCTATGTCCTTCCTCACGGTTCAGTGATTTTGATGTAACAGACAGATTAACTTTCGTAATTTAGTAGGGAAATATAATATGTCAATCTATAATACTGTCGAAAAATATCGCAATACCGAACCGCACAATATTATTGTTAATAGCTGTGCCCGCGACTCCGTCAGCGTGTAACTCCTCGTGTGTTATTAAGTTAATGTATTGGTAATATTGTTTAGATCACGTTCACATGAGGCTTAAGTACCTATAGAACGAAAATACTTCAGCGCAAAGCTTCCGGGTAAACTATGTTGAAAGTTGACCCGTCCGGCACGTGAACATAAAGATTTCTAGAACTACTAACCCGGGAAAGAGCGACGTACAACTGACCATGCGAGAAACAACTGACACCGAGATCTACTCCAGCAACACGAAAAGTCTGCCCTTGAGCCTTATTAATTGTCATTGCATAACACACCGATACTGGGAATTGCGTTCTTTTAAATTGGAATGGAAAATTATTTGGTATTCTGGGAATAAAGACGGTTTCTCCTGCACCGCAACCTGTTAAAATTTGAGCCTCGATTATATTTTGTTGCAACTGGGTTACTTTTAGCCGAGTTCCATTGCAAAGTTGTGGTGGTTTTAAATTTCGGAGAAGAATAATAATCAGAAAGCTTCGAACTGCTAAGCTATCGGGAGTTACACGTGTTATTGTGAGTCAACCATAAAAGATAGATATATGCTGTCGTGGGATATTTTTTATATAATTTTAAGGAGAACATTTCCGTCATAAATGATTTCTGTGTAGCTTTAACCATTAAGGTTGCACTCGCGACGGAAGCTTAAAAAATGGAGTAACTTCTCCCGTTTTCCCAACATTTCCCTTCACTGCTCTGCTCCTATTGATTGTAGCGTGATAAAAAGTATACTATAACCAGCTCAGGAGTATGAAAAATAATTGTACCAAGTTTCGTTAAAATCCGTCGAGTAGTTTTTGTTTCTATAACGGTTATACAGACAGACAGACAGACAAAAATTTTACTGATTGCATTTTTGGCATCAGTATCGATCCCTAATCACCCCCTGATAGTTATTTTGTAAATATATTTCATGTACAGAATTGACCTCTCTACAGATTTATTATAAGTATAGATTATTTGAAAATAGCATCATACCATATAACAGTAATAAATACACCCATATATTTAATAACTAGCTTTTGCCCGCGACTTCGTCCGCGTGGAATAGTTACTTTGAGCTAACGTTAAATTTAACCCCGATTTTGAAGCATTCTTCTTGGCGCTCCGCTCCTATTGGCCTTAGCGTAATGATACAATATAGCTGTGCCCGCGACTCCGTCAGCGTAAGTTAATGTATTGGTAATATTGTTTAGATCACGTTCACATGAGGCTTAAGTACCTAGAGAACGCTTCGACCGCGAGACGCGTCGAGCGCGGCGTCCGATTCTCAAAAATAATCCTTATAGCATGATTCAGTGTTCACGCGCGATGGCTTATTATTATAAGCGTATTTCATGTATAACTTTGGTGTTTCTGTACCGATTTATATGATTCTTTTTACGGTTTCGTAGCCGAATGGCAAAAAACGGAATCTTTATAGTTTCGACATCTCTGTCCGTCTGTCTGTCTGTCTGTCTGTCCGTCCGTCCGTCTGTCACAGCAATTTTATTCCGAAACTATTAGGACTATACATGTGAAACTTGATAGGTAGATGTATTCTGTGAACCACTTTCCGATTTTGAGAAAAAAATTAAAAAAATATTTAAAATAAAGGGGGGCTCCCCATACATGGAACTAAACCTTAAAATATTTTTTTTCATGAAATCGATGCATGTGTGGTATCTATAGACATTTCTTTAAAAACGACATCGGGGTTTCTAAAACCACTTTTCCATAAAGTCAATCGTTTAAAAGATATAAGCTTCCAAAGTGGTAAAATGTGTGTGTGGCGGACACAACCTCTAACTTCTATAATAATGGAGTGAAAAATCTAAAAAAAAATATATGTCTGTAGATCTTAATATAAACTTTCAACCAAAATTAGTTTGAACGAAATCAGTTCAGCAGTTTGTGAGATACAGCATATTTTCTAAAACCGCAAATATAACTTTGTAATTCATACAAACGCTATGAAAAACAAATTTATTCGGTGCAGTTGTAAAAACTGTAAAAAAGCCAGTTTTAAGAAATTTGTAAGGTTTTTTTTTCAAAACAAATTTATTTGGCGCAGTTGTAAAAAATGTAAATAAGCTAGTTTTAAGAAATTTGTAAGGTTTTTTTTTCGTCAAATAAATTTGCATATTATATTATAGTTACTACGGAACCCTTCATGGGCGAGTCTGACTCGCACTTGGCCAATTTTTTATGGAATAGTTAATAATGTTAACTTTTTCAATTAGGGGTGACTGAGAGTGTTATAAACGTAAGAGTAGACAAATATTATAATCAGAAAGCTTCGAACTGCTAAGCTATCGGGAGTTACACGTGTTATTGTGAGTCAACCATAAAAGTTAGACATATGCTGTCGTGGGATATTTTTTATATAATTTTAAGGAGAACATTTCCGTCATGTAATGATTTGTGTAGCTTTAACCATTAAGGTTGCACACACGACGGAAGCTTAAAAAATGGAGTAACTTCTCCCGTTTTCCCAACATTTCCCTTCACTGCTCTGCTCCTATTGATTGTAGCGTGATGAAAAGTATACTATAACCCGCTCAGGAGTATGAAAAATAATTGTACCAAGTTTCGTTAAAATCCGTCGAGTAGTTTTCGTTTCTATAACGGTTATACAGACAGACAGACAGACAGACAGACAGACAGACAGACAAAAATTTAACTGAATGCATTTTTGGCATGAGTATCGATCCTTAATCACCACCTGATAGTTATTTTGGAAATATATTTCATGTACAGAATTGACCTCTCTACAGATTTATTATAAGTATAGATAAAAATAAGTATAGTCTGACAAACGATGAAAACAAACCGTATTTTGTATTTATTTATTCTTTTCATTGGTAATTATAGACCTTAGGCACAGGTACTGCAGTCGTGGTATGCTACTCAGTAATAGTGATACTCTAATAAGGCTCCTACACATATGCCCCGGCACAAGTCGCAGACACTAGAAGTCCGCACGAAACTCAATCTTAATTCCAAGCGCTAAGTAACCCTGAGCCGCGCGCGGCATCCTCCCCAGCCGGCGGCACTGTGTGTAGGAGGTTTTTTACTCGCACCCACTATGTTGAGCGTGGTCGCCACAGTTTTTCTGGCCGCAATTTCGGTCGCATACTACGCTCACAGGAAAAAGCGAGCAATGAACACAGCGATTACAAGGCTACAGTTTTTTATTCGTGATCGCCGCGGTGGCAACTGGGAATAAATGGGATAGACATACCACACCATAGTAAAATTTGTTTTATTATGAACATACCTGTACAAGTACAGAATACAGATAGTTAATTTAATTGCAGTAGCATCTATTCAGTATCCACGTGCCCTGCCTGCCATGTAAAGTGACACTCTTCGAGCGTGTGCGTTTTTATAGCTCACATTACCACGTAGATAAAACTGAAGAAAGCTAAAAAAAAACGTGTGCATCTGGATTGGGGGCCTATTTTTTTAATCCTTGCGAAACGAAATAAGACTTATAGGGAAATTAGTTAAAAATAGTAAAAACTTACAGCAAAGGGCCATGAATTTCTTAAACGTTAAACTCATTTTCGACAATTTTGAATTCTGTAAGCACCGTGCAATTCAACTATCGATGTTATAATGCGCGCAGCTCTACGGCAAGCCGCCATCTTTGTGCCAGACTCACAATAGGTATGCACGCTTTTTTCGTAGGTATTTCATGTCTATTCTTTTTTCCTTAGTCTGAGACTGCGGTCCACGGTCGCGGGTGTTACAATCACAGATAACTTTAAATAGGTTACAATGACGCCTCGAAGTTGGTCCCAATATGGTCTTCGCTTTATCGAAGTGAACTAGAACGCGATTGGCTATCTTCGGGAGCGGTCGTAACTTTTACCTCAGACCAAATAAATAAGAAGACAGAACTCTGCGAACAGTAAAGTGAGGCCGGCCAAATTACGTCTTGCCGTGTACATACACAACCACACGCACACACGTACAACGAAATTACGTCTTGACTTGTCAGTCTAGCTATCGCAGCTCGTGGGTGTTTATCACTGAAAAATGCCGAATTGTGTAGTGAAAGGGTGTACGAATCACTCCGCAAAAGATAAAAAGCTGGATGGAATCACATATCACACGTAAGTTATTTTGGAAACCCATATTTTCAATAAATCAAAATAAAACTTTGAGGTTATTGCTTACGACAAGTGTTGTCAGTATGAAATGTTTTCGTTTACCCTATTATTGAGTAATAATGTAAGATGTAACGTAATGTTACTCGTTTCTTATAGGATAGTTATCAGTGTACATATTTTAACTGACTACACAAAACGAGGAGGTCCTCTGTTCGACTGTATTTTTTTGATGTTTATGACTACGCGATATCTTCGCCGTTTGTGAACCGATTTTTATGATTATTTTTTCTTTAAATAGGTCATTTATGAAAAAAAAATTATGGTGCCATACCACCATAAAAATTTTCCATATTAATAAGAGGTTTAAGAAATCTTTATTTCACTTAATATGAGAAATGTTAAACTATTGAATACAAAAACGCAAAATGTAAACATACACGGAACGCGCGCTACTAGATGTGGTAAATATTGTACTAAGGTGCGCTTACTTTATTTTTATTGTAGGTATGTAATTTTAGGTGTTTCTTTAATATTGTCATAGATTTTGCATGTTTTATGTTAATTGGCAGTTTATTTATAAGATTGTATTAATTATATTGTAAAGGCGTTTGTTACCCTTTCATGCTTAATAGTAGCTATTATTACTAGATGTGGTAAATATTGTACTAAGGTGCGCTCACTTTATTTTTATTGTAGGTATGTAATTTTATGTTTCTTTAATATTGTCATTGATTTTGCATTTTTTATGTTAATTGGCAGTTTATTTATAAGATTGTATTAATTATATTGTAAAAGCGTTTGTTACCCTTTCATGCTTAATAGTACCTATAGCCAGTAATAATTACCGCTTTACATTATTTTTTTAGATTCACGAGATCACCAGGGCGCCGGCA
The DNA here is from genome assembly GCA_943138885.2 of Tholera decimalis. Lineage (NCBI taxonomy): Eukaryota > Metazoa > Arthropoda > Insecta > Lepidoptera > Noctuidae > Tholera > Tholera decimalis. Next base: position 39,150,602 of record OW964555.2, read on the forward strand.
GTCTCGACATAGATATCGACGATGACGCAAACTTTTAATCGCTAATTACTAACGATAAAATCGGTTGCATCCAGGATGTGTTTCTCGCGAGCATCGTTATTGCAACCGAATTTTCGCAAGATCGATCGCGAATGATCGAAAGTTTGCGACAGCGTCGTTATCTACGTCGAGACTGCTGGCTCAGTACACTTCTTACATCATGTTATAACGTTTTTAATTTACTAACTAATAACGTTAAAATAACGTTATTAATTAGTAACGTTATTTTGGGGTAATTTGAATTATCATGGCAACACCGGCCCACGCACCACATGTTTAGAAAACCGGCCTCACTTTCATGTTCGTAGAGTTCCGTCTTCTTATTTATTTGGTCTGAGACTTTTACAAGCACAAATACCAAGTTGTGCCATGAAGGGTTGCATGAACTACGACAAAAAGCACAATAAAAAAAAATTATAACATTTCATGTCACCGGTAAGTTAAAAATATGTTATGAAATCTACTTCTAACATTATTTAAAACAATTTTTCTTTCTTATTTGTCTCAACCTTTGGCCAAGACTATAGATGCTGGCGGGAAACATTCCGAATCATTCCCGTCGAATACTTCGGAAGTATTCTGAAATATTCCGAAACTTTGGGAATATTTCAACTGTCAAAAAAAAACAGGAAAATCGACCTTTGAAGTCTGTTAATATACCAAAACCTGCTCCTAAGTAGGTAAGAACAAATACTTTTCTGAAAACCGCATCAAAACGTGTTTGCTTGCAAGGTTTGCCTTTATTTGCTTTTATTGACTGGGCTATTATACGCGTTAAGTAGGTAGGTAATGATTAATACCTACCTATGCGACTCGCGAATACTCGCGATGCGTACAGAGCTACATACAAACTAACCAAAAACATAGGTAACCCTTTTTCAAATAGCAAATCAAATATGCTTGGCCTGGTTTTTTTATTTCACAACTGACATTTAAGGCTATAATCGCATAGCACGACTTACAACTCGATCGCCTAATGCATGTATTTTGACCAATAGGATGCACGAAGCGTATTTTAGTAGTGTTCGTAATAGTAAGTATTAATATAATGTTACACGCCCTGTACTCACAAAATGCATATTATTTCTAATTGGGCGAAAACAGGAAGGGATGTGGTTTGTCACTAGCTGCGCTTCCGCAGAAATATTTTCATAAGTGAGTATGCGTATCTTTGGCCGATAGTACCTACCTAAAAACAAAAGAATAAAAATCCTGTTAATCGCAGGCTAATAAATCTACCTATAAAAATATCAACATATACTTAATCAATCCCATTTATAATAAAATAAACATTTATATTTTACTCTCGTAGCGTACATACGTACTCTCGCAGTGAACAATAATTAACTCACCCACCACATAACAAGCAAACACATTTATTCCCATTGAATTATTCGGGCGAAATATTCGGAAACATTCGATTGCGGGGTACGAATCTTTCTCGCGCGGGTGAAAACTTCTCCGGGGAGCAGCATCCCCTCCCTCTTACCGCACCCCGCACCGCCATCGCCTGCACGCACGACTCGTGGCCGGTGGCAGTCGGGTGCGCGCGTCGCGGTGCCAGCGCGGCGGCAGCGGCCGGCGCACAGAGATCGACGATCGATGCAAAATACGATTTTTCAGCAAAAAAAGTTGAAATCTTAATAAATAATTAAAAGTTTCTTTAAATCAGAATGATTCAAAATGAATTTATCATTTTGAATAATTCCCATTTAAAGAAACTTTCCCCGAAGTATTCCGGAATTATTCAGAAGTTTTGCAACTATAGCCAAGACGACGTGAAACCGCATAAAAGTGTGACATAACTTTGCAGCGGCAATTCAAAGGAACCCTAATTTCTTTAACCACAATGGAGGTCACTACTTTGATCATATTACTATAGAAGGCCTGTAATCGCCAATGTTACACTTTTTACTCTATAATAGAAAATTATGGAACTAATCTACGATTCATTTATTTTAATTTAGATAAAACTTATTAATTTGGGAGGGGCATTAAAAATTAGATACTAAACTATGCCTAATTTGTCAATAAAATTATAATCGTAACACTATTTCAATGTCTGGGTTGCTACTACTAGCGCATTTTGCTACTGGATAGATGCCATAATAAATATTTTGATATTGTAATTTTACTTACCACGATTTGTTGAAATTAGTAATATCAGTCTAACACACAATCACTTTAATAGCACTGACAGAATGAGAATGAACGAAAGATTGAACGATTTGTTGTGATATGGTAATGTAAAAGATCCACAATCACTTCTTTAAAACATAAAAGAACAATAACAGCGTTGCAGTGGCTACTACATCACCGTATGGTGACATCTCTCACTGTAATATCAATCTTACAGGTCAAAAATGGTACGCCAAAGCTGCTATAGATCTGTTATATCACCGATTAACGATATAACTGCGCCCAATCCGGGTTGTATAAACGTTCTTTTGTCTTTTATAGACCCGCTCAGCAACATCAATTAGTTCTTTGAAAAACGTTCTATGAGCTGCTTTAGGACAAGGTTTTGCTGCTTGGGTAGTGAATAGGGTTGCCACCCGTACTTTATAATAAAGTATTGTACGTTATTTCAGGTAATTGTACTCTATACTTTATGAGAACAATAAAGTACACGAAAATACTTTATTTCGCATGATTTGATTTCTTTGGGATTTTGAAAACTTTAGTCGTAATAAACAAAGCGTGTCTGAATTTGATAAAAAATTAATTACTTATTTACTTAATTTTAAACATAGACTGTAAAGATGCTGTGCAATTGTTTGAAATGAAATGAAATGAAATGAAATATTTATTTTGTAAATTGGTTATAAATAACACTTTTACACGTCATGTTTTTTGCGTGTTAAGTTTAGCTAGATGAGGCCGGTATTTCCTAACTGACTACTCTGAGAAGAAACACCGAAACAAACTCAGAGGTCATAGTCTCTTTTAAAGTCCAGACAATTTGTATTTGTATATGAGAAGCATGTAGGTTCATGTCTGTGGTATTCTTTTGAGGAAATAACCACGCAAATTTGAGCGGACCTGTCCAGACAGTGCAAGCATTTGTCAGGTATCGTGTAGCTCAACTTAGAACTTAAGGAGCTCAACAATTTGACGAACAATACCAAAGTAAGGACCTTTGGGTAGGCCACACAAGTACTCAAACTGCTTGACATCATTAAATAAATTATAGTGAAAGCAAAAACAATGAAGAAAGAATAACCTACATCGTCCTCACATTTACAATAATGAAATAATTATATATATATAAAAAAAAACAATATAAAAAAAAACAACAAACAAAAACAAAAATTAATAGGTATATACAATACTTGAGAAAGCAAAATTTTAATTAATCAAAAATAAATCATCAATCATAATTTTAAAAAGAAATAAAAAAGGCACACGTATATCACTGGAGCATCTCATTCCCAAGCCTTCTTGTCCTCAATATAATCTTTAACACTGTAAAAAGCTTTCTGACATAGCTTACGTTTTATAAACAATTTGAATTTATGAATACTTAGTTCTTGAATATGGCTAGGAATTTTATTATAAAAACGTATACATTGGCATCTAAACGAACCACCTATTTTTTTCAACCTTGTTTTAGGAATGACATATTTGTCTTTGTTCCTTGTATTTACACTATGAATATCACTGTATTTTTTAAACAGATTAATATTTTTGTGTGCATACAAGAGATTCTCATAAATATACTGAGATGGCACAGTCATAATATTAATCTCTTTAAATTTGTCTCTTAAGGAGTGCTTAGGACTTAATTTATAAATTGCACGAATGGCCCTTTTTTGTAATACAAATATTGTGTGAATGTCGGCAGCATTTCCCCAAAGTAAAATGCCGTATGACATCATACTGTGAAAGTAACTAAAGTAGACTAAACGTGCTGTTTCGATATCAGTTAATCCACGTATTTTTCTAACGGCATATGCTGCAGAACTTAACTCTTTTGACAATTTATCTATATGGGGGCCCCACTGAAGCTTCGCATCCAAAGTTATGCCCAAGAATACTGTGGTATCTTCGGGTTTCAATATTTCGCCCTTTATTGATACACTAGTATTCACTTGTCTAACATGAGGTAACGTAAATTTTAGGCATTTGGTTTTTTTCTCATTAAGAAGAAGATTATTAACATTAAACCAGCTAACTACAGTCGCAAGGGCTCTGTTTACTTCTTCAGTAACCTGCTGTTGATGTTTAATTTTAAATAAAAGAGAAGTATCGTCAGCGAATAACACTATGTCATGATTTTTGATCAGGTACGGCAAATCATTTATATAAATAAGAAACAAAAAGGGACCTAAAATTGAGCCTTGGGGGACCCCCATCTTGACCACAGATCCCGGCGATCTTTTGCCGTTCACATCGACTCTCTGAATCCTTTCACTCAAGTATGAGGTTAAAAGATTCAGAGAGGAGTCCCGGAATCCGTAGTGGTGCAGTTTCCTGATTAATGTCTCATGGGGAACACAGTCAAACGCCTTAGACAAATCGCAAAAAATGCCCAACGCATCGCATTTATCTTCCCATGCATTATAAATGTGTCCTAAAAGTTCAACACAGTTCAGTTGTTGAACGACCCTTTGTAAAACCAAATTGTTTATTATGTAGCAATTTGTGTTTATTAAAATATCTTTGCATCTGCATTAAAATAATTTTCTCAAAAATTTTACTGAAAGTGGGCAGTACAGAAATAGGTCTATAATTAGTAGGGTCAGATGTACTACCCGATTTAAATAGTTGGATTATTTTACTATATTTCATTAGATCAGGAAACTCACCGCAATCAATACAATTATTAAATATAACAGCTAATGTTGGAGCAATAATGTGTATAATTGACTTAGTAACTTCAACAGAATTACCCCACAGGTCTGCAGTCTTTTTAATATTCAAAGAATTAAAAGTTTTGATGATGTCATTAGAAGTAACATGTTGGAATTTAAACTCTGAACTACAAACTGGCACATTTTTTTTAAGTAATGTTTCTGCAGCAATGGGAGATGATTTTAGCGACTTGGTTGTCGATACGGGAATGTCAGTGAAAAAATTTTCAAATTCTGTGGCGACTTGCGAATCTAATGTTATTATATTATCATCAATAGTGAGGGTGTAATCAATATTTCGGTTGCAAGACCTTCCCGTTTCGCTTTTTATAATATCCCAAGTCGTTTTAATTACATTACTACTATTTTTAATTTTAGAACTCAAGTAGCGAGACTTGGCAATATAACAGACTTTTTTAAATAATTTAGAGTAGTTCTTAACATATAAATTAAATTCTACCGAGTTAGTGTAAGTCCGCTCCTCATAGAGTTCATAAAGCCGATTTCTACTTTTATAAATACCAGTGGTGGCCCAGTCACTGAAAGAAGTGTTACTATTTACTGAAGCAATTTTGGGAATAAATGTGTTATCGAATTGTTGGCAATATATTTTGAAAAAATCATTATAATGTTTATTAGGGTCCTCATTAGTTAACAAACAGGGCATTTTATTTAAGAGTTTAGTTTTGAATGCTTCCAGGCGATATTGAGTTTTTGGATTTACAGTGATATTCTTTTTTAACATTTTATTGACTTTTTTTGGTAAAGTAATTAATTGCCCACAATGATCAGAGTCTATTAAATTAATTATTTTTTGTGAGTCGGTACAACATCCGTAAAAATATTATCTAAGCAAGTGGCACTAGTAGGAGTTATTCTAGTGGGCTCCATAAATAGGTTTACAAGATTGTATGATTGGAATAAACTAATAATGTTAGTGCTCAAACCAGAATTTTCTAATAAATTAACATTAAAATCACCACAAACAATGACATATTTACTCGAGTTACAGATTTTATGCAAAACTTCATCCATTACTTTTTCAAAGCAATCGTACAATCCTGAAGGTGGTCTGTACACACTTAATATAATAAACTGCTCCAATTCAATACAGGCTATTTCAATAGATCGTTCAACAGAGAGGCTCACAATATCCATTCGGTTCTTGAATTTAAGATTATTACTTATTAATATTAAAGAGCCACCATGTATAGCATTCACTCTGCTGAAAGAACTACCAACCTGGTAATTATTATAATTGAAAATAAATTGATGGCTTTGAAGCCAATGTTCAGTTAGGCAAAGAATATCAATATTGTTAAAATTAAGAAAAAACTCTACTTCTAAATCTTTGTTTAAAAATCCTTGAATATTTTGATGTACCAGGTTAATAGTATTTATTGATTTTAAAACTATATTTGTGTCCTCTTTGCAGTTTAAAAGTTCATTACTGCTAGAGATTCCCTCTGTTGTCAAAATTTCTAATTTAAATTCTCCGTAGTAAAATTGTTTGCAACCAAGCAATTGGTTGAGTTATGTAAACTGTCAATGCAATAATTAATTTCAGTATTATTAGATACCCTAGATAATACTTAATATTCACTTAACCTAGGATCAGTAAAATTATCAATAAATGAGCGTATATTGTACGCTAACAAAATAGCCAATAAATGTCGACTTTTTTTGGGAAGATACATATATTCCCGAATCAAAACAAAATCTCTAACAAAATTGTTAGTATCAAAATACAATAAATGGTCACTATGACGGCATACTAACATATGCATTAAATTATTAAGTCTAAAAATATATTCATTTTCTATACATGTCAAATTATTAGAATAAGGCAATGCACATAAAATTAATTTGCCTAATTTTAATTTAAGGAGGGTGCCAATACCATTAACAATGTCCTGTTTTGTCACATTAAGGCTGTTTCCAAATAAAAGAATGACTGTAGTCTGCTCATTCAAATTTGATTGTGTAATTTTATGAATAAGCTCAGTGAAATGCAGGTTATGGTAACAATGACTTACTATAGTATGATCACAATAATTATTTAATAGTGAGCCAAAACCTGTGCCTAATCTATCTGAAGTTTAGTAGTAGTTTAGTAGAGATACTAATTTAATACAAACTGCAAAAAGTAATAAGAAATATGTTTTTAAACATAACTAGGTGCCCACCCCGGCTTCGCTCGGGTGCAATTTTTCTTTCGATATCATACAGTTTTCTCTCCAAACCCTATTCAGACAATTATTACGAACACAACAAAAAAATAATTAGTCAAATAAATGCAGCTGTTCTGAACTAATGCGCTTACGTACATATACATTGTTCCTTCAACTAGGCTCAAGAAAATTGGGGGCTCATTTAGATGTCAGTGTATACGCTTTTACAATAAACTTCCAGGACATATGCAAGAACTAAGCCTCAATAAATTTAAATCATTTGTGAAGCAGAAACTTTACCAGAAAGCTTTTTATTCTGTTAAAGACTATCTTGCGGACAAAAATGCTTGGGATTGAGCTGCTCCAATTACATCTGTTTTGTTTGATTTTTTACTCATTTCTTTTTTTTATAATGATTATTTCATATACATTTTGATATGATAATATTATTTACTTTTTAAATTAATAGAATATACTTTTTTTACTTTACCATTTTTAATATTGTTTGTACAAGATGACAATATCATTTTCTTTTCAAGTAATATATTTTATTTTTGTAAAAGCAAAAGATATGTTGTGAATGTGATAGCATTGTGGGATAACAACGAATATTATGAATAGATTACCGCACTGTCTGGCAGTTTGAGCGCTTTATACGGCCCACCCAAATGTCCTTATTTTGGTATTGTTCGTCAAATCATTCGAGCTCCTTAAGGTTCTTTTTTATTATTATTACTGATGGGCCCACTCTTGACCTCGATCCCGCCTGATGATGAGCGATAGATGAGGTCTAAGATGGGACGAGCGAGCCCAGAAAATGCCTATTTACTCGTGCTTTAAAGGCTGAAAGGTCATAAGTGGCAGGAAACACAGAAGTCAGCAGAGAATTCCAGCTTGGCTGTGCGCACAATAAATGTGGAGGAGAAGCGCTTGGTACGACAAGATGGTATATCAACCAAGTGTGGGTGGTACCCAACCGTGCGTCTGGTAGACTGGTAGTGAAAGGGAGATGGAGGAATCAGGTTATGGAGCTCCCGCGCATACTCCCCGAAGTACAATCTGTAGAAAACCGACAGGCAAGCAACGGTTCGCCGATGAGCCAGGCTATGAAGCTTGTCCACCAGCACCTCATCGCCTATAAGCCTTTTAGGTCTGCGCTCGATCGAGTCCAATGCAGCAAGTTAAAGGGCGCCACAAACATAAACCTACATGGCTCTCATATGATTTCATCACTACAGATTGTATGGACTTTAAAAGAGACGTTGACCTCTGAGTTTGTTTCAGTGTTTCTTCTCAGAGTAGTCAGTTAGGAAACACTGGCCACATCTAGTTTACATTTACGAAAAAAAAAAAGACGTGTGAAAGTGTTATTTATAACCTATTTGCAAAATAAACATCATTATTTCATTCGGCAATTAATTTTTAGTAAGTAACCCGCCCTGGCTTCGCACAGGTTCTTTACAGAAAATATAAAATAGCCTATGTTACTCCGAGGAGATGTAGCTTTCGGTAAAATTGGTTGAGTAGTTTTTGAGTTAAATCGTAACAAACAAAAAATCAATCATCTTTCCTCGTTAATACCTTTTACATTACCGCTTTATAATTGCCAACTTTTTAAAGTATTAAAATGGACATAGATAGGATGTTATCTTTAACATATAGACATATGCCATCGCGGACTTTTCTGTAGGCATATATAAGATACACAATTCCACCATACATTGAACTTTTGGACTCCCTCGGCTCGGAAGCGAGGTGCCCGGTCAAATCACGGCGACATGAAATTAATTTCGTTGCGCATAATTTTGATTTTGCTATATCTCCTAAGGTATTCATTTAATTTGGATGGAGTAAAGGGAAAAATTTACTTTTCATGAAATGTTCAAGCCAAGTAACGTATTTAAAATGATAAGGATTAATACAGTATTTGTGTAAATAGCTTTCGAATTAGCGCTTTATAATTGCCCATTTTTTAATGTGCCATTGCGTACTTTTTTGTAGACCTTTTTAAGGTGTACAGTACTGTAGTACATTATTTTGATCAATCTCGTACGGTTAAGCCAGCATTTGCAATGTAAGCGCAAAAAAATTGTTTATTAAGACATCACATTAGAAACCTCTAAAATTATCATTGTTTCTCTACTATATTATGCATGTATTATACATATAAACCTTCCTCTTAAATCACTCTATCTACTGAAAAAAAGCGCATCAAAATCCGTTGCGTAGTTTTAAAGATCTAAGCATACATAGGGACAGACAGCGAAAGCAACTTTGAAAATAAATTGTACTTTATTTTGATGCTATGTACTTTTTTTTTCTTACCTATTTTAACCAATGTACTTTAACTGCACGAAAAAAAGGTGGCAACCCTAGTAGTGAACGTAAGTTTTTGTTTGTTACGTCGATTACTTGGCGTAAGCTCTGACTACTCTCCCTTTGAATAGATTCAACATTAAACAAAGCCTGAATGTGATTATTTACTAACAACTGTTTATTGTCAAACCGTTCACATAATAGTTGCCATGCATTATTATAATTGTCCCCGCTAAAATCTAAACTCTTGATCACCAAAGCTGCACTGCCGTGAAGAGATGAACGTAGGTATTGAAATTTATTAATGTTGTCTATAGCTTTTTCTTCATGAATAAGTGAAACATAAATATCTTTAAATTCTAACCAATTCTGATAACCGCCGCTAAAGTGAGGTAAATTAATCTTTGGAAGTCTAACGTTATTTTGTCTCAAAACTACTGGAAGGAGCTCATTGAAGCTTACCTTAGACGCTAGTTGAGCGCGGTGCTGTGACAGAAGAGCTCGAGCAGATGCAAGCTGCCTGTAGTAGTTGCTCTCGAATTGCTCACGTTCAGAAAATTGCTCGTCGGGCTTGGTAGACAAATACTCCAATTGACCCTGTAATTGATCATAGGTGACATATAAGGAAACTATTTTTTCAATTCTTATCTCGAGTTCGACTAATTGTTCCTCGCTAAGCTGTTCGCAAGACTTAGTTGTAAAGAAGTAAACTGAGTAAGCTGTGATTTTATTGAGGCTCGCTTTTTTTCAAATCAAATCAAATCAAAATTGTTTTATTTTACATAGGCCTAAATGGGCACTCATAAAACGTCAGAAGTTAGGGCACGGTTCGAAATTGGTCGTTTCCTATGAATAATATTTTAATAAGCTCTTTCATTTTTGTTTCTTCAGCCATGGCTAAACAGTAAGCTAATTATAAAGGTGAACGCAGACCTAGCCGCACCGCACGCGCCGCTGTCTTTGCATTCGAATTCTTTATATGAAGTTCTATGCAACCTCGCACACCTACCCGCGCCGCAGTCGCCGCAGTCCCTGAAACGACCGAACTCCCCAAGCCGCAGCTGATGACGTCACCCGCACGCAGCGGACGCTGCGGCTAGCGCAGCGCGGATGACGTCATTTGCATCCACGGCGCGCAGTGTTGCCAGAGTTATAATGTAGACAGAGAATCTCTGTCAACGGTTTATAATAAAATTACTTGTTCTCGTATAAATAATTACTTGCTTATTCCCTATTATAGGACCTGCAGATAAAATTACACAAAAGAGCAAAATACCAATACCAAATACAGATTTTTTACAAATTTTTTAAATTTTCGATACAGATAATGCTTTCAAAAATCTGGCAACACTGCAAGTGCGATGCGTGCAGCGACGGGAACGACTGTAGAGAGTGCGGTGCGGATAGATGTGCGAGGCCATTAACATAAAGCGATGACTGCGGGGACTGTAGAGACTGCGGTGCGACTAGGTCTGCGTTCACCATAAAGCGTGAAAGAAAAAAAAGAACGAAGATAGGCTAAAATTATGCGTAACGTAACGGCTGTTGTATGAAAAAGAGCAACCAGCCGACTGCAGAGGCGTCGCTATTCGAAAGCGGTGGGCAGTTAAGAATATTCAAGTTCAAACTAAAGATCAATCAAAACATGTAGGTACTTTGCTGCAATACTGAATACTTTTATGGGCTAAATTATTAAAATTTTATCTAGAATAATGATAAGATTGCATTTCCTATTAAAAATTAGTACGGAGTTAAAACCAAAAAATAAATCGAATAGAGGGTGGAAGAAAAAGTTTTAAGATTCAATTCGGAATAAGTACGTAACGAATGTTATGCGTAACTAATTAGTAAAATGAATACTATGTATGATTCTACGGCTTAATGCGATATTTAACACTCGAATGTAATGGGATGATAAGTTAGTATGTGTAAATAAATGTTAATAAGAAATGGAAAGATCTCACGAAGATAAGATGACTGCGAGTCCTGATGACGCGTCTTCTTGCTCGAAGTGCTTGAAATGGATGGCGATGTCCTTGGGCTCCGCTTGAGTTTCTGTTCAGCAAAGACCCAGCAATGATGACCACTGAAGAACGATGATCGCTCCAACAAATACTTCTTGTCTTCAACAAAAGCTGGAACCGGGCACGTACGATTGATGCAAAGTCCTCTTAGTATCCAGATGTTCAACGGCCGTTTTCAAAATTTGAAAAACCGCTTGTCACTCCCGTTATCTGGTCAGACTCCCCTTGAAGCTCGAAGGACCATAGAAAGGAACGGGGTATATCCTAGTGGTGGTGATAGGATGAAAACGCCAGTAAAATTATAGTGAACTATATTCTAACGTAAACGGTTATAACAAGCAGATAATTATATCAAATAAAGAAATTAGATGGCAAAATGACAAGTATGCGCTTAGTAAGGCGGACGATGACGCAGTGGTTGTGCCGGCCGGCGCTCGCTCGTCGTTGCACTGCCCCGCGCGCCCGCAGCCCCGCCGCGGTCTCCGCGAGCGTAGTGATGTTCTCAACAGTCACATGAATAAAAATAATTGAAACTATCGATAGAATTTCGACCAATAGGCGACCACTAGTTTTACTTCATTCAAGTTACGGCCACTTTCTATAATATATCTCAATCCCAATCTTGATCCTGACCCTTGTCTGTAACCAATCAGCCGAGTTTGTTAATCTGAGTCTTTGAGAGGGTGAATCCGTCAAAGACTGCGGATCAAGATTAAGATTGAGATACACTATATAATATTGGCTTAAATCAAGGTGCACCCGTTACGATAGATGGCGTGCAATGGAAGAACTGCGCTTATCATAGATGCATTTTCGATACTTCACATCACAGAACACTTATACCCTGACGGACTTCACACTTACGGAACAAGGTTCATTTTTGTGTGGAAAGTCAGTTAGTGAGTATATCTTTTGAAACACAGAGCCGAAAAATTGTTTTCCATGTGTTTACTATTATTATAATGGCGTGGCCGGGCGAGTGCATAAATAAAATAAAGTGGGTAGTACATGTGCAGTGATACTATCCAGAGTGGTAAGTAATTAAGTAAGATATGTGTGAAACTTACGTTAACTCTATACCTACATGTTACTGGACCTATCTATAGGTACCTATACAGTGTGAGTCTTCAATTCTAAAAAGTACAAATTATTATGTAGGTACCTAGGTACCTAATTACCTACTGCTTTTTGTGGATGATTGAAATGATTACAAATAAAACATTTTTTTAGTTGTGTACCTATTTATTTAAGTATTCTTGTACTTAGTAAAATTTCGTAATCTCCAATGTCAGTCACCTTTCCAGTTTTGTGTGTGCCTTTAGCCAAAATAGGTTCGACTAAAATAACAAAAACTTCACAAGTGGTCACTGGTATGCAGGCATCAGCTCAACGTTGCTTGTACATAATTTAGTATTACGACGGTAATTAAGTACTCAATAAATACTTGTTTCGTTGGAATACGTGGTCACCCTATTTCAGTTGCCATCCGCCATAGTGCATTTTTATAGATTAATCTTGCATCAACAAAAATACTCATACCATTGGACTGAAAACCTTGAAAAAAAACCTAAAAACTACTACATCAGGTGTTTTACGAATCTTCTAGGCTTCTTCGTTGTGATAATCCCAATGTTGATGTTTGAGGTTATATGTGTGAAGTATCTATGGCCTGATTTTTTCATGTCATGAATTGTTTCTTACCAAGGAAATAATTCTGTGACTTTTGGATTTGTATATAATATAGTTTTTAGGTGTAGTTAATTGTGTTAATAATAGTATTGTTACTAACGCCAGTCGCTTAGTGAATTACGTCGAGAAACTTCGACAGAAATCTAGAACGTTCGGGACACTAACGCCATCTAGCGGCGAGTAGAAGTACTGAGTATATCTAGTCGAGACACTAGCGCCATCTAGCGGCGAGTAGCAGTACTGAGTATCTCGAGTAGCCTCTGGAATATTCTTAGTAGTGTAGGCGGTGAGTCGATTTCACAAGAATGTTCTAGAACTCATAGACCGGGGTATAAATAGATCGCAGGGAACGCAGAGAGCAGTCTTATTTCAAGATACGACGCGATATAATTCAAAGCTTTACAAGTGAATTTCGGTGCAATTTAAGTGTTAGTGTTAGTTCTAAGTGACAAGTATTGTACTGTGAATAACTGTGTTGATTTTTGTTTTGTGTTTATTTAAGTAAAGTGTTAATTTTGGTTTATTTGGTATAAATTATTTCCATCCCGAACCCCAACTCGTAACAGTATAAATAGTTTATAGTGTAAGTTAATTAATTCTTGTTAATTATGACTACTTTTTCGATAAAAACAAATTGGTGAGGAAAACTGATCTGCCGAGTACGAAGGAAAGTTCATTGATGTCGTTTAAAAACCAACTAAAAAAGCAAACAACATAATTTAATTATTTTTAATGTAAGCAAGTAAATAAGCAGATAAGCAATTAAACAGTTAACGTAAGTGACTTTTGATAAAAAATAAACGAATAAGTTCGTTAAAAGTTTTAAGTCGTTTATCACATACATCTAGGGTTGCCACCTTTTTTGTTTGCAGTTAAAGTACATTTGTTAAAATAGGTAAGAAAAAAAAAGTACATAGCATCAAAATAAAGTACAATTTATTTCCAAGGTCGCTTTCCGCTGTCTGTCCCTATGTACGCTTAGATCTTTAAAACTACGGATTCTGATGCGGTTTTTTTTAATATCTAGAGTGATTATGTATAATAATAATATAGTAGAGAAACAATGATAATTTTATAGGTTTCTAATGTGATGTCTTAATAAACAATTTTTTTGCGCTTACGTTGCAAACGCTGGCTGAACCGTACGAGATAGATCAAAATAATGTACTACAGTACCATACACCTTAAAAAGGTCTACAAATCCGCGATGGCATATGCCTATCTCTTACGGATAAGATACTATATATCCATTTTAATACTTTAAAAAATGGTCAATTATAAAGCAGTAATTGGAAAGCTATTTACACAAATACTGTATTAATCCTTATAATTTTTAACCGACTTCTAAAAAGGAGGAGGTTCTCAATTCGGATGTTTGTTTGTTTTTTTTTATGTTATTCGGGCATAGCTCCGTCACTTGCCAACCGAATTGAAAAATTCTTTCTATGTTGAAAAGAGTATACTTTTTAAATGGTCCCATGAAAATTTTACCGAAATCGGACAAGCCATTTCTGAAAAATCAACAAAAGTCTAAAAAACAATATCTACGTTGATGATCTTTTCGTTAACTCTGCATTGCGTTTTTTGTTCGCGTATAACTCCGTCATTTACGAACCGAACACTAAAAAGCGCGAAAATAAAAACCTTATAGCAAAAAAATAAAACCGACTTCCATATCAAAACACTACAAAGCCAAAAATAATTTAAATTTCGGAAGGCGGTGTGAAAAAAAAGAAAATACAAAACCAATAACACCGACCGAAAGCTTTTTAACCTTCGGCATACAAGGTGGGGTTATTTTAACCCCAACACTTTTAAATCGAGTTGATTGTATATTAAAACTCAATCAAATAACTTGACGTTCACAGTAGCTGGAGATTAAATATTGCCGCGTGGAACCACAACGATTGATCAGTATTGCGCACACCAGCATCATGTGTGCAAACACACAAAGTGGCTCCCGGGCGTTTTTAACCCAACGTTGTATGGGGCGTCGTAAAAAAAGTTTGCGCTACTTTTGTGTTTTTTCGTTATTTACACTTGCAATTAGTATTATATTTCTACTTTTTCATTTTTATTATATGTACGGATAGTGAATACGTCTAATAACCTGCAGGATGATCGTATTGCGACTGTCTTATTGTAAGAAAATGAACTTTCTTCCCAGTAGTGACGACGAAGCAGATCTCATCAGCGAGGCTTCTGAAGTTCAAAGTGATACGGATGTGGAAAATGCTGAGATAAACCTTGAACCATATTTAGATGATACAATATCAACACCTTAACTATTTAACATCTCGGAAATTTGTCGATAGAACATACGATGTTTCCCGCAACTGTAAACGCTGGCCTCTATTGGCCTGGTATTTTTTTTTTCAGGCTGAACCATGCTAGTATAAACGCATTTATTGTGCATGTTAAATAAAAGCATTGAAAGTAACAAAACTAATCTAAGGAAGAATTTGATCAAGATATTGATCTTTGCTCGAAGACCACATTAGTCAAAAGTCAATCCACATTATACCACGAGATACAAGAAGACGCGTGCCTGAAATGTTGCATGAAGAAGATCCAGGATCGCCACAAACACAACCAAGAAGGTCTCAGAGATATTCTTTCTGCCCAAGAAACAAAGATAGGAATAACTTTTACTTTTGTATCAAATATAATGCCGCGATATGTAAGGAACATGCGAATTTGGTGTGTGAAAATTGTAGTAATTTAGATAACGAATGATCACGCTCAAATAGGTGTACAGTACAGTGTACAGTGCTGATAGTGTTTATTTTTATGAAGCCAAATCTATCTAGTTTTATATAATAAGTAAAATAATTGTGCTCATTTTACGAAAATATTTTTGTTGATTTTTTATTTTAACTTGATAACACTTTATTGAAGTCACGGAGAAAGTATGTGATTTTAAGTTTTTTTTAATAATCAACGCCTAATTTCATACTTTTTTGTATTTCATTCATTAACTTAGTGATTTACTTACAAAATATATTCATTCACACTCATTGTGCTTGGTGCACACACACAGTACAGACAATCTCTTTTGGGGTTAATTTAACCCCACGTTGTATAGGTGAGGATTTTTTTTCACCTTGTATGGCGAGGGTTAAATACGTTAGTTGGCTTGAACATTTCATGAAGATTAATTTTTCCCTTACACCATGCAAATTAAATGAATACCTTAGGACATATAGCAAAATCCTTTCATAACTGGTGTGATCTCAGCCAGAAGGTGCTTAAGCCTCAACTTTTTCAAATATTAGTGGTTATGTTTTGCTGTTGACTCATTTCAAGCAAATCTTTATATATTATGTATTTCTTACTGTGTAAATTGTAACTTTAATTTATAATTTGCTTTATTAATATTGCTCGTTTGTATGCTTATAACTTTATTTTAGTATAAGTCTAAACGTGAGGACTTGTTATTGGCTCTCTGGCGACTATGTATTCCTCTTTTTATGTTTTTGTTAGCTGTAAGTCCTCCATAAAGTAAATAAATAAATAAAATCAAAACAATGCGCAACAAAATTAATTTCGTGTCGCCGTGATTTGACCGGGCGTCTCGCTTCCGAGCCGGGGGAGTCCAAAAGTTTATGTAGTAGTAGTATATCAATGTATGGTGGCATTGTGTGTCTTATATATGCCTACAGAAAAGTCCGCGATGGCATAATTATGTCTATAATATGTTAAAGATAACATCCTAACTACCTATGTCCATTTGAATACTTTAAAAAATTGGCAATTATAAAGCGGTAATGTAAAAGGTATTTACACAAATACGATATTAATCCTAATTATCTAAATTGATATTATATATAACGAGGAAAGATGATTGATTTTTTGTTTGTTACGATTTAACTCAAAAACTTAACCAATTTTACCGAAAGCTCCTCGGAGTAACATAGGCTATTTTATATTTTCTGTAAAGAGTCCGTGCAAAGCCAGGGCGGGTTGCTTACTACAATTTAATTACCGAATGTATATGTAGGTACGTAAGCACATTAGTTCAGAACAGCTGCATTTATTTGACTATTTTTTTGTGTTCGTAATTGTCTGGATAGGGTTTGGAAAGAAAACTGAAAGAAAAATTGCACCCGGGCGAAGTCGGGTGGGCAGCTAGTTATGTTTAAAAACATATTTCTTATTACTTTTTTCAGTTTGTATCAAATTAGTATCTCTTCTAAACAACTGCGCAGTATCTTTACAGTCTATATTTAAATTAAAGTAAATAAGTAATTCATTTTTTATCAAATTCAGAGACGCTTTGTTTATTACGACTAAACTTTTCAAAATCCCGAAGAAATCAAATCATGCGAAATAAAGTATTTTCGTGTACTTTATTGTTCTCATAAAGAATAGAGTACAATGACTTGAAATAACGTACAATACTTTATTATAAAGTACGGGTGGCAACCCTACATACATATATGACTTGCTTCACAAGTCTAGCCACAGACTACATTTTATATTATTTGGCGCCATTTTAAATTTTTTGATTACTCCTTGGTTTCTAAGTGGCAAGATTCTCGATTAAAATAATAAGATCATCAACCCTACATTACTTCGATATGGACACTTCTGTGGGGCAAACAATTGAAAGGATTAAACTGCAAGAACAGGATAATGAGGTTAAACTGAGAGAAAAACGAGAATGTGAGTCTATTTCTTTTGTTTTTATAACGCTACCATTTGTTGCTAACCGCGATTAACCTTTTAACCGCCCGACTTCATATCGTTTGTCGGGCCCCCAGCGCCCGGCACAGTGAATCGAAAAATAAATACCTACAACAAAGAGAACAGTGCAATATAATTAGGACTTCTGATTAAGAGACTAAAGTTTATTAAACTGTTAAATGATTACTTAATTATCTATTTACCTAATATAAACATCGTTTTGATAGAATACAGCGTAATTAAATAAAAAAGTACCTACATTAAACGAGCTGTGATATTTTTGTCGTATATATACGACTCAGGCGGAATGGGCCCGAAAATATTTGCCGTAAAAATCCGACATAGGCGGTTAAAAGGTTAATATTGCTTTTACATTGCAGAATCAAGTGAGCGTTTCCTAGCTTAAAAGGCAAAATATGCTGTATAATCTGTCCTAAAACAAATTAAAAAAAGATATAACCTGAAATTAAAAAGATAGTGAAATCGTAGGGGTAGGTAACTAATAATTCTAGAATACTTTTTACAGTAAATAATGCAATGCTGTCGACAAATCGAGCAATCCGCGATACATTGACACATCTTGGAAAACTGACAGAGGAATATCAATATCTTACGCTTGCCACTGATAAGTTGTCGCATCAGTTGACTGTGGAGACAACGCGATACTACGCTTTCGTCTACCAAGTAGAAAGTTGCTGCAAAGAATTGGAAGAAGTTCGTTTGAAATCTGTAGGTTTGCTTGAAGTTATTACTGTAGTTACTATAAGTTATCCTAATTTCAAAGGAAATAAATACCATGTTCAGCTATTTATCAAGTTCTTAACTATCATCACCCTACAATATTTTAACGAATAGCGTGTACTTTTGGTAACTTAGATGAGCTTATCGTTTCACAATCGAGAAGAATTGCAAAACTATTGCTTAATGTAAGTTTTGGTCACTAAATATATCATTAGAACTTAAAACGAGTTATTTAATATCCTATTTTAAGTTTCTAATGATACCATTGCTTAATACATTTAAAAAATAGTCTGCACGACCTATTTTTGAATCGTTTCAATTAAGCATCAAAAAGCTTTATAGCGCGTATGTAAATAGCCTATACCTTTCCACAGCTAGACAACCACTAGGTTGGTACCGTATATTTTACTGAAATTACAGAGCAATGGAGTATCTTGTGTGTGGAATAAACGGTCCAAGTTACTCATGACAATTCAAGGAATTGCAGACAAGTGCGACATTTGGGCTTTACTTATTAAACCTTCTGGCAACGAAGCTATTCCATGCATCAAAAAACACCAAAATAATTATGAAGTTCACTACGATTATAGTAAACTGAGAAATTCAATAGAAAGACGTAAAAAAGCCATTGCTGAACGAAATTATTTATTGTCTGAGCCAGAGGAAGGTGAAGAATTTATACGGTAAATAATAAAAAATTACTACCTACCTATAAATCAAGAAACTCAGGATGGAAATTTATTCAGCTTTACTTATGAGTGACATTATTTTTTAAAATAATGTCAAGTAGTACTTACCTTCATTCTAACGTACACCAAAATAATATATTATGTATAATACTAAATACTTGACCCGGCAAACGTTGTTTTGTCATATATGTACATTTAAAAGCAAATTACTGCTGTTCTAAGATATTTTTTCATCAGATATTGATGAAAAAATATCTTAGAACAGCTGAAACAATTTTGATGGGAAAATTAAGGAGTCATGGGGAAACATATAGGCTACTTTTTATATACAATAATTTAAAATATCTTTAATACTAGCATTTCTCTTTTTACAGCATAAAAAACGCTTTGCAATATTCCATGAAGATAGCTACTAACGTATGGTATTATTAAGGTCAAGAAAATTGCCTACATTGCTTCTTTAAAAAAAAAAAAGAAAGAAAGAAAATTAGTTTCGAACGTTGTAATGTTATAAAGAGTTTTGTGTAAAAAAATCGTCTTAGCTTACAAAGTGTTACATACAATACAATGCGAGTGAGACGGATGGTACGGAAATAAATGAATAACAAAATAATGTAAAAAGACATCACTAAATTTAAAACTAGTATACTACGTCCGTGTCTGTCCGTGTCTTTTTTAAATTAACATGTTTTAGAAGATTGCTTTATTCTACTTCGTTCGAAAAATATTGTCGGGCACTGTTATGAGCGATGAGCGCTTATAAGTAACTTTATTGATGAAAAATCGCCTAATTTCGCAACACTGTTTGACATAAGAATATTGTCTGATTGTCTGTCTCAATTGTCAAAGTCATTGGAAATTTATAGACTTTACGTAAATAACTTTGGAAAATCAGCGAATGTAAGAAATGTGTTCATAATTTCTTTATATAGCTTAAATTTACTACAATGAACAGGCAACTATTCAAGTTTTATAGGTAAGCATGGGTATCACAGTTTAAATGTTCTACTAACATGAAGTAAAATCTCAAAGGACGATTTATTTTTTCGAAGGTTCATCCGACACTACAAGCCGGGCAGGTCATTCAGCAATAAACATGAAGCTAGTGAAAATGAACCCATCAAATTTTCAACTAGTCCAGCAGCAAGGAAAACCACTCGACCGTTAGTGAGGAGAGTAGACACTGACATGCCCTGGTATCAACCGTATTCCGTGGTCGGAAGTATTGCAGTATTTCTTATATATTTCTGTGTTTTAAGGGAAGAGAGTGATATAGACCTTGAATTTGACAAAACATTGTATGAAAGAATCAAAGGTCTAGAAAAAGAACAACTTTTACAATCATATAGATTCAATAAAGAACATGGAAAAAGTGTAGATGACATAGAAAAAAGACTTAAAGAACTAGAAGAACAAGAAACCAATGAAGTCGCATAGATATTTAAGTGAAATAGTCATGTAAACAATAATTTAAATAAATTCCTTCATTAGTATTCTGTGACAATCTTTGATCTTATTTTAAAACTAGCTACTGGCTGCGGCTTCCCTCACATGTAAAGTTCTACATATTTAAGGTGTTTCAATTTTCTTAATCAATTATAGGCTGTAAGTTGTCCAGACTTAATAGCTATATACCAGAAAAGTTTAATACAAATTGTCTAGAAGTTCTGGAGATTAGTATGTAGGCACACACTTTTGTACTGATTTGTTATTTAATATCTATTAATATTCAATTAGACTTTTAAAAAGAATTGATCAGCTTTGTGTTCTAAGATAATGAGGATTAAACTCTACTACTAATGGATTGTTCAATTGCTTTTTCATTACAGGAAATTATCTAGTAGGTAGCTATTTTTGCCTTAGAAATGAACATGAGAAGTGTATTCTAGTTGAAATGCATAAATACTAATGTATATGCACTTTGCATTGGAGTTTCTACAACAACACAAATTGGCCTCCTTATTCAACCATAAATTAACATATCGGCTGGTCAGATTCTATAAAATCTAAAACTTCATGTTGCATTGAAAATTTGCGTTGCTTGGCTTATCCACTGTGGTATATTAGGCAGACCAGAATCCTTGGCTACACACAACCAATTTAGAATAATCTTTATTTGTGGTAACTACACCTATGTATCACAGTTTAGTTTTCACACATTGGTCCAATCACTTGTGCTTCCTATCATTGATTATGCTGATGTTTGCTATTCTGATCTTTCCCAAGAACTTCTTAACAAACTGGATCGACTTCTCAACAACTGTATTCATGTCATTTTTGACCTTCGAAAATATGATCACATTTCTTCCTTCCGGTCTCAGCTTAAATGGTTGCCTATCCATCAAAGGAGATCCCTCAGATCCCTCTGTATGCTCTTCACTATTATGAACGATCCTTGTGCTCCTGTTTACTTAAAACAAATTTTTAAATTGTTGGGCAGTCAAAAACTTACTTCTTCACATTCCTTCTCACCGCACCAGGTTTCTATCTAATTCTTACGCTATTTCCTCTGGAATTTGCTACCCCTTGACATCAAGAAGGCTGAGTCAAAATTTTCTTTTAAGTATAAAATTAAAACCACTACTTAAGGGGCTGTTATTCTTAGTTTGGTCTTCGTCATAATTATTATGAGCTCTCTTATTCAGAAAGAATATTATAAAGCACCATATCTATTAGTTTGTCATTTTACCATATATGTGTATTTTATTAGTATTATTATATATTAGTATTAAATATATTATTTCATTCCATTTTCTCGTACACCTACCACAGTGTGTTTTTTTTTAACCCAAAGGTTGACTGGTAGAGAATGCCTTGCTGCATTAAGTCCACCCATGTAACACAATTGTACATAAAGTTTAAATAAATAAATAATAAAAGCTACCTATATTAAACATTACAACCAGCCCACCAAGATACAGATGAGGACTAAGCTTGCAACCACAAGTGTAGAGGTGGACTGGACTTTCAAGACTGCCTCTGTTTAGTCACCTGGTTATGTACCTGTTCGGGCTATTCCATATGTCTAAAAAAATGGGATGCACTCTGCTGTTGTGGGTAATATTCTGGTCCTTTAGCCACTCTCTCGTCAGAGAGTATTATTTTTTTGTTTAGCCATCTGTGCACCTTGTTTATGGGG
The DNA here is from genome assembly GCA_943138885.2 of Tholera decimalis. Taxonomy (NCBI): domain Eukaryota; kingdom Metazoa; phylum Arthropoda; class Insecta; order Lepidoptera; family Noctuidae; genus Tholera; species Tholera decimalis. The sequence goes on from OW964555.2 coordinate 39,172,949, forward strand.
AATTGCACAATTTTTAGGATTCCATAGCTGAATGGCAAAAACGGAACCCTTATAGTTTTGTCATGTCTGTCTGTAAGTCCGTATGTCACAGCTATTTTATTCCGAAACTATTAAGACTATGTAATATGTAAAACTTGATAGGTGAAATTAAACCCCTTCATTTCATATTTTTTATTTGCTTGTAGATGGAACTGAAACTATTTTTTTTTTTTTTTCATCAAACCTATACCATATGTGATATTGAGGTTCCAAAAACCACTTTTTCTTAAAGTCAATCATTTAAAAGATATACACTTCCAAAGTAAAATGTGATCCCCCCTCTAACTTTTATATAAATGGCGTGAAAAATAAAAAATAAAATTTGCTGTAGGTCTTAATAAAAATTTTCAATGCAAATTGGTTTGAACGAGAAGGGGTCAGCAGTTTTTGAGATATAACATATTTTCTAAAAACGCAAATATGATTTTGTATTTCATACAAACGCTATGAAAAACAAAGTTATACTGCATAGTTACTACAGAACCCTTCACGGGGCGAGTCTGACTCGCACTTTGCCAATTTTTTTGGTTGCCGGATCACCCAAAAGCTGCAGGGGCTCTTTCTCCTGCACTATAAGGTGTGTATAGTAAAATTGTCATACTGCTTGTAATTGCCATGAATGTAAAAGTAGCATAGAAACTAGGTAAGTAAAGTAAGTAGGTACTATTTGCATGTTTTGCAAAATTTTAAAAATTGCCTTTATCTTGCAACTAGTTTAACCAGATGTAGCCGAGTACCTATTAATATTGTACATGGACGATCTGCCTATCTGACCACAACCCAGTAGCTGGGTAATACCCCACTACCCGTTGGCAGGACTAGTGTCTGATTGTCTGGCTTCTGACTATCCGTAACGAATGTCAAAGATGTACAAATGACAGTCGGGACCACCTCGGAAGGTATGGAGGATGTTAGTCAAGTTAGTAGTACGAACACCAATGTAAAATAGGTATCTTGTCATCACTTTGTTACATTACAGAGCGACTTTAAAATCCATACCCTGCACTCGGACAGAATCAAGTAAGGGTGAAAACTATCAATATAACGTTGGGGTGAGCGACCACCTAGTCATGAAGGAGTGCGTGAAGACCCTCGACTTCGTTTTTCCGTAAAGTGAACAGAGTAGCTAAAGCTCTTGGCGACAAACCGAAACTGGATTGAAAATTAAGCTCAGGGCATGCAGGCTATCCAGGTTAACTTGACTTTGTTCTACCAGAGACTGTAAGGATCTTACAGTCTCTGGTAGAACAAAGTCAAAGGTAAGGTAGGTACTTGGAACACCATTGAGAGCTCGTTAACTTGAACTACCTTAAATTGTTCAGACCAAAATACTACACCCGAGAGCAATGAAATCGCACAACCCTTGTTCATGAGTTTTGTTCTCAATTTTAGACTAAAATTCGATGGTATTTAGTAAAAAAAGTATGTTAAGTAAAAACACACATTCTTAGGTTACTAATGTAATAAGTAAATCATTTACCTGGAAATTACACGCACAAATATCAAAACAACAAAAAATCGCTATGTTAGCAACTTAGCATAGGTCGGTGGACAGCCAGAAGAAGATTAGCTGAAGCTGGATTGACAGCACATCGACCAGCAAATGCTCCGAAATTGTCCACAGCCCACCGACAAGCCAGACTTCAATTTGCCCCAAAGCGTTTAAATTGGACGTTTCATCAATGGAGAGCAGTCATGTTTTCTAATGAATACAGGATCACTTTACATGGCCACAATGGACGCTCAAGAGTCTATAGGTCATCAGAGCAAGTTGCTCAAAGCTGCATAAGCGAACGTGTCTCTTATGGTGGTGGATCGTGTATGCTTTGAGGTGGCATAACGCTATATTCTAAAACCGACATTGTCTTTACTACTGGGGCCTAATACTGGCGTTTAATACTGGCCCTAGACCAAGAGGATTAACAGCTCAGGATGAGGTTCTCGAAAACCATGAAGGGCCGATTTCATGGCTTTTGCGGGAAGAATTTGTATTTATGCATGATAATGCCAGACCAAATGTCGCTAGGACAGTTCGCGACTATATGAAAGACATCAATATTAACGTGAACGCCATCACGTTAATATTTACAGGCCCGTTGGTATAGTGGTCAGTGGCCCTGACTGCTATGCGCAAGGTCGTGGGTTCGATTCCCACCTAGGACAAATGTTTGTGTGATGAGCACGGTCATTTGTTCTTTGTCTGGGTGTAATTTATCTATCTGTCTATATGTATGTATTTAGAAATATATATGTATGTTTATCAGTTGTCTAGTACCCATACCACAAGCTCTGCTTAGTTTGGGACTAGATGGCGTTGTGTGAAAAAGTTGTGGAATATTATTATTCTTATTATTGACGTCCGGCCCCGGCCAGCTCGCAGTCTTGATCTCAACCGAATCGAGCATGTTTGGGACGAGCTCAAAACGCGGGTAAGAGCATGAAGTCTAGTTCTTACACACCTCCAAGGGCTGCAATCAGCCATTAAAGAAGAATGGAACTATACCACAGGAATTCGTCGTAAAATTATTACGGTTGATGAAAAACAGCTGTAATTAGAGCTAGGGTAGGTAACATTTCCCCTTAATACAGATTTTATTGATAATTTCCTGATTCCTTTCTTTGTTCTCTAAGTAAATGCAATAATCGCAATTTTACTTGTAAATTTCATTTCATCTCCTAAAAGATCCTTTTGAGCCTTTTTCATACGGTTATGTGGTATCATTGAAAAGGTAATGAATTAACCTTTTTTGACATTGCAACTTTTTAATTTTTTATCAATTGTATTAAGAAAAACCAGCTTTGTTTGAAAAATTCTGGGGTGTGCGATTTTATTGTTCTCGAGTGTAGTTAAATTGGAGTAAGGCTAGGGTGGGTTGCTACTAGAGTCGACGTCGCGTCAACACAGCAGTGTCCCGTTAGGGCCAGTGCCTGCCGGGGTTGCAGGAATGTTGTAACGAGATACCGCGGCTCCGGAACGCAAGGGTAACTGAAGGAACAGGCTGGGGTTAAGTCAGTAGAAATCTGATACTCTTTTCCGTTTTACCCAGAGAGGGAGGAGTTGTCTGTCCTGATGGTTTCCCCTTGGAAACAATAAGGTGGGTTGCTAGTTAAAAGATTAATGTTAGTTGATCAAAGAGTATATGGTAAAAATGTGTTCAAAATGAGCTTCCTCAAGTGCCTGGTTTGACAGTAGCAGGTTAAGTGTAGAACTTATGTTGAGTTAGCTGTAAGATTAAGGTCCGGACACTATCCAACAGCAAAGTTTGCAATTCTCATGAAGAAAGTAAGTTCTCCCAACTGCAACGCATGCAGTGTAATAAAGGATGTACATTGCGTTATTCTGCTAAGTGTACATCATTATTTTGTTGGAGTGTGTCAAGAACCAAGAGAAAAGGAGAAGGCTAAGGTAATCAATGAGTTTAGTTTAGATATATTAGAGGTAGGTTTACTCCGTATATTCCCAGTCACCCCCACATGAATTGCCACCAGGTGGCAATTGAGAAAAAGAATCCCATTTGCCAGTGGTGGCGACTGGGAACTTATTGCTCCCACTTCAAATCGCTGTACATTGCGGCGTGGATCGCCAAACCCCCTAATCGCTATCTGTCTTACGGCCGCGATGACAGGGTTGGCGGTCAAATTCCAACGTGGTTTTATTAGTAGATAAGTGATATTCTCAGGGACATACCAACAAGATTTAAAGAATACCACCAATTATTATCAATAAAACCACACCATTGCACACGATAAACTAACCGATGAATTTAAGTCATAAAACACGTGTTTCGTCAAAATTAAGGAATTAGTTAAAACTTCATGAATGTGGAATAAGAATCCTTTTATTTCTGAAACAAATATTTAGAGATCAATTTATAAATGAAATTCAACTAGAGTTGGTGCAAGGAGATATGACAGTGGGACATTTTCTCGAAACGATAGGATAGAAGAATATAGGTTCATTGTTATAAAGTGATTAGGTACCTATTTTTATAACTTGATTATTGTAGATATTTTGATGATCTGTGATTTTCTTGCAATAAGACTGTTATTTATCAAGTTGTTTCATTTTCAAGAGTTTTTTATACAAAATTATAATTAGTCATTTTGTAAAACATGATTATTGTAAATACTTTGATTATCTGTGACACCAACTTTTAATGATTAGGAGGTATTTTTTACGTACCTATAAATTTTGTTAGGTAGTTTAGTTATTGTAAATACTAACATTTTCTGTGATACGAATTTACACCAGGTTTTTATGATAAATGAAGAAAATCTTGTATGTCCCTAAAAATATCACTTATCTACTAATAAAACCACACTGGCCAAATATGACCGCTAACCCCGTCATCGCGGGCGTACGACAGATAGCGATGAGGGGTTTGACGATCCACGCCGCAATGTACAGCGATTCGAAGTGGGGGCAATGAGTCGCCACCTGGTGGCAACTGGGATTTTTTTCCCCAATTACCACCGGCAGGCAATCCATGTGGGACTATTCAGTTTAATCCAATCAATTTCAGCTCAACTGAAGTCAAATATAGCAAAAAGATTTAGCGAGCTAGTGTACTAAGGTCAGGCGGGGCAAGTGCGCCGACGGGGTAAGCGCGCCTACCATAAAAATAACGAAAACTACAGATATAATACAACTATTATTAATAGAAGGATAAACCTTCTTGGTCTAGATAAACTTTATGTCAGACAGTCGACGCTGTTCGATCAGGCCTATCTGGATATGAATCAGCTAAAACTTATGGTATACCTCGTAAAACAATCATGGATCATATAACGGGTCGAAGGGGCTAAAAATCTGTCACACAAGGTAGACCACCAGCCTTGTCAGCCGAAATTGAAATAGACTTAGCTAAATATCTACATATGATGGAAAGGCATAAAGTAAATTGTAATTTTACGTAATGCATAAAATATGATTTGATTAATTAAAGATATCGATTATTCTAGCCAAACATTTTTATTTAAATACAGCAGTTATTTACCTTTTTTAAAAAGAACAGCATTTAAGGTTTAGAATCCCTGATTACTAGTCTATGGCGCACTTGCCCCAAATTTGTTATGGAAGCTGTACTGTAGTAGCCTATAATACGAGTACACTAAAAAGAAACCAAGAGTAATGCGTTTATTTGTTTATATTCTATTAAGTAAATGATCGGTTTTTCTGGTAACGTACGACTTTAGCGTTATTATTTAGATAGGCGCACTTGCCCCGTTTCTAGGGGCAAGTGCGCCTATATCCATGTTTTCCAATTTAATAGAAAATCTCGTTAAGATATTGATAGAATTGATTGAATCGACGTTTCTTGCAGCTACAACATTCCAAATATTGACAATATAATAAATGTTCTCATAAGTCAGCATTCAAAAAAAAAAATAGTATGCATCGAAATCATCTATGCAAAAAGTATGGCGCTCTTGCCCCGCCTGACCTGTGTGCGTTACCCCAGCAAAATAATGTCGAAAATAGTCATTTAAATCTTATAGATAATTAGTTGCCCAGCTTTTGTAATTGTTAAGCACATTTTTAAATTTGTTACACATATAGTTTTTTAGTTATTACACAAAAACATATTCTGCTGGGGTAACGTTTGAAACGTTACCGCAGCAAAACTTTTTTTTAAATAATGGGAATATTGAAATAAATATTAGCTATACATTTAGTTGTCTAGACGAGGTAAATGTTACACGTTATTTTGTTTTTGTTCTTTCTTCGGCTGCGAAGTTATTCGAGATTTTGCTGGAGTAACGTTTGTGGTTTTGCTGGATCTCTGAAACGGTTAAGCGGATTCTTATCATCTTTTGTACATGACTTCTTAGGAATTAGTTTTAATTTGTTTCGCAATAAAAATAACAAAATGATATACCGTTTAAAAGTTATTTAATGAAATATAAAAACACTTCTTTAGGTCCTAACACTCTGAATACGAGCTCTAAAGACTTACTTTAAACGTTATTTTGTAGCTTTTAACTACCTTCAAATGTATATGAAGTTTCATTAGTATCCTGTACGTAATTAACAAATTATGATGATATTCATTTCTCCACGTTCATGGTTACAATGCGCGCGGAGTTATTTGGCCACCGATAAACCTGTATACGGTTATATAAACTGAATGTTATATCAATATTTAGTTGCTTAATTCAGTTATATACCTGTAAAGTTTCAGAGTAGTTAATACAATAATTAACGAGATAATTAAATAAAAGTCATTAGGAACTTCAAGACCGTGGTAATCCGACCAAGTTTAGGTGGTTACAAAAAAGCGACCGCGTAGAACATTATGCTATCTTCTAAAATATGTAGGATAATACACCTTAAAATTTGGGTACAGACGCGTACACTGTTAAATACATAACAATATTATAATATCTGTACTATAAACATTATTATTATTACCTTTCAGCTACTTATTAGATAGGTATATATTGTATTATGTGCACCAGTTCAATGGCACAGTTGCACGGGTTCCTTCTATTTGGCAGAATCTTGATACTCCGAAATTCATTTGGCATAACACACCTGGTATAATCTTCCTTAAACGAATATTTTTAAGGCATAATAATTATTTAGTATGTATAATTATTATTTAGCCGAATGTTTATACATTCGAATTCACAATGGCATAAATTACTTTTGGCAGAGTTAAAATTCTGCATAATTTCGTTTAGCATAACTGCATGCTGCATGCTTGCTTGCATGTTTACATGTTTCTTACAGGGAAATAAAAACCACGTATGTTCACAATCAAATGATTTATTTAATATATGCCAAAAGATGGTTCTAACTGTAAACTTTCTGAAAGAATGATGGTTCTACGTTTTAATTATTATGGATATGAAATTTATGCCTAAAGATGATTCTGACTTACATGATTATTTGACTGCAGTTTAATATTTTATTTTAGATCTGTGATTTTTACATAATTTAAGTTAATCTTAGAATACAACTATCTGTAATATATATCTAGGAAAAAATTTTGTAATATTTGAAATTTGTCTACAAAATGGTAGGAATTACTGCTTTTAAGTATAAAAATTATTATTTTACCTGTGAATAAAAATTATTTAAGGAATATGTAGTTTTTTTTTAACACTTGTGTACACATCTCTACTAAACTTGTAAGACTATCCTACATATTTTAGAAGATAGCATAATGTTCTACGCGGTCGCTTTTTTGTAACCACCTAAACTTGGTCGGATTACCACGGTTTTGAAGTTCCTAATGACTTTTATTTAATTATCTCGTTAATTATTGTATGTACTACTCTGAAATTTTACAGGTATATAACTGAATTAAGCAACTAAATATTGATATAACATTCAGTTTATATAACCGTATACAGGTTTATCGGTGGCCAAATAACTCCCCGCGCATTGTGACCGTGAACGTGGAGAAATGAATATCATCATAATTTGTTAATTACGTACAGGATACTAATGAAACTTCATATACATTTGAAGGTAGTTAAAAGCTACAAAATAACGTTTAAAGTAAGTCTTTAGAGCTCGTATTCAGAGTGTTAGGACCTAAAGAAGTGTTTTTATATTTCATTAAATAACTTTTAAACGGTATATCATTTTGTTATTTTTATTGCGAAACAAATTAAAACTAATTCCTAAGAAGTCATGTACAAAAGATGATAAGAATCCGCTTAACCGTTTCAGAGATCCAGCAAAACCACAAACGTTACTCCAGCAAAATCTCGAATAACTTCGCAGCCGAAGAAAGAACAAAAACAAAATAACGTGTAACATTTACCTCGTCTAGACAACTAAATGTATAGCTAATATTTATTTCAATATTCCCATTATTTAAAAAAAAGTTTTGCTGCGGTAACGTTTCAAACGTTACCCCAGCAGAATATGTTTTTGTGTAATAACTAAAAAACTATATGTGTAACAAATTTAAAAATGTGCTTAACAATTACAGAAGCTGGGCAACTAATTATCTATAAGATTTAAATGACTATTTTCGACATTATTTTGCTGGGGTAACGCACACGCCTGACCTTATACTAAGTAGGGTTTTTTGTAGAAGCATGTGTCCATACCACAAGAGTACTTTCATATATAACACATGGCACAATGGGGTTTGGCATATCTATTGGGATAAAAACCCGAAATTAATGTGTGCGTTACCCCAGCAAAATCATGTCGAAAATAGTCATTTAAATCTTATAGATAATTAGTTGCCCAGCTTCTGTAATTGTTAAGCACATTTTTAAATTTGTTACACATATAGTTTTTTAGTTATTACACAAAAACATATTCTGCTGGGGTAACGTTTGAAACGTTACCGCAGCAAAACTTTTTTTTAAATAATGGGAATATTGAAACAAATATTAGCTATACATTTAGTTGTCTAGACGAGGTAAATGTTACACGTTATTTTGTTTTTGTTCTTTCTTCGGCTGCGAAGTTATTCGAGATTTTGCTGGAGTAACGTTTGTGGTTTTGCTGGATCTATGAAACGGTTAAGCGGATTCTTATCATCTTTTGTACATGACTTCTTAGAAATTAGTTTTAATTTGTTTCGCAATAAAAATAACAAAATGACATACCGTTTAAAAGTTATTTAATGAAATATAAAAACACTTCTTTAGGTCCTAACACTCTGAATATGAGCTCTAAAGACTTACTTTAAACGTTATTTTGTAGCTTTTAACTACCTTCAAATGTATATGAAGTTTCATTAGTATCCTGTAGGTAATTAACAAATTATGATGATATTCAGTTCTCCACGTTCACGGTCACAATGCGCGCGGAGTTATTTGGCCACCGATAAACCTGTGTACGGTTATATAAACTGAATATTATATCAATATTTAGTTGCTTAATTCAGTTATATACCTGTAAAATTTCAGAGTAGTACATACAATAATTAACGAGATAATTAAATAAAAGTCATCAGGAACTTCAAGACCGTGGTAATCCGAACAAGTTTAAGTGGTTACAAAAAAGCGACCGCGTAGAACATTATGCTATCTTCTAAAATATGTAGGATACTACACCTTAAAATTTCGGTACAGACGCGTACGGCGTACACTGTTAAATACATAACAATATTATAATATCTGTACTATAAACATTATTATTATTACCTTTCAGCTACTTATTAGATAGGTATATATTGTATTATGTGCACCAGTTCAATGGCACAGTTTCACGGGTTCCTTCTATTTGGCAGAATCTTAATACTCCAAAAATCATTTGGCATAACACACTTGGTATAATCTTCCTTATACGAATATTTTTAAGGCATAAAAATTATTTAGTATGTATAATTATTATTTAGCCGAATGTTTATATGTTCGAATTCACAATGGCATAAAAAACTTTTGGCAGAGTTAAAATTCTGCACATTTTCGTTTAGCATAACTGCATGCTTGCTTGCAGGTTTACATGTTTCTTACAGGGAAATAAAAACCACGTATGTTCACAATCAAATGTTTTATTAATGTATGCCAAAAGATGGTTCTATTTGTAAATTTTCTGAAAGAATGATGGTTCTACGTTTCAATTATTATGGATATTAAATTTATGCCTAAAGATGATTCTGACTTACATAATTATTCGACTGCAGTATAATATTTATTTATTTTATTTTTGATGTGATTTTTACATAATTTAAGTTAGTCTTAGAATACAACTATCTGTAATATATATCTAGGAAAAAATATTGTGATATTTGAAATTTGTCTACAAAATATTAGGACTTACTGTTTTTAAGTTTAAGAATTTATTATTTTACCTGTAAATAAAAATTCTTTAAGAAATATGTAGGTTTTTTTAACACTTGTGTACACATCTCTACTAAACTTGTAAGACTATCCTACATATTTTAGAAGATAGCATAATGTTCTACGCGGTCGCTTTTTTGTAACCACCTAAACTTGGTCGGATTACCACGTTCTTGAAGTTCCTAATGACTTTTATTTAATTATCTCGTTAATTATTGTATGTACTACTCTGATATTTTACAGGTATATAACTGAATTAAGCAACTAAATATTGATATAACATTCAGTTTATATAACCGTATACAGGTTTATCGGTGGCCAAATAATTCCGCGCGCATTGCGACCGTGAACGTGGAGAACTGAATATCATCATAATTTGTTAATTACCTACAGGATACTAATGAAACTTCATGTACATTTGAAGGTAGTTAAAAGCTACAAAATAACGTTTAAAGTAAGTCTTTAGAGCTCATATTCAGAGTGTTAGGACCTAAAGAAGTGTTTTTATATTTTATTAAATAACTTTTAAACGGTATATCATTTTGTTATTTTTATTGCGAAACAAATTAAAACTAATTCCTAAGAAGTCATGTACAAAAGATGATAAGAATCCGCTTAACCGTTTCAGAGATCCAGCAAAACCACAAACGTTACTCCAGCAAAATCTCGAATAACTTCGCAGCCGAAGAAAGAACAAAAACAAAATAACGTGTAACATTTACCTCGTCTAGACAACTAAATGTATAGCTAATATTTATTTCAATATTCCCATAATTAAAAAAAAAGTTTTGCTGCGGTAACGTTTCAAACGTTACCCCAGCAGAATATGTTTTTGTGTAATAACTAAAAAACTATATGTGTAACAAATTTAAAAATGTGCTTAACAATTACAGAAGCTGGGCAACTAATTATCTATAAGATTTAAATGACTATTTTCGACATTATTTTGCTGGGGTAACGCACACGAAATTAATTTAATAAAGATTTAAAAATAAATATGTTAGTTCATAGTTCAATGAGATAAGAAGATATACCTAAGTAGGCATTACACTAGAATAGTGAAATTCAATTGTATGACTAAGTCATGGTGCAAGAATATGACTCATTATGTTATTTAGGTAGGTAAATAGGATTGAAATAACAAAAACATGTTTAGACCCTAGTCATATTTATTAAACACCAATTTTCTCATTAACATCATAAGATGCAACCGAAATACGCCAAACACAATTGTCACACTGCACATGGTTCACATTATCTATTAAACTACTTAAGATGTAAAATTACCACAACTTACTAACACAATGCTTTGCCCATGTAAAAAATACTGCTGAGTTAGAATGATAGTATTGATTGACAACATAACAAACAACAGTATTTATTACAGTGCTTTTATCAACTTATACATAAAAATGTAATTAATTAAACTCAGTTCTGCAGCATCCTTATTAATACGGTGAATATGATGATATTAAGTATTATAAAAATTAAAGTAGACAATACAAACTTGCTATGGAATTTAGACCTAGATATTGAATTACAATATAATTTATGATTAAGTATGCTAAAGATAAGTTTAGGCACGCTCGCCACGGATTCGTCGGGCAAGCTGGATGTCCTTAGGCATGATTGTGACACGTTTGGCATGGATAGCACACAAGTTGGTGTCTTCAAACAGGCCTACCAAGTATGCCTCACTAGCCTCCTGAAATAACAAAAACAGTAATAGGTAAACAATTATACGATTGTGAGACGGTTTATTGAAGTGACCATAGTTCAAATTTAGTGCTCACCTGCAGAGCGCCAATGGCAGCGGACTGGAAACGCAAATCGGTTTTGAAATCCTGGGCGATTTCTCTCACCAGACGTTGGAAAGGCAGCTTCCGGATTAGCAACTCAGTTGATTTCTGGTAACGACGAATTTCACGAAGCGCTACTGTACCAGGGCGGTAACGATGAGGTTTCTTAACTCCACCAGTGCTTGGCGCCGACTTACGCGCTGCTTTGGTGGCCAGTTGTTTACGAGGAGCTTTACCTCCGGTAGACTTACGCGCGGTCTGCTTGGTACGGGCCATTATTCACTAGAAAAAAGAAAATAGTAAAGTTTAAACAATGACTCCCAACAAGGTACTAACTACAAACCCGCGAAACTTGGTAAACCATAAAACAAACTGTCCACTTATAATTGACACTGAATAACCAACTTAATTCGCGTTAATTTACACACCTTTTGAATGTATTTCCGAGAAATAAACCAATTTATTTAATAAAATAGGATCAGAGAATCCACAACAATGATCATATGCTCAAGATGGCGTCGAAGGGAATGGCGGGTGAAACAGACGCCAACTATCCCGACAGCCTATTGGTGGAAAGAAATGATGTTTAGGGTATTTGATTGGTGCAAAATGTAAGGTTTGTCATTGGTTGAAGAAATAGGATTGTGAAGGATGACGACATTTAATTGGTTGTTAAGACAAGTATGGCCATTTTATTACATCGTTTTTATTTTTATAAAATTTACACGCCGTTACGAAATGTTGCTAGCATATAAAATAATATGAACTTAAAAATATAATATTTTTATTTTTCCTATTCGTCGCTCCCTTTAGAGTTTGTTTATTTGGTACTAAAATTCTACCGCCCCGCAGAGTTCTTTATGGTCTCAATTTTGCCACATCTTTATACAGACTCTATTTTCCCAATGGAGGCAAAGATTGTCTGACTTGATTTCACTAGAAAACATGCCTCGCATTCATTTGTAATGGTTTTCATTCTATTTAGGTATTTTCCAACGTGGTAATATCCTGTCAGTGTTGCCAACCTAACCGAAGCATAAAGGAGTAGATCAGACTTAAAAAAAACAGCAGAAAACAGTGAAATGTTAACTAAAAAACATTAAATCTATTACTTTATTAGAATTGAAATTGAAACATTTAATGAAATTGAAAATACAAGTACATAATCATTATTAATTATTTATTATGTTTAAAATATGAATAGGTAATTGACATTTTTTTAATATTCTTACAAATAACTATTAACCATTTTAAATTTCTCTGTCTTCGATATTTTCTGCCTCTTTTTTTTTTATTAAATCATACATATTTTTATTGAATTTATTCACATGTTTTTTAGTTCCATTAAAATTTTTGTTTTACTAGGATCACGGTCAAGTCAAACAAAATATTGTCAATGTCATTATTGTCATTACTGACATTATTTTTGTCAGACTTTGACATGTTATGACTTGTTTTGTTAGACATAGATAAAATTTATACGGATACATCATGCATAATATCATGAAGCTAGAAATTGGAGGGGTTTTATCGTTTTAGACGAAATCTCCATTAAATAATATAAAAATAAAAACAGTAGAAATTGGTACTTAAACAGAAAACAGGGATGTCACGGTAAAAACAGTAAATCTACTGTTAAAACAGTAGGGTTGGCAACGCTGTATCCTGTGTATACCAACTTCCCAGTACAAACTGATGATTGTTATCAAAATATTTGTTCGGTCTCGATGATACATAGTTCTACTTCTACCTGGCCTTAACCTGTGGTATGCCGCAACGCAACGGGCACAGTTACCGTTGTATGCCGCGAAAATATGGAGAATCTAGTTCGCGGCCGCGCGACATTAAGTTTGACTTCAAATATCATTAAGATTAGAAAACGTATCTTCTACCTGATTTTTTATAATAAAAGATAATGAATCCAAGTTTTGTAGAAGAATAATTTAGTTAGAACAGCATGAGTGGTGTATTTATTATAAATCGTTATTTCTTACGACTCGGAAAAAATGTTTATTCTTTGGTAAAACGCAGATATTACAAGTATAGTTATTATATTTCGATTTTTACTGGATTAATCATATTCTTCAATATATTGTGTTCATAATAAAACCATAAATAGGTCAACTCTGGTAAAATATTTTAGTAGCATTTCCACGCGCGGATCCGCGTTTCGAATGTTTCAATTACCATTTCAGACGAATTACGATTGAAAATGAATGGTTTAACCGCATTAGAAGCTAACTTCGTTCAATGCGAACTCTTTTCTAAGATTTTAAACCTTATCTGTATGTAAATACTACAGAAAAATGCAAAATAGCAATATGAAGCCATCCATAATCCATATGCTTTTATTTATTGATTATAGGCTCGCGTTTGACCACCATCTCACCTGATGGTAAGTGATGATGTGGTCGAAGATGGAGCACGCTTACCTAAAAGTAACCTGTTCACTCTTGACTTAAAGACCCCCAAGTTATAGCTATCGGGAAACACAGACTCCGGCAGGGAATTCCACTCCTTAGCCGTACGCACAATGAAGGTATTCCTAAAACGTTTTGTGCTTATGGGTGGGATGTCCACCATATAACGATGGCGCATCGCCGTTTGTCTTGTAGTCCGATGATGGAACGGGCTTGACGGAATTAGATTGTGTAATTCCATCGCACACTCCCCGAAATGTAAACGATAGAAAACCGATAGACTAGCAACTCGTCGCCGATGTTCAAGGCTCTGGAGCTTTGATTCGACCAGTGTATCGTTGCCAATGAGTCTTTTGGACCGTTTCTCAATAGACTCAAGCGCATCTAGTTGGTACTTGGTAGATCCATCCCAAAGATGAGAGCAGTACTCCATACACGACCGAACCTGGGCTATCAAGCAAGATTGAGCAGCTGTTCGGGTGTGAAGTACCGTCTCGACCTTGCTAGGATTCCCAATCACCAATCAGGGTTGGATTTTGTACTATAATTATAGTATTTATACTATAATTTCGCCCTTTGTACTATATACTATCCACATCTAAGCAAGGGCAGATCCAGCTTTGACGCCAGGGGCGGGGGGGTGGTGGGGGGGGGGGTCACATAGTCGTAGTGAAGTCACAAGAAGTTATAATTTAATTTTGATAATAATAGATAGATGTAAATAGTAGGCATTTTCAATCGACGACAAAAAGAGGAGGTTATCAATTCGACGCGTATATATTTTTTTTAATGTATGATCATCGATTACTCGAAGACGGCTGAACCGATGTGGAAAATTCTTTTTTTGATTGAAAGGGTATACTTCGAAATTGGCCCCATTTTCATAAACGTCAGGATCTGATGATGGGAACCTGGAGAAATCGAGGGAACTCTTCAAATATTATAGGCACACCTATGACGTTTTGGGTATTTATTATAGTAACTTGTGCAGTTGCTCTCAAAAAGTACCATTTGAGGAAGTGGAACTGATGATGAAGACCACAGATGACCGCCGAAACTACTCAATAATAAGTATTGAGTGGATTGCGATTCGATTACTTGAATATGGATGTTAAGCACTTTTCATTATGCTCGTCACAATGCATATGGTGATGTAGAGCTGATGGTGAAGTACCAGGAGAACTCCTCAACAATTAACGGCCCAGCATTGGGAAAAGCAATATTTTGTAAAAGGTTATAAGTAGTTGACATTTAGGCTCTTGTAACTAGGTAAATTAAAAATAGACCAATTAAAAAGAGTGAAATAAAAACTTTTTATTAAAAAATTAAACCGACTCCCAAAAAACACTGCAAAGTGAAAAATAACTTTAATTTCGGAAGTCGGTGCCAAAAACGAAAATACAAAACTAAAGACACCGACTACCGAAATTAAAGTTATTTTTCACTTTGCAGTGTTTTTTGGGAGTCGGTTTAATTTTTTGGTAAAAAGTTTTTTATAAAAAAATTAATAGATTAAATTTAATTAATTAATTAAATTAAATTACGTCATAATTTATTTATTCGATGTGACATGTGTGTGATGCTGATGACTTAAAATTGATGATTTTGAAAATGTATGGACCCAATGTCTGAAATAAAAAGATTTTATTTTTATTTATAAAATCTATATTGTGACAAAAAATATATAAAAACATTGTTTAACAATTTTAATTAGTGGTCCACCTAGGTCCTGGACCCAGCCCAGGGAGGGGTCATGACCCCATGACCCCAGGTACACCTCTCTCTTTCCCAGGGTTCGATTTTGTAGTATAATAATTTGTTTTTAAAGTGCCATTTTATTGTCTTGTGACGCTATCAAAAGCGGTAGCAAAATTGGGAATTTTACTGATTTTATTCTTACTGAGGATATATTGATGAGATTAAATGCCAAGGATGAAGATAGAACTAATAGTAATATTCAAGAACTGATAAACTTAGAAGAGGAGGAAATTTTGCCTTAAGGCCGTGCGCGCACTGCGTTGCGTTTTGGAAACGCAAAATCTGTGGAGTATGGAGTGTCATAGAAGCGCGCGCACTGCGGTGGAATAAACGCGTGCGGTAGAGTCACCGGTAGCCCGTCGCTGCAAAGTTGCGGTGAGTCTACCGCAAATATTTTGTATCGCATAGGAATGTATGTAGTACCGCGCACTGCGGTGAAAAAAACGCACGTTTTGTCTGATAATGTTGCCATACATACAGATTTCTTTGTATTTATACATATTTTTGATGTGTGATACAGATTAGCACTCGATACAGATTTTTATACAAATTTCACATTGTATTGATCAAAGTGACTGTTAAAACTAAAACAGAACTTAGCAAAATAAATTACCTAGATACCGCATTTATTACGTTACACACACACCATTGTATGATTCTATTCTTTATGGTTATTTTTTATTTTTTCATATACAACGTTAATTACATTCTAATAAAGTTTTATTTCATTTTTATTTATAATAGTATTTGTATTATGGAGAAAATTCCATATTTTGTGATGATGCCGCCAAAAAAATGATTTTCTAGCGCTTACATTGCAAGTACTACGTCAATTGGTTGGCTCACAGTAACCATTTATATCTCGAAATAATTAATTTAAAATATCCATCTCAATATACTCTATTTGCAAAAGGTAATGTATCCTAATAAATACTAATCTTTATCCAAATAAGTATATTATTTACCTTGGTCATTTAATGTAGATCAAAAATTGCCCTTTACTTTTTTCATTTAAATGTTTAGAAGTTATCACAGATTTAAAATTACGCAGCCAAGAAATTCATTGCAGCGAAACGGCTGGCACAGGTCTGATTCAAGATGAAACTTTTATATATATATATTTTAAATTAAATGATAGCTAAACGTACTTTTTGTAATGACGTCGTTTGTCGAAGAAAACAATTGTCAAGGACCCCGTGCAAAGCCAGGCCAGGCCGCTAGTACATACATAGGTATTTTTCGTAAATGTAAACTAGATAAGGCCGGTTTTCCCTGAAGAAAACGTTTTTTGCATAAGAACGTATATATCTTACGAAAACTTAGTAAGTTGCTTTGTAATTTATCTAGCTCCAATAGCCAGAATGACAATTTTTGCATCACTCTGGGTTTTTAG
The DNA here is from genome assembly GCA_943138885.2 of Tholera decimalis. Taxonomy (NCBI): domain Eukaryota; kingdom Metazoa; phylum Arthropoda; class Insecta; order Lepidoptera; family Noctuidae; genus Tholera; species Tholera decimalis. The sequence continues at coordinate 39,190,114 of OW964555.2, forward strand.
ATTAATATTAAATTAAATAAAAGTTTGTACCTATGATATTAATTATTTACGTATTTTACGTATATGCGACACTACGAATGCGAGAGCCTTGGATAGCACACAACAATCTTTGACGGATTTCCTGAGCACAGCAAATTAATGATGTTTATATAAAATTAAAAATAACTATAAAGAATAGAATCATACAATGGTGTGTGTAATGTAATAAATTCGGTATCTAGGTAATTTATTTTGCCAAGTTCTGTCTTTAGTTCTAACAGTTAATTTTATCAATACAGTATGAAATTTGTATAAAAATCTGTATCGAGTGCTAATCTGAATCACACACCGAAAATATGTATAAATACGAAGAAATCTGTATGTATGGCAACATTGTCAGACAAAAGGTGCGTTTTTCTCACCAGTGCGGTAGAACTACCGCAATTGCGGCCACCGCAAGGCAGTGCGTGCACGGCCTTATATTTTGATTCTGTCCTTTTTTCAGTTCAATCCATTGTTATTGTTATTTGATGTAGAAGTATGTGTCCTATTTTTTGTTTCTCTCTCTCTAAACTGTGCAGTCATTCAAAAGAGAGAGAGCCAAATAGAAAACATTCGACTTGACAGTGTCAGTCAATTCATTGCGCTTTATTTTTTATTTACACTGACCGAAATAATAAGTTCGACAAGATAACGCCTGTTTAAGTTCAAGGCCGTTCTATATAAAATTGTTTTGTGATTTCAATAATACTTCGATACTAAAAGAATTCAATTGAAGTTTATTTACCTTTTTCCCTTTCTAAAATAATATGTATCACGTGATCGTATATTGAATTTTAATTGGTTGTCGGTGAGCGTGCCCTGCGCGACGCGAGAGGCGCAATAATTTTCCAAAATGCCGTCGGAATCTAAACCTTTGTTAGCAGCTCAAACAGAAAAACCGAACCATTATAAGTAACTACTTGTTTTTATTTGCGTTATATGTGAAGTGATAGTGTTCAATATGAGGTTCAATATAGTGTATTAGCTCTGAGTCTACGATTTTGTGTTCCAGATATCTAAAGGAATTTCGAGTAGAGCAGTGTCCGTCTTTCTTACAACATAAATGTACACAACATAGGCCTTTTACATGTTTTCATTGGCATTTTAATAACCAAAGACGACGACGGCCAGTTAGAAAAAGAGATGGGACTTTTAACTATAGCGCTGATAACTACTGTACAAAATATAACGAAACATCAGGCATTTGCGAAGATGGAGACGAGTGAGTGTTGCTTTGTTTTGCTACTTATTTAACTTTGTTTACTCATAATACACCAACCAAAATAAATATTATCGAATTGAAAATAATGATTGAAAAGAGTTCTATAGTCGGATCCTATTTGGCTTTCATTTTTTGTTTACTACTATCCGTAATGTAACCCGACTAAATTCTGAGTGTACATAATGCATTACTCGATTGATTTATTTCATGGCATTGTGGTTTGGCGAGGTAATATTGATGTGATTCATTGTTCACAAATTTTTGTTTGTTTGTAACTATTGAGGATTAATATATAGTCGTCAACGTCCATGTTATTATCAATTACAGTATAATATGAATAGCGTTCTTCAATATTTACTAAACATTTTATTTTATTAATGTGTTTACAATAATTAAATTTTATAAAGTTTAAATAATTAATTTTTTTAAATATTGTGGAAATAAAGAAATAAAAGTACTGTAAAATGGGGGGAATAGGGTCTAGGGGGTGAATTGGGACAAACCTCAAGTTTTAAGATGTAAGATATATTTTATTTGCATAAAACATGGTATACAAGTTGTTATTATAAATATGAGATCAACATGTCTTGCTTATAACTAAAGCATGCAAACTTACTAAAGGTACATTATTACATTCAAATTAATATATTACATTACATTGAACTAAAAAAATCATTAATTGAATAGAAATTATTGTTATTGAGCCATTTATATAATTGGATTTTAAATAATTTGCTATTTAATATTTAAACATATTGGGTAATTTATTATATACACGAACACACATAGCCAGACAGTTTTTATTATATTTTGCTAATCTGGGCAACTCATCCCGTACAAGTCTGTATTGGTCACGGTGACTTCGAGAGGTTATTTCGTCCGCTGTTTTAAATAGCCCTTTGTGTTTTTGTACAAACATGCATGCTTCATATATATATAAAGAAGGTAGTGGTAGCAAACCAAGCTCCTTAAATACTGGTTGACATGATTCGTCAAATGGGATCCCATATAGAGCACGTATACATTTCTTCTGAGCGACAAATGCTCTGTTGCGGTCAGTACTATTACCCCACATTATTAGTCCATACCGTAGTGAGGACTCGACATATGCGCGGTATGACATCACAGCCGTTTTCATATTAGTGACTTTTTTTATTTGTCTCAAAGCATACACAAATTTATTTATTTTACTGCATATACTATCAACCTGTGCTTTCCAGTCATAGGCCCGTATTACAGAACGAAACTCGAGCACTGATCTCTGTTTAAAACTAGTTTTGGGTCGAGATTTAATTTTAGAATGTTCCTCAAGTATAGATTCATCGATCATAGTTCGGCCGGGTACGGCTTTATTCTAGATCGTTACTCAGTTGTAGATTCATCACCCAAGTATGGTCGACACCACGCTCGAGCAGAGATTTCCTTGTCAGTTAACTATTTGCTTTTCAGTTTATTATTTGATATGGTAATTTTTGGCGAATGATGATGAAATCACATTTTATTTTGCTAATTGGTTACAAATAACACTTCTACACGTATTTTTTTGCCATTTTAATTTACTAGATGAATCCCGTGTTTTCTAACTTAACCCTTAACAACCCAGTAAGCTTTTCAAACGTAACTGACCAGAAGTGTCCAACGGACACCATGTATGAAGCTTAGAGTACTTCTAGGGAAAAAATACGAGGCGTACCATAATTATAGACTTTAATGTGGTTTTAAACATTTATATTTATTTATTTACATACATATAACTTTTTAAAATTATATACTTATTTATTTACAAACATTACAAATTATTTTTTTTACTGAGTGCTCAGAGCATACATTACGGTTGTATTTATCGCAGCACTGTTTAGATGTTCTGGATATTTTTGCAGGACAAATGTGACAGCGTTTTTTTTGGTAGCAGGTTCAGAAAATTGAGCTGCTTCTTGATTGAATCCTACTACATCTGCAATAGCTGCTAAATGATAATTTGTCAGGCCCTTCCTGTTACGTCTCCTTGTGTTCGGTGTAACTAACTCAGTTACAACTTCACGCAAAAAAACTTTTCTTAGTACACACTTCTTCCGTTGGTTCTAAGTAGGATATAATTTTTTCCATATAATTAGCAATGCGATGCCAACCATATTTCATTACTATTCATTACTATGATGCATCGTAGACAACAAAATAACAACACGGTTCTTTTTTGGCACCTAAGACACCAACGTCATAAATTTGAAAAACCGAAGACATTTGATTCCCCGTCACGGTTTCTGTGAGGTTGAAAATTTGAAGAAATACAAGTTTTATTTTTTCTCATTGTTCCAACTATTGTAAGTCCATTTTCAGCCAAGGTACATAACAAATGTAAACAAACAGTCTACCTTCATACTCGAGTGCAACAAAGAGTTACCTAATGTGTCCATCGGACACTTGTGGGTCGATAAGTTACTATTTTAGTTTATTGTTAATAAATGCTATACGATTCATATTATAAACATTATTATTACAGATTTAGAATCTTGAAACCTTGCAGATAGAATAGATATAGTGGTTTTTCGTAGAAATAAATACTTAACTTTTTATGAGTAAATGAACAAAAAATTGTGTCCGCGAGACACTTGTGGGTTGTTAAGGGTTAAGCTCAAACTGGACTTGAGGAACGTTCTGTAATACGGACCTAAGTGTTCGTCAATTACTATTCCTAAAAACTTAGTTTGTGTCACTTGTGTAATTTTCGGTATGTCCATTTTAAAATTAAATTTATTATTATAAGATTGATTAAATTGTATATATACTGATTTATTAAGATTGATAGATAAATTATTATTATTTAACCAGTTAATTAGCTTATCTATTGTATAATTAATGTCCGCTTCATGATCCGTAATTGAATTATATTTTTTGTCGGTCGTAACAATTATAGAAATGTCATCGGCAAAAAGGATGCATTTATGATTGGTTATATTAACGATGTCATTTATGTAGAGTAGAAACAAAATAGGGCCCAGTATGCCACCCTGGGGCACGCCGCGTTTTATGCAAATATATTGAGACGTATATTCTGTCATTTCCCTACTACCATTAAGTTTACAGACAGTGACACACTGTTGTCTGTTCCTTAAGTACGACGACAACCACTGAAGTGGCAGTCCTCTAATACCGATAGCCTCTAGCTATTGTAATAATATTTCATGTGAAACTAGGTCAAATGCCTTTGACAGATCAATAAATAGCCCTGTGGTTAGCTGTTTGTTGTTAATATTGGTCAATATTATTTTCAAAAATGAATAGATGGCTAAGGAAGTAGACTTATGTTTCTGAAACCCGAATTGCTCTTTTTTTATAATCTCAAATTTCTCACAGTAATTAGCTATTCTTTGATACATGCATTTCTCATATACTTTTGATAAGATAGGTATCAGTGTTACGGGACGATAATTATTCATGTCACATTTTTCACCCTTTTTAGGGTTCCGTAGCCGAACGGCAAAAACAGAACCCTTATAGTTTCAACATGTCTGTCCGTCTGTCTGTCTGTCTGTCTGTCTGTCTGTCTGTCCGTCCGTCCGTCCGTCCGTCCGTCCGTATGTCACAGCCATTATATTCCGAAACCATTAGGACTATACATGTAAAACTTGGTAGGTAGATGTATTCTATGAACCGCTTTCCGATTTTAAGAGAAAATTTAAAAAATATTTAAAATAAAGGGGGCTCCCCCATACATGGAACTGAAACTGAAAATATTTTTTTTCATGAAACCTATACGTGTGTGGTATCTGTAGACAGGTCTTTAAAAATGACATTAAGGTTTCTAAAATTACTTTTTCATAAAGTTAATCGTTTAAAAGATATACGCTTCCAAAGTGGTAAAATGTGTGTCCCTCCCCCTCTAACTTCTATAATAATGAAGTGAAAAATCTAAAAAAACCATATCTTGTAGATCTTAATGTAAACTTTCAACCAAAATTGGTTTGAACGAGATCGAGTCAGCAGTTTTTGAGATACAGTATATTTTATGAAACCGCAAATATAACTTTGTAATTCATACAAATACTATGAGAAACAAAGTTATTTAGCGTAGTTGTAAAAATTATAAATAAGCTAGTTTTAAGAAATTTGTAAGGTTTTTTTTTTCAAATAAATATAGGGGAAAGCAGGTAGCATTCGTACAGAAGGAGCATTCGTACAGTAGTCATCTCTACAACACTAAACAAGTTGACGCGTTTGTATTTGTGTGTTCGTGAAGCCCGCTCAGGCGTATAGGTGCATATCCAAGCGCTGCGCCAGTGCAACGTTTAGTTTCGGTGGAGCCAGTTGAAACGTGTTTTCGCACTTCGAAAGTAATTTTTCAATCCATCTTTGAAAACCTTTATTTGTAACACGCTATGCTCAAAATTTTAAAGTAATTTATGAATACATTTAAATAAGTGCCTTAAATTAATATGTAATCATTATGTTTGGAATATCTTAATCCGTTATTTTTATTTTGAATTTAATTTTTGGTTGTTTTGGTTGGGGTACTTTCGTACAGTTATGACTGGGGTGGATTCGTACTATACGAATGTACCCTGTGAGAAAATATTATTACCTATTTCAGGGTAATGCCGAGAAAAAACATAAAAAACCAGCAAAGTGCGGGTAGGACTCGCCCATGAAGAGTTTCGTAGAAGCAAGCAAGAAAAATAACTTTGTTTTTCATAGTATTTGTATGAATGACAAATTAATATTTGCGGTTTTCGAAAATGTACTAGTATGTAGTAGTTGGAGGGGGGGGGGGGGGGGGAATACTTTACCACTTTGGGAGGGTCTATCATTCAAGCAATTTACTTTGAAAAAAATTGTCTAAAAACCTCAACCTCAATGTCATTTTAAAGACCTCTATCTCTATATTTTTAGTTTCATTTCCATATGAAGAATCAGACATTGAGAATGTAATTACAGATAGCTATGACAAAAAATATTAAAGAAGACAGCTTCATAATTTAATATTATATTGGGCAGATACTAACAAAATTGAACCCCATAGAATATAAAGTTTTAACTCCTAAGAAAGAAGCCGGCACCTGGAAATTTGTTTTTCCTTATACCAATGATGAGGGAAAAGTTTTTTTTTTATCAGACGTAGTCTGCGTATGGCCGCCACCTAAATCTGCTTCTACAGCAAGAACAGCTAATAACGCTAACTTTGAAAAAAAAACTTACGAGTTATGTACAACGTGCAATAGTGGGTGGGTCCATGATGTATGATTACGCCATTATCCTAATTTTAATGTTGATTTACTATCCTAACTTTTCACAATTTGGTTGTAGAACACTATATTGTTAATTGCTATGACGTTTAAGGCTGACGTGTTAATTTTCAAAGGTTTAATGTCACATAAATAGTCTTTTTTAATTACTATGTACGAAGGCGCCCCACTATATACGAATGCACCTTACTCTATGTACGAATCTACCCGGCGGATGGGGTACTTTCGTACGATTTCCATTTTTTTTTAAAGTTACCGTAGATTTGCCGTGTTACTTTGTATCAACGCTGAAATATTTTATTATTAAAGCCAGATAATGTAGTTTATCAGCAGCATTGAATTTATTTTGAAATAGCTATTAGTCTTGCTTTTATGTGACTTAGTGTAAAAAGTGTACGAATCCTACCTGCTTTCCCCTATTAAGTATATTATATTTATTATAGTTACTACGGAACCCTTCATGGGCGAGTCCGACTCGCACTTGGCCAATTTTAAATATCGGTTTAACAACAGATATTTTTAAAGTATTAGGAAAGACTCCTTGTGAAAAAGACAGGTTGATGAGATAAGTTAACACTCCGCTTATTTCATTGACACACGCCTTAATAATTCGGGTATTAAGCTCATCATAGCCACGGTAATATTATCATACAGTATTTTAACTCGGCCGTATCTTAGAAATAAATGCCTACAGCCGCGCGGTACGTAAACATGCGACAGGGCTGGCCGCCTCCAGCATTTTAATTACATTTGCCTACTTTGCGTTTCCATTTAGTTTTGTGATTGTAAATATACCTACTATTTTGTATAAACAAATAAAATAGTTTGTGAATTGAATAGGAAGTGTTCAATAAAAATGCATGTTGTTTTTTGATTGGTAGAAAATAATTATTAAAAAAACATGTTTATATTTTTTCTTGTATTATTCATACACACAGTACAATAAACAACTATTATTAATAATAAAATACCACGTCTTTACTTTGAATTATACAAACTAACAAAACAAAACACACATGCCCCGAGGTTTTAACACAAGCGTACCTACCGTATCATGATTCGTGAACCGCCTATAACTACCTATTTCACTCGTGTCAATCACTTTCCTTTACTCTATTCACTTTATTTATTAATCCAGACATCATTTTTTTCCGGAGATAAAAGGAAATACTTATCCATTAAAAAGAAACACATTATGTACATACCTACTAGTAACTAAAATTATTTTAGTCTTAGGTACCTTTCAAAGTTTCCAGGTAATCTAAAAAAAGTTATCTCTTGATGCGTTATTGACGAATTCATGCAACCAAAAACTGCACAATATATCCTACTCGTCATATTAAATATGTACTTGAACTTATTTATAGCGAAAAATCGCGCGGTTATTGTTAAAAAAACAACACACCGTCCGTTCGTCACTGCGGCACATTCGCCGGTCGCGACTGTCATCATCCCGAGCGCACCCCGAGATCGAGGCGCGTAGGTATAGCTCGCGCTTCGTCCGTTTGTATGAAGTCGGAATACTGTATACATAATATTACCGTGTCATAGCCTTCCGAGTTTGTGTTTTTCAGCGATAATATCTGATTCCTCACTTCATTTTCGGATATAGGTGTGAGGAACATCGAGTTAGCAGTTTGAGCATCACTGCGGCAAGTATTTGTACAATTTTGCGTCGGTATAATTTGTAAAATGGGTGTTGAAGGCAGATGCTATTTCTGTGGGTTTGGTAAGTATGGTCTTGTCAATTTTAATCTTTTCAATATTGTCTTTGGGGTACGTGTTGTGTATTTCGTTTTTTATGACCGTCCATGCGGCTTTACATTTGTTGTCATTATTGTTCATAAACTTTATGTTAGCATTTCGTTTAGCATTGTGGATACATTTTTGCAATAGTTTTGAATATGTGGTATATCTTCTCTTGTTCAGTATATTTTTGTCCTTGTAATATTGATATCGTAAGAAACGCTTCGTTTTAGAACTCTCTTTGAGACCCTTACTTATCCACGTTCGCTTTATTTTATTTTTTTGAATTTATCTTTATCCTAACTTTCGGAAAACAGAGATTGTAAAATAAACATATTATTTCATGGAAAGCGCTAAATGCTGTATTTATCATCGGTTTCCAAGTAAATATCTATCCAGGATAGATTTCGTAAGCATTCAATGAATTTGTATATTATCTAGACTATAGTCTCGTTTGTATATATAGAATATTGCGGCTTTTGCTGTTTGAAGCTTTAATGGGGAACATTTGAGCTGTGTCGTGATCCGACAGATGATGTGGCAGTACTGTAGGGATTGCGTCTGGTATATTACTCAATATATGGTCTATATAAGAAACTTTTCGAGTGGCTACCTCAACATGAATTTTCAAATTATGATTGTATGCTAAGTCATGAAATTCTTGAGTGATCTTATTTATCTTCAAGGTATTAATATTAAAATCGCCTGTTAAAATTATGCGCGTTCTAGAATTATATTTCTTGTATAAATTCAGTAACATATTATCTAACTTTGTTAAAAAATGATTAGGATCGGATTGAGGTGTACGGTACAAACAAATAATCACTAATTTCTTATTTTCTATTTCTATGCCACATGCTTCAAACGTATTTACCAATGCGTATATTTTTATAAACTGTAATTCTTTGAAGTGTAGACCCTTCTTGACTAGAATACAAGTGCCACCTCGGTGTTTTTTCTCTGCAAAAATTCGTAGCCATTTCATAATCCGATAGCTTGAGATAGTGCTCATGACCTTTTTTAATAAATGTTTCAGAGAGGCAAATCACATGTGGGTCATTATGTAAGTCACGCATTTCCTACAATGTTAACTCCAATAGTTCTTGTTTAGATAAAACACTTGCAATGTTTTGGTGGAGTATCCTAAAGTTGTGTGATGGAGGTGTTGTGTTTATAGGTACGAAAAAATGTATCGTTCTTTATAAGTGGGGCAAAATAATAAGGTATAGTACCTTTACTGTGCTCTTCAGGAGGAAAACGGCAATTTACGGAGTTTTCAACACCACTACTTTTTATACTTCTAAAATAAAAGGAAATAGTTCCTCTTTTGGGTACCTTTGTCTCCCTTTTTGGCAAAGAAATTGGTTTGCTACTCGCGAGGTGTTTTCTAATCTCGACTGGATCTAAATATCTTTGTTTATAATACTCACAATCAAATATATAGTTAATGGTTTTACAAATGTCAGATACGTTGAGGTGTACGGAACTTATAAAATGACAATTTTTGTAATATTTACAAATATTTTGGATGCGATAATTTAATTTGTCTACATCTGAATTGTTGTTTTTTAAAACTTTTAATATTGTTAAACTATTCTTATAAAATGTCTTTAGTAAAATTTTTAATTGAGATAATACATGTCCAATGTTATAGTCATTTTCACCTTTACATATTACAAAATTAAATTTATTTGCGACCTTATTCACATATTTATGTTACGTGTTACACTTTGTGGTAGGATTTAAATTTGAACCTTGCAATATATTTTCTATAATCTGACTACTGTCAGTCATCCTGTCATAAGTATTTTATAAAAAAAAACGTACTTCAAAACATTGGGTCAAAGTTGTGTGAAATTTGCTCCATAAAACATTTTAATTTTCTCTGGTGTTTACTAGATTTGTACTAGAAGTGAAGTTTTTACCATTATTTTCAGTTGTTTGGGAACGGATTAAGCTATAATGTAAGTGTTATAATCTTATTGTTTTTCCTTTAGTTAAACAAATTCTTACTAAAGTAGACTTGAACAATAATTGGGGGGATAAGGGTCGAACTATGGGGTGTATAGGGTCGTAGATGAGGGGAATCGGGTCAGGAATGGGTTTAATAGGCACCCGATTAGGGTTAATTGGGACGGCTATGGGTGAATTGGGTTTTTGTTTCTAGGGTTGTCGTAATCTCTAAATTACATAAAACGTAACTTAATAAAAGTGTTGAAAGGTTAACTGACTGAGCATCTTTACTTACCTACACATTTATTGAAATTAGTTTCCTAGTAATGACTGATTAGTTGATTAATATTATTTTTTTTTTATTACGGATGAGCCCGCTCTTGACCTCGATCTCGCCTGATGGTAAGCGATAGATGAGGTCTACGATGTGACGAGCGAGCCCAGAAGATGCCTATTTACTCTTGCTTTAAAGGCTGAAAGGTCATAAGTGGCAGGGAACACAGAAGCCAGCAGAGAATTCCACAACTTGGCTGTGCGCATAATAAATGTAGAGGAGGAGCGCTTGGTACGACAAGACGGTTATCAACCAAGTGTGGATGGTACCCAGCCGTGCGTCTGGTAGACCGGTAGTAAAATGGAGATGGAGGAATCAGGTCATGGAACTCTGTAGTTTCTGCCTATTTATTTTTTTCTAACTTTATTTATGATAATATATTAGGAGACTGACACTTTAAAAAATGGTAGGTATATGTCAAGTACGTAACCTAAAAAGACACTACTTACCAGGTAGGTATTGTAGGTACCTACCTATAGTATGAAAGTGTCAGCCCTAGCGAAAAACTCTATTAACCCCTTAAGCGACCCGATTCACCCCAACGCCTGGGTGAATAGGGACAAGTGAGTTTTGTAACTTTTTTTTATGATTATTCTTTAATAAACCATATCTTAATGCATTATAAATGAAAATTTAAACTACCGGAAACATTATGATCTCCGTTTTATTACTATAACTACAAAAAAAAACGATAAAAACCAATGTCAAACTTAAAAAGTGTCCCGATTCCCCCTATTTTACTGTACGCAGTGTTTTATATTATAAGTGACAACTTCAAGTAGCAAAAGAGCCTAACAGTATCCTCGCAACCATCATAGATAACTATAGTATAGTTATAATTGGTCAGGCCATAGATACTTCACATCCTCGGAACTTTTTTAAAGAATATTATGGCAATATATTCTTTAATCCCAATGCTGAACATAAATTATGCAGCCTGGGGCCGAACAGTGGTTTGTTTAACATATCAGCCAACTACTGCTCCGAAGGAACATGCGTTATGTCAGTCTCCATTGCTAACTGTTAAAAGGGTATATTTTCCATGATCCAGGATCCTCTTTTAGGAATGAAACTTTTCTTTCACTTACAACAATTTATTTATCTTAAGCCCGATTTACACTTCAACAAGTACAGTAGCGAGTTAACTTGCGTCATTGGCGAGTTAAGTTGTTAATGTAGTTTGAACGGTAAAAGCGAGTTAAGTAGTAAGTTGTTGATTAAGTTGAGCTAAATAGATCGCGATCCTATTTTTCGGCGAGTCCAGTGCGAAGTAGCCCCCTCTCTCGCGTCTCCCGCACCCCGCCAACTTAACTGGCTGGAATGTAGACGGGCGAGTTTAGTACAGACCATAAATTTGTAGGTAGCGGCCGCGAACACGTATTTATTTCATTCATTTTATTTCATTTTCAATGTGTTCTGAAAGTATTGATACTAATTCTGTCACTATAGCACGTAAATTGGTATTGAGTAATTCAACGTCCATTTTCTGGATTAAAACAACTGTTTCGGAGGAACTAAACAATCACAGCACAGAAAAAAAACAATAACCGACGCGACTAGTCTTCTTCTCGGGATGGCAACTTATGACTACTCACTCGCCTACGTTTGGACGCTACTTACAACTTACTACTTATTACTTAACTGTCTGAGTTCTTAACTCGCTACTGTACTTATTGAAGTGTAAATCGGGCTTTAGGAACATTGAGGTAATATGTACTACGTACTAGAGAAGTCACCATACACCACTACTGCGTTCAAGTGCGGTCTATTGACTGCACTTCACTTAGACGCTTGGTCAGATCTTGTTTGTTTTAAAGGAAAAAAACGTTCAAACGCATTAACCTTTTGAACGCCAGAGTATAAACGTATCGCCGTACCCCTGACGCCAGGCCACTTTTTCTGTCAAATGACCTTCATAAAAAATAGGGATTCCAAAACTTATATCGATATACAACTGTGTTTTTATTTTCGTCTTTAATTTTCTAATAAACCGTACTCACGACACTGAAATTTTACGTAACCTGCCACTATATTCCAATATAGTAATCTATACACAGCATTTAACAGAGACTTTATCAATGAAAAAGCAGATATTCGAAAACTAGAAAAATATATTTATTACAATATGGTTACAACACTATTCAACATGACTTGTCTTGGTATTGTGACAATCGCGTTGCTTGCCAGTCAATTTTATGACATTCTCGCATCTGAATTAGGGATGTAGCAGTGTACACGTTGGTTATCGATTCTAATAAGTATTCTTATCTAATATAATACTCGTAATAATACCTATCCATATCTAAAAATACGCAAGGATTTAAATGTAGTAATAAAAAAATTGAAATCAGTATTATAATTATTGTTTCTTTTACATATAAAAAATACGCAGAAATAATTTAAAAATCAACAGTTACATATAACTAATAATTATTATTACGAATCAGTCTTACAATATCGCAAATCTTTAACAAAATGTACCTAATAATATACTAGGAAGAACATCAGTTTAGTATATATAAACAAAACAGGAATAGAAGTAACAAAAGGATTATAATAAGGATAATATCACAAGCTTTCAACAAAAATTATTATAAGCAAAAAGGTTGAGAAAAGATATGTAAAATCAACAATGTTACCAACTTACAAACAATGGAATGTCATAAATCTCTAAAATAGGAGCAATAAAAGTATATCACACATTAGCAAATCATATCTTAAAAGTAAAAAAGAGGATGTGGTGGACACAAATGATATTATACTCTGGACTAAAATTTCATATTCATCTTCTTAAGTTTTTATTGATTTTACAATCATGCGTCACAACACTAGCTGTCACATATAGCAGACTACGGCGTGTGAGACACTCCTTTTATACGCGTTTAACATCTACTTTTAAAACAACAATTTTCTCGATATTGGTGGTTTATTTATATTAGTTTCATGCAATACAATATAGACGGAAGCTTAAACTTTTAAATTATATAAATAAAAACACACAAAAGTAATGGTTAAATTGTTTATTTCATAATATGGTGCGACGTGTATTTTGTCATATATTTGTGACGTTGGCGTTCAGGGTAAGATTTCGTTTGTCACATATGTGACAGTGGCGTTCAAAAGGTTAAATATGCCGTCATGTGTTTTACGATATTGCACTAATAGTTCAATTACTTAATATGGCGAGGTACAAAGGAATAAATTTTCATCGGCGAGTAACTAGATATTCATCTATACTTATAATAAATCTGTAGAGAGGTCAATTCTGTAAAATAATTACAAAAATATATTTACAAAATAACTATCAGAGGGTGATTAGGGATCGATACTGATGCCAAAAATGCAATCAGTAAAATTTTTGTCTGTCTGTCTGTATAATCGTTATAGAAACAAAAACTACTCGACGGATTTTAACGAAACTTGGTACAATTATTTTTCATACTCCTGAGCTGGCTGCCGTGATTCTTTAAAAGGCAGTCATCTGACAATTTACCGATTATGAGTTTTTATAAATTTGGCACTGGTATCAAAACCACTTCACAGCTTTTTATGAAAAAAATATCTCAAAGCTAAATAAGTTTCAGAAAAAGGGGTTAGATAGGTCGACGCGCCTTTTTTCCTGATGTCGCTCAATGTTTAACTCAAAATTGGTAAATTGTCAGACTGCCTTTTAAAGAATCACGGCAGCTGGTTATAGTATACTTTTCATCACGCTACAATCAATAGGAGCAGAGCAGTGAAGGGAAATGTTGGGAAAACGGGAGAAGTTACTCCATTTTTTAAGCTTCCGTCGCGAGTGCAACATTAATGGTTAAAGCTACACAGAAATCATTTATGACGGAAATGTTCTCCTTAAAATTATATAAAAAATATCCCACGACAGCATATATCTATCTTTTATGGTTGACTCACAATAACACGTGTAACTCCCGATAGCTTAGCAGTTTGAAGCTTTCTGATTATTATTCTGCTCCGAAATTTAAAACCACCACAACTTTGCAATGGAACTCGGCTAAAAGTAACCCAGTTGCAACAAAATATCGAGGCTCAAATTTTAACAGGTTGCGGTGCAGGAGAAACCGTCTTTATTCCCAGAATTCCCATAATACCAAATAGTTTTCCATTCCAATTTAAAAGAACGCAATTCCCAGTATCGGTGTGTTATGCAATGACAATTAATAAGGCTCAAGGGCAGACTTTTCGTGTTGCTGGAGTAGATCTCGGTGTCAGTTGTTTCTCGCATGGTCAGTTGTACGTCGCTCTTTCCCGGGTTAGCAGTTCTAGAAATCTTTATGTTCACGTGCCGGACGGGTCAACTTTCAACATAGTTTACCGGGAAGCTTTGCGCTGAAGTATTTTCGTTCTATAGGTACTTAAGCCTCATGTGAACGTGATCTAAACAATATTACCGATACATTAACTTAATAACACACAAGGAGTTACACGCTGACGGAGTCGCGGGCACAGCTATTAACAATAATATTGTGCGGTTCGGTATTGCGATATTTTTCAACAGTATTATAGATTGACATATTATATTTCCCTACTAAATTACGAAAGTTAATCTGTCTGTTACATCAAAATCACTGAACCGTGAGGAAGGGCATAGGCTACTTTTTTTTACGAAAAACGACGGAAACGTGGACGAAGTCGCGGGCAACAGCTACCTATACTAATAATATAAGGCTGAAGAGTTTGTTTGTTTGTTTGAACGCGATAATCTCAGGAACTACTGGTTCGAATTGAAAAACTATTTTTTTATTAAATAGTCAATTTATAGAGAAAGGCTATAGGCTATATATCATTACGCTAAGGCCAATAGGAGCGGAGCGCCAATGAAGAATGCTTCAAAATCGGGGTTAAATTTAACGTTAGCCCAAAGTAACTATTCCACGCGGACGAAGTCGCGGGCAAAAGCTAGTTTTAAAATATAATTTGAAAAAGGATATTTGGCAGACGCCATGTGTCATAGACTAAAAATTAAGATGTGACAATTTGTGTAATAAGCGTAGTTAGATTAAGCTGACAATTCTTTTTATACCGGAAAATAATAAATTAACATATATTTAGAAAAAACTGGCTGTGGTTCTTCAATGAAAAAAGATAAAACTGAAACATTAAAATAATTATTGCATATTGTAAGACATAACTTGTTACATTTTGTTTAATTAAGGTTTTCACGTTTGGGCCGTAAAGATAGAGAAAATTGGATAAAATTTGTCCAAAACAACCGTAGTGAAGAGACCTGGTTACCATCCAGTCATACTTATTGTATATGCTCGTTGGATTTTCGCGTGTTTCATTATATAAATATACAAAAACAAAAGTTTGTTTTATTTTAAGTACTTTTAGGTTAAAGTCAATTAATAATTAAGTATGAAAAAAGAGTGCGAATGAAGATTGCTCGGTATAAAGCTATGTCAGTCTTCTGAAGTCAGCAGTTTAATCTATATAAGTGACATGTTATAGCAGAACGTTGAACAAAATGAGTAAGCGTCATGTAAATCACGGCGCTTCCGACCTTTTGGTCGCGAGAAAACTACACCTTAAAAGTGCTTTAGCGCTGCGTGTTTTTATTGTTTTGTTATAGTTACGACTAATTATTGTTTCAGCGCTGCAGCGAACTTAAGTTTGAGCTCTTGCCAAAATGGAACATATCCTTTGCTTAGGATAGCTCCTCTAGTACGTAGTACATATTACCTCAATGCTTAGGAATTCCATTTTGAACAACCACAAATCAGCATATTTTATCTTTGAAAACTCATCTAAATCAAAACCTGTATATAAAATTTACTACTATAAAAAAAACCTTCATCTTTCTAAACTACATATATACTATTCCAAACTAACTAGATCACTCAAATTTTTACTATTTGAAAAACTTTGACATACAACTTACTCGTCTATTATTTTAAGCTGCCAGCTATGCAAAGGAGGCCCAATACCACAACATAAAACCTATAAAATTCTACACCAACATCCCCTCTGAATTTTATGTTTATTAAAAACTTTGACATACAACTTACTCGACTATTATTTTAAGCTGCTAGCTATGCAAAGGAGGCCCAATACCACAACATAAAACCTATAAAATTCTACACCAACACTAACACATTCTCTTACAAAAAAAATGTTTCAGCTTGATGTGTTTGGTGCGCTTGTGATATTCATACTTTGGGTTGTGCGCAAGTTTTACAGCTGATTCATTGTCCAGGTTCAGTACTGGTTTCTCAATTTTAATCAAGTTGTTAATAAGGTGATTCAACCATAAAACCTCTTGAGCAGATTCGCTTGCTGCTATAATCTCCGCTTCAGTTGAGGAGATGGAGACTGTCGTTTGCTTCTGGCTTCTCCAGCTAATAGCAGCTCCAGAAAATAAGCACACCATTCCAGATGTCGACCTTCCAGTAGTTTGGTCTCCTGCATGATCTGTATCGCTGTAACAGACTAAGCATGGAGGGGACTTCCGTATAGGTTAGCCCATTCTGTTGGGTATGCAGATACATTTTACCAGCATGATATCTTTCTTAGTAGGTGCTGCGAGGTTTCGAGATGCGACACCCACAGCATATGAAATATCAGGCCTTGTGCCTCCTGATAAATATGCCAAAGCACCCATGGCTTGTCTATATGGGAAATTCGCGTTGACATCCTCTTCTTATGCCTTCTCATTTTCTTTGATGATTGGCGTTGGTGATGGTTTGCAGTTGGACATTCTATTTCTTTTTTGACATAGTGAAATGGTCTTGTCCTTCTGGACATTAATTTCTATTCCAAGGAAATATGACGCAGGTTTTATAGTTATCTTAAACCTTGTTTGCAATTCCTTGATGAATTCGTCTCCTGCTCTGGTAGTATTGTACGATACAAGTCCGTCATAAAGACCAATAAACACTTTAGATTGTTCTCTGATTCGAACATACAAGCATGGATCCGCTTTACTCTGTTGGAAATCAGAATTCCTTAAGAATTCGGCAATGCAGGTGTTCCAGCAGCGCGGTGCTTGTTTCAGTCCATAGAGGCTGTGTTTTAGCTTGCAGACTCGTTTGGTGCCATCCTGATAGCCATCAAGCCGTTTCAATGTATGTCTTCATTTACTGTGCCGTTTAGAAAGGCGGTTGAAACATCGAATTGAAGTAGTTTAAGATTATCTCGAGCAGCTATATCAAGTAATGCTCTTACGGTGCTCAGACGAACCAATGGACTGAATGTTTTGTCATAATCAGTTCCAGGTTGCTGGGAGTAACCTTTGATTCTGGCTTTATACCTATCGACGGTACCATCAGGATTTATTTTTACTTTATACACCCATTTGCAAGGGGGGGCTCTTCGTTCTTTGGGTATATCAACCAAATCACAAGTTTGGTTATCGTGCAGTGAAGTTATTTCACTCTGCATAGCATCTAGCCATGTTCCTTTGTAAGGAGATTTCATCGCTTCTTTGAGGGTCTCAGGCTCTTTAGGCTTGTGAAGATTTTCGATTTCTTCAGCTGCTGCCAAAATAAAATCATCGTAGCGCTTAGGAGCTGTGATTTTTGACGTGTCTCAAAGACCTCGTTTGACCGGTCGCATTTTCTTCAGCTTCAGTATCAGGTTCATCATCATCTACAGCAGTAAAAGATGCAGAAAGAGATTCGAATTCACTTTCATTATTTGCTGGTTCCACTTGTCGAACGTTTTCAGTGCTATCGACCAAACTTTGTTGCAGCGTTTCATCTTGATCATCTGTGTCACTATCATGCTGCTGATAATTTCCTTCATGATTATCAAGCTTAATATCCACTCGCTTGCGCGTTGTTTGCTGCGATCGCGTTTTATTAGGTTGTTCGTGTGAGAACTCTAGATCGCTGAGAAGTCTGGAGATCACATTTTTATTTGGTTTATCGTAGAACATAGTCTTCAATACCCTAACATCTTTTGCGGTTATGATGCTGTTCTTCATGGGTAAGAAGATCCTGAAAGCTTTTGATGTTTCTGAGTAACCCGCAAACATGCCAGGAATTGCCTTTGGTGCAAATTTGTGACCGTTAGTGCCTTTCATAAGAACGTAGGTCTTGCAACCGAACACGTATAAATGATTAATACATGGCTTTCTCCCAACCCATCGCTCGAATGGCGTTTGGTTCTGAACGGCGCTGTTCAGTTTGCAGTGAATACTGCTTCGCCCCAGAATTTTAATGGTGCCTGTGCGTCAATCATCATTGCTCTCGCTTTCTCCAGAAGGGTACGATTCTTTCGTTCAGCAACTCCGTTTTGGTTTGGGGTATATGGTGCGGTGAGACGTCTTTGTATCCCGCAACGTTTCAGACTTTGGTTTGGGGTATAGGGTGCGGTGAGACGTCTTTGTATCCCGCAACGTTTCAGACAAGCGTTGAACACTTTGTTCACATATTCAGTACCATTATCTGATTGTAAGAATTTGATTTTGTTCCCAGTGTACGTTTCCGGTAACTCCTTAAACTCTTTAAATTTTTCTAAGACTTCGTTCTTGCTTTTAATCATGTAAACTCGACTGTATCGGCTATAGTCGTCTATAAAAGTAACGAAGTACTTGTTTCCGCTTACTGTGGGCGTTATGCTAGGTCCACATACGTCGCTATAAACGATTTCTAAGCGTTTTGTTGTTCGTTGAGTTGTTTTCTCACGGAGGGTAGGTACTCGATGTATTTTTGCTTGGATACAGATTTCACACTGCCAAGGTTTCAGAAGCATCGAAGTTCAACCCAATCAAATTCTCGTTTTTAAGTGCATATTTCAGATCTTTGGCGTTCATGTGACCAAGTTTTCTGTGCCCGTCGTAGATGTTTGATGAGTTCGCTTTTTTTTGGCAATTGGAATCGAAACAGTGTCGTCATTATGACTGGCCAGATTGTTGCGCTCATGTTTATTAGGTTTGATGTAATAATGACCATCTCCTTGTTTAATTGCGGTGAGGGTTATTCCAACTTTTGGATTGTAGACCGTCGCTTTATTCTTTGTGAAGAGGAGAGAACAGCCATTACTGACGGACATCAAGTTGGTGCATAGGCTAGGTACATACAGAGTGTCCTTTAGCTGTGTGAGGGTTATGCCATTTCTTCTTTTGCAAAGTGTAGTTTTCCGGATGTTCTCTCTATAGTTTTAAATAAGTCTCGTTGATAAGTCATGTGAGACGTGTTGGAGTCGCGCTTTGGATTTTAATTTAAACGATTAAAATGAGAGTAAAAATATATATTGACAGAATAATATTAATTAATAAAAACGTAACTACGTATGAGGTCTTCTGTGAGGATTTGAGTGAAACAAGCGATGTATGGGTGACGAATCAATCTTTATTAGGGAACACCTTAATATATACAAATTTCGTAAATCCAAAATCTCCAAAAATGAATTTGATTGGCTACACACAATTCTAAAACGAAGACGACGAATCAGAGCGGGCGCTCGCTTAATAAAAACTACTTGCGCACGGAGGCACGTTTAGTGGAATGTAGCTAGCCGTTGTGGGAGCACGTCCAAAATATGTACCGCGAGCTGGCCAGCGGTGGCCCACGCGCCTCGTATGCCGCGCGCTGCGCCGCCGCTGCCAGTCACCGTCCGGCCGTTGCGCCGGTCGGGCGCGCTTGATGTTTGGATGTCCCACACTAGGCAACCATAGGATTAATCACAGATAATAAAATACTATCAAAAAAGTTCTAACTCTAACATCCTCCCTTTTTGAAAGTTTCTTTATCCAATCCAATATGCTTGACATAGAAACAATTTTAGGCTGGTGTAAAGGCTTTGTTAGCAAGTCCGCTAACTGAAACTCAGTTGGTACATACTGTACTGATAGTTCACCAGCGGTCACCAATTCTCTGACATAGAAATGACGGATGGCAATATGTTTAGTTCTCTGGTGTAACTCAAGATTGTGCGAGATCTTTATGGCTGCGTCATTATCGACTTTGAGTATGGGAATCTCCTTTAAGTTTGATATCTCTGCTAAAAGCCTTTTAATCCAGACTATTTCTCTAGCTGCAATTAATTCAGCTTCCGTGCTCGAATTAGCAACACATGTTTGACTTCGACTCAACCAGGATATTGCTCCTCCTTGGTATAGACATAATATGCCCGATGTTGACCTACCAGTAGTTTTATCGCCTCCGTGGTCGGAATCACTGTAACAGTCCAATATACCATGCGCGTGCACAGGATTATGACAGGGTATGCGGCGGAGTAATCGGTCACAAAAACTTTTTCTTTTATAGATTTTTAGCATAGCCACAGCCACGCATCGCCACCATGCTACGATGCGTGGCTGTGGCTATGCTAAAAATCTATAAAAGGTTAAGTTTTTGTGACCGATTACTCCGCCGCATACCCTGTCATAATCCTGTGCACGCCCCTGCAATATACCACTATTGTAGTTTTTCTGACAAGTGATCCCATAATCCAAAGTTCCTTTGATGTATCTTAAGATACGTTTAAATCTTTGAATATCATCTTTGTTTGGGTTTTCTAGTGATCTGGACACTACACTCATAGCATATGCCAGGTCAGGTCTAGTTCCGACTGTTAGATATGCCAGAACACCAACAGCTTCTCTATATGGAAATGTCACAGGTTCTACTGAATTCTTTGCCAGGAGTCCATCCTGCCCATCTTTTATAATAGGAGTAGTTGCAGGTTTAGCATCAGCCATCCCAAAGCGATCCAACACTTTCTGTGCGTAATGCTTCTGTGTCACTGTGATATCGCCATTCACGTTCATAATTTCCAAACCCAAGAAATATGACGCATCTTTAGTTGTGATTTTAAATCTTCGTTTTAACTCTGATATGAATCTATCACATTATTTTGGACTTAATGCAGCTATAAGACCGTCATCAACGTATAGCACAAGGATAATCATATCGTTTGAACGATTTCGAATAAATAGGCATGTATCTGTATCACTGTTTAAATCCAATGTTTTTCAAATAATCAACTATACATCTATTCCAACATCGAGGAGCTTAATCTACACACCTTCTATCACTGTTTAAATCCAATGTTTTTCAAATAATCAACTATACATCTATTCCAACATCGAGGAGCTTAATCTACACACCTTCTTAGATCCATCATTATAGCCGTCAGGTTAATTCATGTAAATTTCTTCATTTGACGAACCATAGAGGAATGCGGTCGAGACATCAAATTGGGCGAGTATCATGCCTTCATTTGCAGCAATGCTTAGTAACGTCCTAACCGTTGTCATTTTTGCAACAGGACTAAACGTTTCATCATAATCAATGCCTTTCTTTTGTGTATAGCCCCGAGCCACTAGTCGAGCTTTGAACTTATCGAGACTTCTATCGGCATTTATCGTTACTTTGCATGAAACTGGCTTACGACCTTTGGGTAAGTCTACCAAAATCCAAGTTTTGTTTTCAGCCAGTGATTTAATCTCATTTTCCATAGCTTTCAACCATTGTTCCTTTTGAGCACTATTGACGGCTTCTTTATAAGATTTAGGTTCAATAAACGTGCTTATATCATCATACGCTGACATCGTATAGTCAGGGTATCTTTGCGGTAGTTTCAGCTGATTTCTATCTCATAAGATCATTCTAGAACTTTCATTTGCTAAGTCCTCTATGTTTTCCGGTATTGGAGTAAGGTCATCACCATCTTCGTCAACTAAAGCATCTTCATAGCGAGGTGAGCTTAGTGGTGAAGCTTCTGGAAACTTTTGTAATGGTTCAGCAAAACCTTGAGATGTAGGAGGCACAGTTAAGCTTGGACTGTCGTCAGAGCTGTATATATTGCGTATATCCTCCCTTGCATCACACATCGAAGGTGTAGTAAGTGGATAATGAACTTCAACTGAAGGATATTCCTGATATTCTACAGGATCGTGAAGACAAAATCCCGGGATTTTAAAGATTCACTTTCGATAAAATATTAACATAAAATAAATATTTACAATACATAATCGAGTAAATCTAAACTAATACTAGCCTTTTCCCGCGGTTCCGCCCGCGCTATACTTTCCCAAAAAATCATCCCGTACCAGAATAAAACTATACGCGCAACACGCAAATACTAAACCCCCCTCTTTTTTTTTTTTTTTTTTCACAAGCACGCGAGGTGCTTGCACCTCGCGCAACACGCAAATACTAAACCCACCATTTTTTTTTTTTTCACAAGCACGCGAGGTGCTTGCACCTCGCGCAACACGCAAATACAAAACCCACCATTTTTTTTTTTTTTTCACAAGCACGCGAGTTGCTTGCACCTCGCGCAACACGCAAATACTAGTTATACTATATAAAGCTAAATTACTACTCACTGACTGACTCACTCACTCATTGACATAATTGTTCTCCCAGATGGTGGATGGGGAGGTGGGTATATTTTGACAGATTCGTAAACAAGTAACTCTCAAACCTACGGGAAAAGTGCCAAACCTCCCCTTTTCCCCCCCCCTTCTCCCCCCCCCCCATCGTATCTCGGAAACTACGAGACCCGTATTTTTTTCTTTTTACGGATTCGTATAGAGGAGGCCCGGTTAAGTAAAAATCATTTTTCAAAGTCCCCCCCGCCCCCCTTCTCCCCCCCTTTAGGCGGATCTCGGAATCTAAGAGATTTGGATCATTTTTTTTTTTCAGATTCATTTAGAGGGGCAATGCTTTAGTCAAAATACTTCTGCAACCCCTCCCCCCCATTACCCCCCCCCACTTTTTTTTTTTTTTTTCACGAGCACGCGAGGTGCTTGCACCTCGCGCAACACGCAAATACTAACGCCCCCCAATTTTTTTTTTTTACAAGCACGCGAGGTGCTTGCACCTCGCGCAACACGCAAATACTACACCCCCCCCATCACCCCCCCCCCCATTTTTTATTTCTCAAGCACGCGAGGTGCTTGCACCTCGCGCAACACGCAAATACTAGTTATACTATATAAAGCTAAATTACCACTCACTCACTGACTGACTCATTGACATAATTGTTCTCCCAGATGGTGGATGGGGAGGTGGGTATATTTTGACAGATTCGTAAACAAGTAACTCTCAAACCTACGGGAAAAGTGCCAAACCTCCCCGTTTCCCCCCCCCTTCTCCCCCCCCCCCCCCTATCGTATCTCGGAAACTACGAGACCCGTATTTTTTTCTTTTTACGGATTCGTATAGAGGAGGCTCGGTAAAGTAAAAACCATTTTTCAAAGTTCCCCCCCCCCGCCCCCCTTCTCCCCCCATCACCCCCCCCCTTTCTTTTTTCACAAGCACGCGAGGTGCTTGCACCTCGCGCAACACGCAAATACTAGTTTATATATAAGATTAAAAAGCTCAAGAGCTCTTTATGTTTGAACACACTAATCTTAGGAACAACACTAAGTTTAATTTTCTAATTATAGATATCATATTCAGCCGTTAAAGGTAACAGCACAGACTTTTACGATAAAAATACAAAGGGATAGAAAGGGATATAAGAATTATAATTTCTCCTTGAAAAAAAGAGACTACCAAAAGACATCAACGCACGACTCATTCGTGTCCTTGATCACAACCACCATTTTAAATAGACCTCTGCAGTGGCTTATAATCTGATTAAATATTAAATAATTTTTGTAGTATTTAATTACTGATGAATAGTTATGTCATCCATTTAGTATCTAGATGACTGGGAATATAATCCACACCACTTCAACGCGCATGAAGGCATTTTTATGCATTATAAATTGCATACGAAATTTAAAAAATGTTATTGTTTAGCATGCACACAGGTCTAACACTTGTCACAACTAAAATGTTAAATGGTTCGTGTACCGTAGATAACATATAGGTGAAAAAACAAATAGTTTTCGTGCATTGGGGCACTGTATGCGCGGTCAAGTGGTTTTATAATCTTTGGTCTTAGTTTATTGGTTAGTTCTCTACTTTCATTCATTATGGATACGTGCAGTGATCTAGTGAAGTTTGTTTAGTAATTAGTTTAGGGATAATATTAAGCTTTAAGAATAACTGTATTATCTGATTACACTAATAATGGAAAATTAATATAAACTACACTGATCTAGACCATATTTCAACATATTATAAATGAAATTGGACATCCAACAAGTTTATAAGATGTTTTTATTTTTAGGGTTCTGTCTATCTGTCTGTCATTCCATTCTCTGTCAGTCTGTCCGTCTGTCACAGCCAATTTATTCCAAAACAAATAGGATTAAACAGTTGAAACTTGGTAGGTAGATGTATTCTGTAAATCCCTTCCCTAATTCACAAAACAAACAAAATTAAGGGGGCACCCAATGCATGGAACTTATACAAAAATATTTTCCATCAAACCTATAAGTATGGGGTATCTATAGATAGGTCTTTAAAAATTACATAGAGGTTCCTAAAATAATATTTTTAACTAAGCCTAGCCTACTAGCCTTTTTAAGATAGATATTTCCGTAGAATATTATTTTGATGTATCTCATATGGCTTAGCCAGCGCTTGCAATGTAAGCGCTAGAAAATCGTTTTTTTGACGGCTTCATCATAAAATATGAAATCTGCTCTATTATACAAATAATGAGAATGTTTTGTATGTATAAACCTTCGAGAATTAATAACAGTGAAAACTGCATCAAAATCCGTTACGTGGTTTAAAAGAAGAAAGCTTAGAAACAGACAGATAGAGGCGGTGGCTGACTTGGTTTTATACGATGTAGTGATAAGTTAAAAAGCCAAAATTTGTATCAAGTTTGTTCATATTAAAGATAAAGATGTGTTTTATTTGCAAACTAGCGGATGCCCGCGACTTCGTTCACGTGGGAGGTTTTTCTCGTGTAAATCCCGATCCCGTGGGAATATCAGGATAAAAAGCTTAAGTATTATTTCAAGGTTTCAGCTACATACATTTCATTCAGATCCGTTCAGCTATATTTGCGTGAAAGAGTAACGAGCATCCATTTTTCCACCTTCACAAACTACAATTAATTATTTGCATGATTGCAACTTTACGACTTTTTGACGAAAAAATCTTCTTTTTTATGGTTTGAAAGGGTATACTTTTTATATATTCCTATATTTGTTTTTTATAAATATTAGTGAAATAGGTACCTAGTTATATAAAAAAAGAGAAATTAATTCAATTCACAAACTTTTTTCTGGTGGAAAGATCATCAAATGACTCCTTCCGCTCTGGGTGGAGCGGAGATTACTTATTTTTTGCGTTTTAATTCCTGGGTGTAGGTATTTGGAAGGCGTATTTATATTAAAATACTTGTTTGTTTTATTACTAGTTGCCAGTATAAACAGGTCAGAGAGGAGTTGACCTGTTGTTGAGGAGTTGAGTTGACGGATCCCCCTTTTTGTCAACTCTCCAAATATCCTAAGTGTTCACATCACTTGTTGAAACTTTTTTTATTATGGGAAAATTATCTAATGACTTCTCCCGCTCTGGGTGGAGCGGAACGGAGGGTCGGACTTCTAACTAAAACCCCACATTATTTCTTCAATTGCCTTTACATTCCAGGGCCGCGGTTTCTCGTTAGATCATTTTCATTCAATGAAAAGTTTCGTACAAACTCGGGCCTGCTCGGCAATCGTTGCTTAACCATGAAGGTCGACCCGTGCGGCTGTCAATATTTAGCCACGAGCACCTCCAATAATATTATTTAATATAAATAAAATATATAAATGACAGGTGCCCATATCTGCACCGCACGGCGGGGGACACGGAGAGGCGATACCACCTGCGGTACTACAAGACGTGTATGTGCGTGCACGACACGGATGCGCGGGGCCTGTGCACGAAGAACGGCGCGCACTGCGCGTTCGCGCACGGCGCGCCCGACCTGCGGCCGCCCGTGCTGGACGTGCGCGAGCTGCAGGCGCTCGACAACCCGGACGCCGCCGACGCCGACGCCGCCGCGCCCAACGCCTTAGATAGAGAGAGAAATCTTCAGAATGAAGATCCCAAATGGCAAGGTATTTAAATAAAATTACTTTATTTTAGAGTTCTTGTAGTGTTTGTGAATATATTAATATAGAAGTACTGTCGTCTTATCTCCGCGCAATGCGAGAGTGGGGGGTAGTGGATTGAGCCATACACCCCCTCTGCTTGGTAGTTCGCTTACAACTACGGAGCGGTACAGACGCGCGTACGGTGTGTAAAGCAGGGAGCCGATATATCGCTATCAGGTGACAGGTGACACGCGAAAACAGTACAGTTCCATACTTCAAAATAAAAAACAGGACCCTTCTAGGATCACTTTTTGTCTGTCTGTCAAGACCCTTTATTTCGGGAACGCGTGGAGATATCGAGCCGAAATTACAATCATGTACTGAGGTCTGCAGTCCCTTGAAGCTCTGATTAACGTAAATAAATAAAAACCGGCCAAGTGCATGTCGAGCCACGCTCAGTATACAGTACCGTAGTATTGTTAGCACGAAAACGCTGATAACTCCACCCCACCCACTTATGCATCTTTAGAATTAACTAGCTTGTGCCAGCGGCTTCGCCCGCGTGGGAAGTTTTTCCCGTGTAAATCCCGATCCCGTGAGAATTTCGCAAAATCCTTTCTTAGCGGATGCCTACGTCATAAAATCTACCTGCATGCCAAATTTCAGCCCGATCCGTCCAGTGGTTTGGGCTGTGCGTTGATAGATCACTATGTCAGTCAGTCAGTCAGTCAGTCACCTTTGAGTTATATATATTTAGATTTATTTTTCCATAATTTGAAATAGTACCATAATTTTTTATCATTATTATTAGTTCCATGATTTTAAACTTGTTTTACACAAATAAGAATTTAATTTAATTTCTAACTGAATTTACCCGAAAGCAAATAGAATACAGTTAGTTGGTCGACTATTACTCGTAAATTTCTGAAGCCAATTTATATAGGTCTGAATTTAGAGCATGGATACCGGTTTTAGATAATATCGAAAAACCGGAATATCGGACCATAAATCCGATATTGGATTTCAAAAATCGGTTTCTCGATATTTTATATGAAAAAAAAAACCAGACGCTATAGAATCTTTCTTGCTTATTTAATTGAATTTAATTAATTTAAACAACACCTATCGGTTAATTATAATAATATGTATCCTACAGTGTCATTTATAAATGATTGTTTCCATATAAAAGTGTACAACACTTGGGCCGGCGCCCAGCATTAGATACATACGTGCAACAAAATAAGATCGTATCTCAAAGACAATACCTTAAATGCCCTCTGCGACTTTTTTATATGTTTTGTAGAGTCCGACCGAAACTGGTTTTCCGGCCGAAACCGAAACCGAAACCGAACTTTCGGCCGCGGCTTCAGTTTCGGCCGAAACCGAAACCGAAACCGAAACTCACGTGGTCAAGTATAAAATTCCTTAAAATACTGAAATTTGGTGCATTTTACCCATTATTCTGCATTAATTAGAACATGAAATGGAAACACAGTATATTAATTTTGTTATAATCATTTATTTACTTAATACAATATAAAAAATATTAATAATATTTATAAAATTAAGTTCTCATAGCAAAATGTTTATCAGTTATCAATAATCAAATCACTAATTGTTACTGTTTCATTTAATACTAAGTATTGGTATTTTGAAATCTTATTACAATCTTATAATCTCTTTTTTACATGTGACTTGATTTGTTAATAACAGCAAAACAAAGTTACTGACTCAATATTTAACTATATAAATCATTCAAGCACAGAAACGAAACAAAAACTTACATGTAAACAGTTCCATCAAAACATAACCTCTAAAGTATGTTTGCGTCGGGTGCACTGACTAAGTTGTGTTGCTAGAGAGCTATCCGAACGGTGCACGACAATTCCCGAACAGGGCCGCCAGCGTCCGCCAAAGCGTTGCCGCGAGAAACAAAGTTAGGCGAGCGTGCACGACAACTTCCGAAATCAGTTTCGGTTTCGGCAAAAGTTTCGGCCAATTTTGGCCGAAACCGAAACTGCCGCCGAAACTTGATTTTTGGCCGAAACTTGGCCGAAACCGAAACCGAAACCGAACTTTCGGTCGGACACTAATGTTTTGTTACTGATGAGCCCAGAAGTAGCCCGTTCACTCTTGCTTTGAAGGCAGACGGGTCATATGTAGTTCCAAACCTTGGCCGTGCGCACAATAAATGTAGAGGAGAATCGCTTAGTACGACAAGACGGTATATTGAACAAGTGAGAATGGTACCATGCAGTACGTCTGGTAGATCGTTAGTATAAGGTAGATGGAGAATTCGCGTCGTAGTGTTCCTGCGCACACTCTCCGAAGTACAATCTGTGGAAGACCGACAGGCAAACAACGTTTCGCCGATGAGCCAGACTGTGAAGCTTGTCTGCTAACACTGCATCGCCTATGAGTCTTTTAGCTTTGCGTTATCCGAGTCAAGTGCAGCAAGCTGGTATTTTGCTGAGGCATCCTACTAGTGACTGCAGTACTCCATACACGAACAGACCTGTGCTTTATACAAATTCAGAAGATGTACAGGTGTGAAGGATTGTGAAGGATTTCCAGCTTTTTGGCTGCAGTCAAAGCTTTTGGCTCAATGGTTGAGCCGAAGTTTAAGTTAGACGTCAACTTCATGCCCAAGAGCTCCAGACGCCTAGACGGTCGGTAACTGATAGGAATAGATGCACCTCGGAAAGTAGGAGATAATTTAAATTGGCTCCTTTTAGCAGTAAAGAGATAAACCTGTGTTTTCAAAGCATTGAATTTGACCAGATTGTCGGGTCAAATTCATTTGCTCTAACATGGCCCTTCTAAGCCAGTCTGTCTCATCCCTGCTAGCTCTAGCACTGGATAAGTATATCTTTAAGTCTGTGGTATCATCCGCGTACCTTAGAGCTAGAGCAGGTCTTTGATATGCAGCAAAAAATAGTCGCAAAGAGAACAGACCTCTTAAGAATACCGCATTGACATTGACAGCCATAAGATCCGATGAGCAGCCATCGATGACCGCTTGGATTGACCGCTCACTTAAGAAGTCAGAAATCCAGTTGCAGAAGCCAGCAGGAGCATTATATGCCAAACTGACACCCAGTGCGATTACGGCGTTCCTGATCAAACAATGTCCCATTAGCTGGAGTGTCCAAATGACCCAAAAAAGTGTACATTAGAAGACGCCACTGAACGAGACCTGCAAGCATACCTTAGGCCCAGGCCTAAGGTATGCTAGCAGCTTATTATTGAGTACCTTATCCATCACTTTGCAGATTCTGGAGGCTTTTTGGGTACTGGTTGCACATCCTGGTTACTTCGAGGACACTGGCACCACTCTAATTTTAAGAGTGTGATACAGGTGACAACTCCAGAGCACAACTTTTTAAGACTCGAGCAGGTATTCCGTCCGGCCCGCTGGCTTTGTTCACGTCTAGTCTGCAAAGGGATTTATGGATCTTTTAAATGTGAATTTCTAAAACTGACGTTCCATATTTAAGCAATAACGATCTCGTAAATTGCCATAGTCTTCGTCTTTAAAGCCATAACATGACTGTGTAGTCACCTCTCCAATAGAATATCTAGTTCTTTGCGTTTATCGTAATATTTACTTATACAAGGTGTAACAGATTAAGCGCAATACCTCAGACACCCCAATTACAATATTAAATTATAAGTTTAATTATATTATATAAAGCTAAATTACCACTCACTGACTGACTGACTCACTCATTGACATAATTGTTCTCCCAGATGGTGGATGGGGAGGTGGGTATATTTTGACAGATTCGTAAACAAGTAACTCTCAAACCTACGGGAAAAGTGCCAAACCTCCCCTTTTCCCCCCCCCTTCTTCCCCCCCCCTATCGTATCTCGGAAACTACGAGACCCGTATTTTTTTCTTTTTACGGATTCGTATAGAAGAGGCTCGGTAAAGTAAAAACCATTTTTCAAAGTCCCCCCCCCCCGCCCCCCTTCTCCCCCCCTTTAGGCGGATCTCGGAATCTAAGAGACTTGGAACATTTTTTTTTTCAGATTCATTTAGAGGGGCAATGTTTTAATTTTTTTCACAAGCACCACCACGCAAATACTAGTTATATTATATAAAGCTAAATTACCACTCACTGACTCACTCACTGACATAATTGTTCTCCCAGATGGTGGATGGGGAGGTGGGTATATTTTGACAGATTCGTAAACAAGTAACTCTCAAACCTACGGGAAAAGTGCCAAACCTCCCCTTTTCCCCCCCCCTTCTCCCCCCCCTCTATCGTATCTCGGAAACTACGAGACCGGTATTTTTTGTTTTTTACGGATTCGTATAGAGGAGGCTCGGTAAAGTAAAAACCATTTTTCAAAGTCCCCCCCCGCCCCCCTTCTCCCCCCCTTTAGACGGATCTCGGAATCTAAGAGACTTGGAACATTTTTTTTTCAGATTCATTTAGAGGGGCAATGCTTTAGTCGAAATACTTGTGCAACCCCCCCCCCATCACCCCCCCCCCCTCTTTTTTTTTTTTTTTTTTTTTCACAAGCTCGCGAGGTGCTTGCACCTCGCGCAACACGCAAATACTTTTTTTTTTCACAAGCACGCGAGGTGCTTGCACCTCGCGCAACACGCAAATACTAGTTATATTATATAAAGCTAAATTACCACTCACTGACTGACTGACTCACTCATTGACATAATTGTTCTCCCAGATGGTGGATGGGGAGGTGGGTATATTTTGACAGATTCGTAAACAAGTAACTCTCAAACCTACGGGAAAAGTGCCAAACCTCCCCTTTTCACCCCCCTTCTCCCCCCTCCCTATCGTATCTCGGAAACTACGAGACCCGTATTTTTTGTTTTTTACGGATTCGTATAGAGGAGGCTCGGTAAAGTAAAAACCATTTTTCAAAGTCCCCCCCCCGCCCCCCTTCTCCCCCCCTTTAGGCGGATCTCGGAATCTAAGAGACTTGGAACATTTTTTTTTCAGATTCATTTAGAGGGGCAATGCTTTAGTCGAAATACTTGTGCAACCCCCCCCCCATCACCCCCCCCCCTTTTTTTTTTTTTTTCACAAGCTCGCGAGGTGCTTGCACCTCGCGCAACACGCAAATACTAACCCCCCCCCCATCTCACCCCATCACCCCCCCCTTTTTTTTTTCACAAGCACGCGAGGTGCTTGCACCTCGCGCAACACGCAAATACTAGTTATACTATATAAAGCTAAATTACCACTCACTGACTCACTGACATAATTGTTCTCCCAGATGGTGGATGGGGAGGTGGGTATATTTTGACAGATTCGTAAACAAGTAACTCTGAAACCTACGGGAAAAGTGCCAAACCTCCCCTTTTCCCCCCCCTTCTCCCCCCTCCCTATCGTATCTCGGAAACTACGAGACCCGTATTTTTTTTTTTACGGATTCGTATAGAGGAGGCTCGGTAAAGTAAAAACCATTTTTCAAAGTCCCCCCCCCGCCCCCCTTCTCCCCTCCCTTTAGGCGGATCTCGGAATCTAAGAGACTTGGAACATTTTTTTTTTCAGATTCATTTAGAGGGGCAATGCTTTAGTCGAAATACTTGTGCAACCCCCCCCCCAATCACCCCCCCCACTTTTTTTTTTTTTTTTTCTTTCCACAAGCTCGCGAGGTGCTTGCACCTCGCGCAACACGCAAATACTTGATTTAGAGGGGCAATGCTTTAGTTTTTTTCACAAGCACGCGAGGTGCTTGCACCTCGCGCAACACGCAAATACTAAACCCCCCCCATTTCCCCCCCACTTTTTTTTTTTCACAAGCACGCGAGGTGCTTGCACCTCGCGCAACACGCAAATACTAGTTAAATTATAAGTTTAAAACAACATCCGTAACTAAATAAATTAAAACCAAACCTACACATTTTTTATAAAATAGTTATCCTTACTAAACGCAAAACGTATGTGCGTCATACAATATCCTTACGCAGACGCATACACTCATGCAATGTTAGCGGCCGACACGCACACGAGCGCATTTCCTTGAATTAAGGATTGTATTAATATATCATGATACTGTATCCATTTTATAAGTTAAATGAAATATTTTTCCGTCATAATTTAACACCTATTTTTGTGACGGAAATCGATTCAGAAGCCGATTCTGAACCAACTACTTTCAGGAATCGCGTTTATTCTGTGACACGTTGTATATTATATTACTCAATTACTTATTTTAACTTGTGTTGATTTTTTTATTTAATGACATAGCAGAGTATGTTAAGAAATTTATATTTTTTGTGTATCATACTTTTAAATTCGAATTGATATAAGATTGTAATGAAATATTTTTAATAATAAATGACGGTGATTTTATATTTCCATAGCACACTATAATACAGTCGGATGTATACATAATATCGGAAAAAATATCGAAATACCGGAATACCGATATCAAAAATTTTTACATCGAAACAAAACCGGTGTTGGGAAAAGGTTCCGATATTCCATGCTCTAGGTCTGATAGTCTTCTTTTTAACTTAGTTAGATGTAGGTATTACTGCCGTGACGTTTGAATTCCTACTTACAACCAGTTAGTTGGTAGCCGAGTAGGGGGGACACTTGACTCTAACGAATTTTAGCGTCTAAGTATGAATGGTCTTACCCGTATTTAAAGACAAGTAAAAGTGATTACTTCAGTAAAAGTAATCACTCAAGTAACGATTTTTATTCTATAGTTTAGTAATTGCTTGAAATTAGAACTGTCAAAAGTTAGAATTCTTAGCCAAGTAATTAGTCGCCACTTTCTTTACTTAAGAATTGAGAACTCTTCCATTTTCCAGATTTAATTAGCAATGGAAAGCATCGAAGCGACTTTTTTTGTTATAGATGATATCGATAACGATATACTAGAAATCGCAAAATTTACTTTCGTGATGTGGGTCCGTTTCATAAAGAAGATAGTTTTAAAAAGAGATTTCGATTTTCCAAAAATGTTTGTGATTAATGTGATTTACTGAGAATTGCGGACATATTTTTGAATTATATTTAGGAATAAATCTTTTTCCAGAATCGAGAATGGTTTTTTCCTGTCTACTTCACAATAAAGTACAATAAATACATAAATAAATAAATAAATACAATAAAGTATATAATAAATAAATAAATAAATAAATAATTATAATGTTGAAAGAAACGAATAGAATTTGTAACAGATGTTGAACTCGCCGAAATGACACTAGAATTCAAACAAAATTTCAAATAACAGATACAGTCTAGGAAAATCACATAACAGTAACTAATTCAAGTGTAAAAAGAGACTTCTCCTACCAATCACTTATTTACTTTAGAAATAATTAAATGAAATTATTAATTAAAATTAGTTTCTTAAATACAATAGTTTTATCATAATTGTAAAGTAAAATAAAATTTAAGTAATATTATAGATGTTAACGTAAAATAATCTACATCTTACGTGTGTCTTCTAATGATACACAACGCAGTAACTGTTATACTTAAGTATTTACTCAAGTGTTTACTCAAGTAACCTACATTACTCGACTATAGAATAAGATTTTGTAAGGAAGAATTCTATCCTCAAGTAATGACTTCACTAAGAAATTACTTAGCAGCAAGTAATTGCTTGTCTATAAACACCAGTGTTACTATACATACTTAGACGAGATAAAAAAGTCTTCTCGTCGTCTGAATGTAAATTTTAGTATGTAAGCCCTGGCTTACATACTAAAATTTACATTCAGCCCTTTAAATTTAGAGGCCCACCACAGGATCGCCCGGTTAAGTAGTAACCAGCCTTAGTGTGCTGAACTACGAGTGTCCATACCAAAAAAAAAAGAAAAACTCAAAAGCTACAAACAAACAAACAGATTTCGATATAAAAATTTCATCACAACAACATGTCAAGCATGTTGAAACAACAAGGCGAGCATGTTAAATCTACTTGCTAAACTTGTAAAAACAATCTGAAAATGTTAACGTAAATTCGACCTGAACGTAGAAATAACATGATACGTAGCTTGTAGGATCAACAAGTTACACTTTACAAGATCAAACCTGTAGTTTCAACCAAACTGCACGTAGGCGCTATTTTAACCCGAAAACTTGTTGAAGCAACGTGAAATCTGGTTGTTTTTTTTTTCTCAGTGTGTGCTGTTACTACCCTCGTTCAGAAAAACAAGCCCAGTTTTGCTTTGTAAGCTGATTCCGCCCCAGACCATGATATTGGGACCACCAAATCTGTCACGTTCGTGTATGCAAGGATCAGAAAATCGTTCACCGCTTCTTCTCCATACTCTGACACGTCGATCGTCACTAGAAAACTTCACCTTGCACTCATCCGTGAAGAGCACGTTACGCCATTCCTCCATCCCCCATTCAAGATATTGACGCGCAAATCTTAAACGGTTTGCACGCTGGCTCCCGTTCAGTTTAGTTTGAATTGCTCGCCTTCTTGAACGTTGCAGGTCTTCGTGCAAGCTAGACAGTTGTACCTGTAGACGATTTTGCAGAGTGCGCGCTGTAACAGTTCGATCACGTCTTGAACAAAGTCGAATGTACCGATCCTCGCTGGCAGTAGTAGCACGTACTCTTCCCGAGCCAAGACGCCGAGACACACTACCGGTCTCGTGGTACCGGTTCCACAAGTTTTGAACAGCCCTTCGTGAATATCCTAACTGCAGAGACACGGAACGTTGCGATTGACCACCCTCAATCATTGCTACGGCTGTAATAGCAGTAGCGTTGTCCATATAGTGTCGAATTCTTGGCATTGTACAGTTAAACGATCTATTTGCACGCTTAACTTCATAAAACAACCGTAACATACAGCGCACTGAAGTTAAACTGATTGAAATAAATCACAAAAATTAAACAAAACTATCCACTTGAAAAGGTGCGGGATAAAATATCAGTCAAATCGTACCCTCGACCACAATATTGTCATACTTCACTGTTATCGTTCCTCAACCACTTAAGATCATAACACAACTCATAGAAATGAGTTATCGTAACGTAGGTCAACATTCAGTTAGTTTAAAATGTAAATGTACAAGTGGCCCTTATTTTGTTTTGAGTAGTATATAATGAAAAATATAAAAAAAATACCATCCCCCGATACGGTACCCTCAGTGAGCGAGTCCGACTCGCACTTGTCCGGTATTTTTTAATTAAGGTTGTGCCTGCTCTCGAACTCGATCACGCCTATTCGTATGTAAGCGTAACATGAAGTCTATGATGGAACGAGCGTGCGAGATGCCTCTTCATACTTGATATAAAGGCGGTCGGGTCATATGTGGTAGGGAACACAAAAGCCGGCAGAGAGTTCCACACGTTGGTGGAGCGCACAATAGATGTAGAGGAGAAGCGACAGAGGACATCGTTTTAGTATATATTTTTTCTTCTTTATCGTCACTTATGTTCATAGA
This sequence comes from Tholera decimalis, assembly GCA_943138885.2. Classification (NCBI taxonomy): domain Eukaryota; kingdom Metazoa; phylum Arthropoda; class Insecta; order Lepidoptera; family Noctuidae; genus Tholera; species Tholera decimalis. The sequence goes on from OW964555.2 coordinate 39,225,931, forward strand.
TTTGTATCTATACAAATCTATGAACATATGAATCTATGTGTGGAACTTATTAGAAATTTCAATACATATACCCGAACTTTTAATTCGATGCAGCAGACTGACAGTTTCTGAGTTGTCAGATAATGACGACTACGAAATTGTGATGTAACTAAATTAATCGAATGTGGAATAAAAATGAATAAGGATGTATACTATTTTTTTTTTAATAATATTGTGTGAAAATAACAAAAAATAAAACGAATCAATTTCCAAAAGAGTGACTTTTATCATATCTGGTTAGATATGAATATTTTTTAATAATAATTGACTTATTTATAATAAAATCTAGTTACTACTTCAAAATAAAAGATATATATATACTATTGTATACATTTTATCATGATAAAAAATCGCTCATATATTATTCGATTGGTTGAATCCATCACTATTATGTTAAATAGGGTATCATTGTTTTAGTAAGTGACACTAGCTTATGTCAGCTTACTGCATCGAATTAAAAGTCCGGGTATATATACCTGAGACCCAATTTTTCAAATTAAGAAGGATGAAGAGAATTATCGTTTTATTGGCAAGTGACGTGGAAAGTTATTGACACTCGTAGTGCTGTGACACGTTTGTTATGATTGGTATCAAGAGACATGAAACCGATAATTTGGAATCGGTTTTTGAGTCACTTATTTGAGCTGAAACTATGCTTAGAGAATCCATACCAGATGTTGTCTTCTTCCCTTTTGGTTAGATATGGGGTTTCTGTTACACGATGAATGTACATAAACTTTGTACCTGACCCGGTGAACTGACCGCCGCCATATTTCTTTTCCATATTTTCTTACCTCTTACCTCTGACAAGTAGTGTTGCCCAAAATCAGTCTTGGTCTTACAGTCTTGATCTTGTTCTTGCATTTTTGCAAGACCAAGACCAAGACGCCTAAGTTTAGTAAGACTAAGACCAAGACTTACCCTGCAAGATTTAAGCAAGAACAAGACTAAGCCTGCGAGACTCTTGCGTCTTGCAGTAAGTTCAGACTGTAGTTATCATTGTCTTATTATTATTAAAATGAGAAAACTTACATTGCAAAAACACAGGGAAAGGGCGGGCGATGCGGGGGAAACAATCTTAAGAGAACTATTTATGTGTTCTCCGAGATCGTTGTCCAGAGCCGGATTATTCGATGAGAACGTTAATGCGCTGGCTCTGACGGAGGTGGTGCTTAAAGTTACTACCACCAACAGTGATACAGGTCCGGCAACATCGCACAAGATTAGCACACACACAATATTCGATCCATGGTTTTTTAAAATAAGAATTCAGCGGAAAATATTAAGTTGTTGTAGTTAACTTAATATTTTTCATTTAATTTAAAATTTTAAAGTGATTTCTAGTACCTTATATTCAACTAGCTTGTGCCAGCGGCTTCGCCCGCGTGGGAAGTTTTTCCCGTGTAAATCCCGATCCCGTGGGAATTTCGCATAATCCTTTCTTAGTGGATGCCTACGTCATAACATCTACCTGCATGTCAAATTTCAGCCCGATCCGTCCAGTGGTTTGGGCTGTGCGTTGATAGATCACTATGTCAGTCAGTCAGTCAGTCACCTTTGAGTTATATATATTTAGATGAAGGTCAAGATAACCGCCGTGCCGGCGGCGGTGCCTTTGCCTAGGGATAGGAGCTTTTGTATCGATTCATTTATGCAGTTTTAAAGCTTAGCCCTTTCAGACCGAGTGTGCACATTTGAGGACATAAAGTTTTTTGCCAACTAAATTACTAAAATAACTTTTTATGTAGCAAAAGACGATTGTCATCGTTTGAGCACATTATTCTTAAATAAAAAAGTTACTAGTAGCGATATCTATTGCCACCTATGAAGTTTAATTCGCCGAGTTTGACCAGTGTTTGGTAAAGTTTAGAAGTGAGAAGGTAAGTGATTTATTTTATTTCAAAATCTCAAGTTTTTGGTGTAAATACTGATGGCAAAAATGTTTTTGAGTTATTAAGCGGTTTATACATGAATGATAATGTGTTTTGTATACAAATATCAAATGTTTAATACAATTAATCTCGTTAATTCGTTACGTCCACACATCTGGACATGCGGTTTTAACTATAACTTTTTACGAAATTTTAATAGGGTGCAGTAGTTGAATAAAATGCATTTTTTTGATACCCACATGTTATTTTACGGTCATTTATTTTACAAAAGATTCTCAGAAATGTATTTTACGTTTTCAGGTAATTGTATTTCCGAAAATGTTCGAGCCTTGGATGTTCTACGTAATGTAAATCTGTCGGACTTGGACTTATCTTCGGATGATGAGGATACGACTGCTTATAATTATGCCCATACTAGACCTGTTCGATTAGGTGCCGATGTAGTGAACCAAAACCAAAGAGAGTACCACCCACCTGACTCTGAAGACAAGGAAACTTCTGTCGATGACGAAGCAGAACCAGACGTTGAGACAGCACAGCCTTCGATTTGTGGAGAGGTTTTTGACTATCTGACATCTAAACAGAACATAAAATGGAGACACAGACAGCTAGAAAATACAATACCCATAGATTGGTTTCCACCAATAGCTGTTGATACCGTTGTGTAAGCTCCAATTGATTACTACAAAAAATGTATTCCAGAAGAATTATTTCGGTTGATGGCTGATATGACAGATTTATATGCAGTACAGTCAGGGAAACCCAGGTTTCGACCTACGACTGCTAATGAGAGGAGTATTCAACTATCCCGCTATAAAAATGTATTGGGAAACCAACTATGGAATTCGCCTTTTTACAGAAAACATGCCAAGAGATAGATTTTTTGAACTTCGAAGCAATTTACATCTGGTAGATAACACTCAAATGCCTCAAAATTGCAATGATTTGTTTTACAAAGTGCGACCAATCTATGACGCTGTCAGGAGCCGCTGCCTGGAATTACCGTTAGAAAGAGAATTATGCGTCGATGAACAAATAATTCCTTGTATAGGAAAGCATGCTACCAAAAAAAACTGTAAAAGGTAAACCTTGTCCATGGGGTATCAAACTTTTCTTTTTGGTGGCTCTCTATATTAACAAACGTTGATATAGAGAGACCTAAAATTGTGAAGAAGTATAACCATGCAATGGGAGGGGTGTTGCTTGATCAACTCATGAGCTATTATAGAACCTTTATAAAATCGAAGAAGTGGACGTTGCGAATGATCTTTCACGCTTCGGATCTGGCAGTTGTTCAAGCCTTTCGAGAATACGACTACGAATACGACTTTCGAGAATAAGAAGATGACGGTTGCAAAAAGAGGTCGTCCAAGCAGCAACAGCCTTTTGCTAGAGATAATTCCGAGAAAACCAGGAGAATTGCGTCCCTCTGCTGAAATAGCTCGCGATGGTGTGGTCATTTCCCTGTCCATGAGGGGGCTGGAACGCGATGTAAGCTGCCAGGATGCACGGGAAAGTCACGCATAATGTGCATAAAATGTAAAGTGCATCTATGCCTAACCAAAGATAAAAATTGTTTTCGCTCTTTTCATACATAAATGTTCCTAATAAGTACTAGTGAAAGATTTTATATTTCGTTGAATTTAATACATAGTTTGCTGTACTAATAACAAATTATTATTTCTTAAAATTAATCTATGATTTTTGTTCTAATTTCATACATTTTTTTAATAAATATTTCACTTTAAATACTGCTTTTATTGATTCGAATAATACCCCGTATATTGCTATTTACAATCATATAAGCCGGATGTCTAGTTTTGTGCACATAAACAAAAACTCGATTATCGCGAAAAGTTTTCCACTAAATACCAATTTTTCAGGTTTTTTGTATTATCTTAAGGCCAAATAAACTATAAAAAAATCATCAATTATAAATGACCAAAAATAAAAAGTCAGGTCTGAAAGGGTTAGGTATCAGTGCATCAAAATGTTAAATATAATCATACATATAAAAGTATCTCGTGTTTTATTTTCGTTAATATAAATAATTAAGTAATTAATAATAACAATAATAAAGAACAAATAAATGATATCCTAAAAGGCAACCAAACTATCCCAGAATTTTTAACTAAAGGAATCACATACATAATCCCTAAATCAATCAGATCCCAAGATCCGTCACAGTATAGACCAATCGCTTACCAACCTTACATAAAATCATTACGTCATTTATAACTAATAAAATTATTAAACACTGAGAAATACAATATCTTAACTGAAGAACAAAAAAGATGTAGGCGCGGTCATATGGAATGTAAAGAGCAATTAATTATCGATTCCACTATCTTAAAATACTTCCAGAGAACTAGGATAAATTTATACATAGCATACATAGATTATAAAAAAAGCATTCGACAGCGTCCCACACTCATGGTTAATTGAAGTAGTAAATATTTATAAAGTCAATCCATTCATTATTAATTTCCTTAAAAACACCATGGAAACATGGAGAATTACACTTAAATTACAAACTAAAACAACAAACATATCCGTAGAAGAAATAGCAATTAAAAAAGGTATTTTTCAAGAGGACTCATTAAGCTCATTAAGCTTTGGTTTTGTTTAGCCCTAAATCCACTCTCACGAGCATTAATTGACTCTGGATTAGGTTTTGATATTAAGGATGGTAGATCAGTATTGTACAAAATCACACATTTACTTTATATGGATGACCTACTTTATATGCAAATAAAAATAAAGATTTACACGAACGAATACGAACGAATAGTTATAACAATAACATTTTCAAAAGATATGAAAATGGATTTTTGACTAGATAAATGCCCGAAACTAAATATTGAAAAAGGTAAAATTGTTGAAGGAAGCTATCCAACAGACACTGATAAAGTAATTGAAGCTATGAAAGACGAAGAATTACATAAAAATTTAGGTTATAATCAAGCAAGACTGTTAGAACATAAATCCATTAGAGATAAGCTAAAACGAGAATACAATAGTAGAATACACTCCATATGCAAAATGCGTCTCACCAGTAAACATTTATTTAAATCCATATACACTTACGCAATACCCATACTCACGTACTCTTTCGGTGTAATTAAATGGTCGAACACAGAACTACACGCTCTTGAAGTTAAAACAAGAACAATTCTGACACAACATAGATATCACCATCCCAAGTCGGCAATAGAGAGAGTAATAATGTCCAGAAAAGAAGAGGGCAGAGGATTAGAGTCTGGCCAACGAAAGCGTGACCTGAGAAAGCGCGGCAAATTAAAAAAAATCTTTATGTGGTATTACTGACTATAGTAGCAGAAAAACGTTTTGATACTTGGGAATTTTATGTATTTACGACAATCAATTTGTATATTAGTAGTTTATGAACTTAATTTCTAATTTGGGGATAGTACCACATAATGTTTTTAAAGGCTCCGTTTGGTGTCTCGGTGCCTTGACTGTCATGGATTGAATAAAGAAACGAATGTGTAGATTTATTTATTTATTTACATAATATTAACCTACTTAACATGTAGTTTATTAAATGTCTTCAACAATTTGTTTAATCAACTACAGGCGTTTTGAGTATGATAATTATTTAATCATCGTACTCAAAATGCGAGTCCAAAAATTCAATCCATTCAGGACCTCCTTTCTCAGAATATAAAATGCATTGATTTTATTTCTTTTTTTTTTAGAAATAGAAATAGAAATCATTTATTTTCCAATAATGTAGGTAACAAATATGGTGTTAATTTAAGGAGAGTCCCGATACATTTTACCTTACGGCATGCAAAATTATTAAATTAATTTAATCATTGCAACATTTCTATACAATTGAGACAACATAATGACTTAAAATTACATCTAACATTTTTCGCTTACTTATAGCATAAAATAATCATCATATAATGGTATTACAAAAATATAAAAATAAAAAATGACACTATTATTAATAAAATTAATAATAAAAATAAAATATTACCACACATATAATTTCGGAATTAGGCACTTATCTACTATAGAAATGTCCTAAAAATAATCATAATTTTACATCAAGCAACTGATTAGCAGAAACTTTTATCATCAAAAAAATCTTTAAGCGAGTAGTAACATTTGTCTAACAACAATTTTGTTAACTGTTTTTAAATTCGGTGATGGGTAAGTCTTTTAAATGTATTGGTAATCTATTATATATGAGAGGACCCATAGAATTTTTTTTTAAGTAAGGACGTTTTTTAGCCACCTGTATAGAGTTGGCTTTTATATTGAGACCTCATTGGTCCTTTGCGTATTCTTATATCCACCATTGATATAAACAATTGACTGTTCATCTTAACGAATAGGGTTACTTCAAGTATGTACAAGGAGGGAAATGTTAAGATCTTTAGTGATTTAAAACTAGGTTTATAGCTTTCTATAGGTTTAAGACCTGTCATTGCTCGAATACAACGTTTTTGGTCCCTAAATATTCTTTCTCTCTCACTACAGTTTCCCCCAATGTTTTCTTATTGCATCATTATCAAAACTGTCTAAATCCGACACTGAGCTTTTGTGAGGGCGTTTTTTTCCTGGAGTGCTCCATATTCCTTCATTCACAGATCCTTCCTTTTTAATTTTTTTTTAGTGTTGTGACACCAACCTCTGCAAAACAAAGTATAAAATGCATATTAAGAAATTAAGGTACCCAAACAGTTTGATATTATCAAATAACACAACTTTGTGAAATGTAACAATCAAACACAACATTCTTAACCATAACATACATACCAGTTTGTAGAATATGCTGATTTATTTATATCCATAGTTGACACATATCTATAGTCCATAGTAGACACATTTCCATAGTCCATAGTTGACACATATCCATAGTCCATAGTTGACTCGCCAACGCACCACCGCTCAGGACGACAGTCCGACCACGACCGACTTCCCCACCACGCGGACCGGTATTTATAACCTAGCGACGTATGCGCCCGAGGCAACGTTATATCAACGTTATAACGTTGTATCGTTGTTATCGATTTGTAGTGTGATATATTGATATCTACATACACTACATCCCTTCCTTGTTTTAATTAATTTTATTTTTAACCAGAAAGGTTTAATGAGGTATTTATTTCATTCATCATTAATTCACATCTTCAACTATTTACTTTTACCCTTGCTCTTCTTTTCTATTCCATTTTCTGATCTATTTGTATCTTCTCCTCTGTTAATTTCTTTAGTTGGACCACTCACAACTTCCCATTGGCCTTCAATAGTTTCCCAGTTATGTAGTTTCTAATACTTTTGTCTCCGCCTTTACTCTTCCGCAGTATGGGATGTTGCGTCCAAAACGCGTTGTTTAAACGTTGTCCCTTTCTTCTTAATACCATGTGTGCATAACTATATTTCTTTCAGGCATATTATTAACTTCTCACTGCAGATCTATCTATCATTATCAAATGGCAGCTGATATGGTACATCTCCAACTCTACTACAACCAAAACTGCCATGCTTACAGAAACCCTTGAGTAAGAGCTCTGACGCTATGGTTCTCCAGCCGACCAATAATCGCATTGCTGTCACACATCCAGCGCATGGATTAAAAGTTCTGTACGCATTTCTATGATGTGAATCGCCCGTGTCAAACATCGCCCGCCGACTATACTCTACGGTCTCTCCAGACCCCGACCTTCGCCATAGTTAAATCCGCATCGCGCACATACGGACTACTTGAGTTGCCTCAAGAGAACCCGATTCTTACCGGACTACGACTACGTAATAATTACTGGTACGGCCGAGCAAAATATGACCGACAGAACCCCTTACTCGAACTTCTACCACAACAGAAGGTTTCTCATCATCAACAAATTCAATATTATCAACATCAACATTAATCAACTTCAACTGGTACGTGACTTGCTGGCATCCTCCTTGACTTATTGGCTTGTACATATTTGTGGGTACGCTTAAAACTTAAAGACTTCAGTGTATAACGGTCACCGTCCAAAATGGCCCCATGAGTTTTGGGTTAAATTTCGTCCAATTTCTCTCACAAACACTAATTTCATTACTTTATTGCCAATAACAACGTAGGTGCATCTTCATACCATAATGAACTTTGATTATGCACAATGCCCTGTTGCTAGGGTTTTCCACAGTGCTTCCTGCACAGTATTCTTCCTTAAAAGAAAAGGTCCAATAAACACGTTCAACAAAACGAAGTTCCTGGCAAAAGCGTTACGTAATCTGTGAACAGCTATAGGCTGTAATCGTACCAACGATTCTCAATAGATACACTATCAGATATGTCCCTCATATAAAGCACCTGCCCATCATCTTACTGGAATCATTTCATCGATTCCTTATAAACAGATTCATCGCCACATGATACTCCTGAGCTGCGGTCAAGGGTTTTGACTATGAGTGCACACGCCGTTACCACTCATCACCTATGACATCTAATTCTCGAGGAACCTCTAATAAGCTCATGGAGGGTATTTGTTAACTCGCTTCGAGTCGAGCGCTTTTAGTCAATGTATCACTGTCTATCATATTTGAAATTTTTCGGAGTGCGGCTTGGTTAATTTTCAAGTGATACAATTATCACTAACTTCCTTGACGTGTTCAGATATGTCCTCAAATATTCACGATAACAGACATCATTTTGTCGTCTCTTTTCATTTTTAATATTATTTTTTTTTTTTTAATTTTAAATTTCCTTTTATTCCTGCAGTCCCGTGTTATCATATCTCATTGTCTTTCAGTATTTTGTAAATGTCAGTTTGGCCCACATTTGTACCAATCTTAGTTGGTAATTTGCTGTCTTGAGACGCGAGTCCTGAGCTCCCACATGTTCCACATCCTGATTTTCTTTTCCAATTCTTATCATTATTTCTCTTTTTTTTTTCTGATTTCATGCTCCTTATCTTGTCCCCAGTTGATGTGCTGATCCTCCAAAATCTTCTATATGTCGACTTACGGCTTCAAGAGTAGTTATATTTTACTTCAACAATTATAATAGTGTTATTGCGTCTCCTGTTTGTAGAATTCTCTTCCTAAACTCTTTTCTGAAATTAGATCGTCTTGCACAGCAGTGCAGCAAGTTTCTTCTCACAAACTCTTGATGTTAGCAGCTTCCAGGTAGGTCGAGACTGTCCGCTTCTAGCATTCTTCTAGCATGCTCATCTCGTTCCTACTGAAGGTAGGGAACCTCCATTAGTCCTCATATCGTCCTCATAATCAAATATCACCCACATTTCGTCCAATTTGTGAAGGCTCTTACTTCCAGCCACATTTCCAAATTTAATGGAGGCTCATAATTTCAGCCAAATTTTTCGATTTAATAGACGCTCATACTTCCAGACAAGTTTCCCAATTTAATGAAGGCTCATACTTCTAGACAAGTTTCCCAATTTAATGGAGGCTCATACTTTCAGCCCTGGCTCATGCTAGCATTCAAGTTTCTTCGATAACTGTCAATTTAATAACCCGTAGGAATTCTACTGCAAGTACCGTTATCCTTTGATAACTGTCAATTTAATGACCAGTAGATATTCTACTGCAATTACCGTTATCCTTTGATAACTGTCAATTTAATGACCAGTAGATATTCTACTGCAATTACCGTTATCCTTTGATAACTGTCAATTTAATGACCAGTAGGTGTTCTACTGCAATTACCGAAATCCTTTGATAACTGTCAGTTTAATGACCAGTAGATATTCTACTGTAATTACTGATATCCTTTTATAACTTTCAATTTAATGACCAGTAAGTATTCTATTGCAATTGCCGTTATCCTTTGATAACTGTCAATTTAATGACCAGTAGGAGTTCTACTGCAATTACTGTTATCCTTTGATAACTTTCAATTTAATGACCAGTAAGTATTTTATTGCAATTTCCGTTATCCTTTGATAACTATCAATCTAATAACCAGTAGGTATATTCTACTGCACACTTCTAAATGTTATTTATTTATTTGCTCTTTGATCTATTTTTAAACAAATCATATCTCTCTCTGCAGTTGATTCTTCATGGCTGAAGATCGCGATCTCGAATAATGGTTATTCAGCCTCCAGTGGCTTGTTAGGCTTTTCCACTTGTTGCAATCAGTTGCTATACGGAGAACTTATTTGAAACTGTGAGAGCTGTTTGTCTTCAGTTGCTCCGACCACCGTAACGGGGACCTCCCTGTTGATCTTTAGCCCTCAAAGTTCGCGTAAATGATCAATCAGCCTCTCCAGATCATCCTGGTGTCGAACAATGTGGCTGAAGTAGCTCAGGATGCTGTATATTGTGGACAGACGATCTTCGATACCTAGCTCTTTCAGAATAGACGCATGTGTGCAGACACAAATTTCGATTGCATCAATTTTCTTCCTGTCAGATTCTCTAATCGTCCACGTTTTAGCATCATACAGAAAAATCGGGAAAACAAGCGCACGGACTAGACGAGTCTTCATTTTCTAAGAAATTCCTCTGTCCTTCTAGATTCTCTGCAATCAGGTCATAGCATCTTTTGCCGTTCCAATCCTCCGTCTTATATCGTGGCCACAACCACCATCATCCTTTATATAGACGCCTAGGTATAAAACCCCTTTAAGAGTGTCTATGCTAGGAGCAGGGTCGATATTACTAAGTGAGCCGGCGCTATCAACAATCATGAGCTTGGTCTTGCTTCTGTTGACGGATAACCCCAACAATTCACTTTATGTCTCAAGTTTCTAGCATTTCTCTCATTGTTGACGTATGTTGTGCAAGCAATACTGCGTCATCAGCGTATCTGAGGTTAGAAATCTTCTTCCCACCCGTAGTAAAACTGCTGTTCCATTTTCCTGAATACTTGCATATAATATTTTCTCCGTAGATAAACAAATCATATATCACAAATTCTCCATTAGGATCTTCCCAATAAAAGAGAGAAGTCTGAACTGGCATCCGGTTAATGGCACACGGCATGCTTAACGTGACTGCTGAAATGTGGTGGCATCACACATCTCTGCCTATCCCAATTAAATCAGTATGTTTTTGTTTACCACCAGGATGGCATTTAATTAGTTACATAGCAATATTGTGACAGGATTCTTTATTTTTTCGGAATATAACGATTCATTACTTATCTGCAGTTCCAGAAAAGAGAATATAAATTGTCCTCTTGTTTTTCTCACGTTCACTCTCAACAATAAATCCATCCACCCACCAGAGACACAATTATGCCATAAAGTCCATACAATGAATGTCTGATTCCTACCCCTAATAGGCAAACCCTCAGACAGACTGATCGATAATCAAAACAAGCGCCAGATAGGCTTTTTGTTTGTAAGAAAAACAAGTTTATTTCAATTTACTTTTAAAAATAAATGTTATTTCTTTTGAACACAACAATGCCATAAAGTCCATACAATGAATGTCTGATTCCTACCCCTAATAGGCAAACCCTCAGACAGACTGATCGATAATCAAAACAAGCGCCAGATAGGCTTTTTGTTTGTAAGAAAAACAAGTTTATTTCAATTTACTTTTAAAAATAAATGTTATTTCTTTTGAACACAACACAATAATCTCCCTTTTAGGTTGATAAAATTTGAAAACTCACGGTTTTATCCTCGTCGCCAATGTAGAATATGCTGATTTATTTATATCCATAGTTGACACATATCCATAGTCCATAGTAGACACATTTCCATAGTCCATAGTTGACACATATCCATAGTCCATAGTTGACTCGCCAACGCACCACCGCTCAGGACGACAGTCCGACCACGACCGACTTCCCGCTCCTCTGGGCAGTCGCTGCGCCCCGTCAGGGGCGCGGCGAGCGGTCACGGGGGGTTGCCCCACTCCCGCGGGAGCAATGCCGTGTCCCGTAGATACGGGACCGTCGTTTGGTTGCCTAGTGATCGGCATAGTTGTTCGGGTGTGCGTTAAAGCGCCTGTTCAAAAGTGAACGGCAACGCACACCCGCGTGATTGATTGCTATTGTGTTACTATAGGCGCGCCGCGACGCCGGTTTTTCGGCGTCGTTTCTTCACGACACCCCGGCGGTCTGACCCCGCCAGGTGAAACCCCCATACGGGGGAAGCCTAGCGGGAGTCGACCGGCGACGAGGGTGCCGACTCTGACGCACCTATAGTGAGTGCGGGGCTCTGGTTCGTCCCGCTTCCAGATCTAGCCGGTTACGTTTCGAACTACAGAGCCGAGAATGTATGTGTGAGCGGCATTGTATTGTGTGTCGCCGCTCAGTGCGTCTGCACCGAATAGCATGCGCTGCTATTCGGTGCTAGTTATGTATAGCGCATGTAGAGTCATGAATGAGTGTTTTAGTACGTAACGTGCCTATATTAACTTAGAACACGTTACGTATTAGGTGAAGTGTTGTTATGCGTAGTATATTTGTTTGAGTAAGCCGCGTGTAAAGTGGGGCGACTTACCCAGGAGTCAAGTCCGGGGGGATGCGGCCGCGACGTCTGTCGGGAGCAGATCTCTGGGCAGCCTCCTCGCGTCTGGCGGGCGTGCGTGCAGGGGCGCCAAGTGCTGGATGTGAGGCCAGGCAGAGGCGTCGGCACGCGCGAACATCGCCTTCGCGAGGCGCTGCACGTACTCATCCAGGCCCTCAATCCCGAGGTCCCGCCTGATTACGTCGTTCCTCACATAGCGAGGGGCACCTACTATTGTCCGCAGCGCCATGTTCTGCTGCGCGCGGAGCGGCCTGCGGGTCGTCTCACCAGTGAGGACGAACCAGGCGGGGGCGGCGTATGTCAGCAGGGGGCGTATGTACGACTTGTACACGCCCAGCTTGACACGCGCCGGGAGGCGGGACGATAGCACTGGATAAAGTAGTGAGCGGGCTACCTTTGTCTGCGCCGCGACTTGCTTGGCGTGCGGCCGCATCGTGAGCCGACGGTCGATGGTGACGCCGAGGTATTTGACCTGCGGCGCCCACTCGATCTCGGCTCCCATGAGCTCCAAGGGTGGTGGCAGAGGGGTTGAGCCTGTGATAATAGCCTGCGTTTTACTCACGTTTACGGAGAGCCGCCACTTGGCGAGCCACTCGGGGAGCATGTTGAGCGCGCGCTGCATCTTCGTCGCCGCGTACCTCGCATTCATCGAGGTGGTGATGTACGCGGCGTCGTCGGCGTACAGCGCGAGCGTCGCGTCCGCCGTGGTGGGGATGTCGTCCGTGTAACGTGAGTAACACGCAGGCGACACGCAGCTGCCCTGGGGTACTCCCGCCTCGATGGGGCGGGGTGAAGAAAGTGCTCCGTCGACCACCACCCTGAAGCTCCTGTTGGACAGAAAAGATTGGACCACCTTCACTACGCGACGGGGCGTGGCGGAGGTGGCCAGTTTATAAACTAGACCGTCGTGCCATACGCGATCGAAGGCCTTCTCCATGTCGAGGAGTACTGCTACCGCGTACTCTTTCTTGTTCATCGTGCTGGACAGCTGGTAGAGTACTCTCGACAGCTGGAGCGTCGTGCTGTGGTCCGCCCTGAATCCGAACTGTTCGGGTCTTGGGGTGATGTGAGGGTTGAGGTGCCGCAGCAGGAGTGACTCGAACACCTTGGAGATGGTGGGCAGCAGAGTGATGGGCCGATAGCTCTCCGGCTTCAGTACGTTTTTCCCCGCCTTGGGCAGCATGATGACGCGCCCCTCCTTCCAAACAGCAGGGAAGGCCCCCGTGCGCAGCACCGCCGTGAACAGGCGCGCCAGCGCCACCACCATACGGTGGGGCAGGTGGCGCAGCACGGCGTTGGTGATGCCGTCGGCCCCGGGAGCCTTCTTTAGTTTAGTCTTCAGGATGGCGCGTCTGACTGCGCCCGGCGAGAAAAATACTGGGTCTTCTTCGGGAGCTATCGGCGTCGCGAAGTAGGCTCCAAGGTGTTGCTCGACTGCTGCGACATGTGCGTGCTCGTCGGTTGGATTCGGGCGGAACTGGCGCTCCAGGTGCTCGGCGAAGACCTCCGCGCGGTCCTCCGCAATGTACTTTAGAGCCCCGTCGGTGCCTCGTAGTGGGCGCACCGGGGCTGGGGTATTCGAGAGTTGGCGGCATAGTCTATGTATTGACGGCCAGCTGTCAGCCGCGGCGTCAATACGTTCCTCCCAGCTCGCGGTGGCCGACGCCTTGAGCTCGGCCTTTACCCTCTCCGCGAGTCGATTCAGTTGCGTACGCATGACGGGGCATCTTGTCTGTTGCCACTGCTTGCGTAGGCGTCTCTTCTCGGCGATCATAGCTCGCAGGCTCGGCGACAGGGGCGGCAATAGCCCTCTCCCCTGCGCCGGCGGCGGTATGACCGCCTCTTCTATCGCTTGTTGTACGCAAGCAGTGACGTCGGCTGCGAACTGATCGACCTCCGCGGCGGTTGTGATGGGCCGAGTCGGCGTCGTGGCCTCAACCTTTTCTGTGAATCTTGACCAGTCTATTAATCGACGTGGCGCTGGCGGCTTCAGTCGGGTCGGCATTTCAGATATGACGACGAGTACAGGCTGATGATCAGACTGCAGCTCGTCGTCGATCACGTGTTGGGTGATCTGGCAGCTTAGCCCCTGGTGGATCACAATGTCCAGCACGTCCGGCATGTGATGAGGGTTGTCCGGGTACCGGGTAGGCGTCTCTGGGCCGGACACTGTGTAGCCAGAGGCTTCCGCGTCCGCGAAGAGTCGTCTCCCCTGGGCGTTAGTGTTGTATGAATTCCACGCTGGATGCTTGCAGTTGAAGTCCCCGGCGAGGATGGCAGGATGCTGAGCGAAGAGCAGGGCCCGCAACTCAGCCAGGTCTATCTGGGTTGCGGGCGGCTTGTAGGCGGCGTATACTCGGAGATCCTCGCCGGCCACGTGGATCTGCACACCCAGCGTGTACAGTGAAGTTGTGGAGGGGGGCAGCTCTTGATGGACGACTCTTCGCCTCACCAGCACTGCCAGACCACGGTATCTGATGTTGAATGCCGACCGCTCGTCTTGGCGATAAACGAGGTAACCTGGGAACTTGACCCTATCTTCTGGTCCCAGGTGCGTCTCGTTTATTAGCGCCACGTCGATGTCTTGATCCCTCAGGAGATGGCGGAGGGGAGCGACCTTGTCTCGCAGGCCGCGGGCGTTCCAACTTAACACCCGCAATGGCCTAGCCATGGGTGAGTGTTAAAAGAGTTGCTAGGCCATCTAAAATGACCTGTTGTGGGTCCTGCCCCCGCCCGATGGCCTGTATCAGGTCCATCAGGATTTTGATGGCGCAGGTCATGAACTCTTTATTGACATTCACAGAGGCGCCGGCCGCCTCGGTGTTTGTCCTCTGTTCCTTCGGGTTTTGCTTCTTAATTTGTTTACCGGCGCCTCTTGTCGCCGTGTTTAGTTGTGTTTTGGCCTGCGCCTTGTTTTGGGCGGGGGGGGCCTGCGAGACCTCTGCCTGGGTCGTATTTTCTTCTTTCTTCGCGTTCTGCGGGGGGGGGGGGGTTGTGCCTTACCTTTCCCCCCACGCTTCTTGTTCCTCCTCCGCCTGGAAGAGGTGGCCTCTCCGCGCGTCGTGGGCCCGTTCGCTGCCGCCATCAGGGACGCGCCGCCGTGGCCGTCCTCCACTTGGTTGGCCTGCGAGTCCACAGGTTGCTTGGGGCGGCGCGAGTTGGCTGCCGTGATGGCGACGGTTCCCGCCCGCCTGTTCTGTATCTCCCTCTGGAATACAGGGCACTTGACGTGACACGCCGGGTGCGGGCCACCGCAGTTTGCGCAGGTGGCCGGCTCTTCCCTCGGTCGTGTGCAGTCTCTTGCTGCGTGCCCTTCCCCACATCTCACGCAGGCGAGCGGGCGGTGACATTGGTGCGATGAGTGCCTGAATTTTTGGCACCTATGGCACTGGGCGGGTCCACGCTTTCCACGCCATGCTTCTATTCTTACCCCCCGCATCATTAAGAATACGGAGGTATCGTAAATAGTCCGGATATCCGGAGTCCTCTTTAACATGGCGTAGAAGATGCAGCCGGGTCGTCCTTGGCGCGCCCTTATATGGCGCACGTACTCCGGCTCGTAACCTAGAACGCGGAGCTCTTCCTCGATCTCCTGTGGCTCGGTGTCAGCCGGCAACCCCCGAATGGCCACTTTCACTAGCTTCTCCGCCGGTAGGGAATATGCGAACCACGATATTCCGCTTTGTTTTTCAAGCTCGGTTAAGTACCGCTGGATCACCCTATATTCGTCCTCCGACTCTGGTGAGAAACGCACGCCGGATCCGTACGGACGGGCGTTGGGAGGGCGACCCAGCTTGGTCGCTAAGGCTCTGAAGTGTTGAGCCCAGTTGGGGAGCCGCTCTACTACCAACGGAGGGTAGCGGGGGCGCTTCTGCCGCTGACCCGAGGTCGCGTTGGAAGTGGTGGCGGGGGCCGCGCCATTAGAAGTGGTGGCGCGGGCCGCATCTGAGTTAGTAGTGGGGGTAGGTGCAGGCACTTCACCTACCTCCTCTGTGGAGTCCTCGTCGTCCTCCGATGATCGCCGGCTGTCGCTGGTGTCCCGCCGTCGTGACGCACACTCGCGTTGTGCACGTTGCAGTGGCGGATCGGTGCGGTATCTCTTCCTTTCTTCGTTGTCTTCTTCGTGGCTTCGGCGGCGCCTCTGGGGGCGCGGCTCGGGTGGCACGTCGGTGTCGGAGTCCGACGACATTTGGGTAGGTGACCCGGCTCGCGATGACGCGGTGGAGTACGTCGCGGGCGCGTCATATGCGGCGATACGCGGCGGCGTGTGGGTCGTGTCTAGTGCCGCTGCCTTGCGTAGGCGCGGGTCCCTTGACGGGGTCGCGACGGCACGCGCGAACGACGGGTACGCGGCGGCGGCAGGGGCGCGTGATGTGCCAGCGGTGGCAAGCGCGGAGGCAGCGCCAGCGGGGGCGCGCGGGGCAGCGGCGGGCCCGGTAGCGACCGGGCGCTGCGTCGCGGGACTTGCCTTGGTAGGGAGTTGCGGGCGACTCGGCGCCGCCACGGGCGCAGCGCGCGCAGGCGCCGGCGGCGGCGGCGGGTCGGCGGCAACTCTCCTCGCCTGGGTTTTCTTCATGGAGGTGAAGGCTTCTCCTACCTTGGCTGCGCCGGACGTCGTAGCCCTGATCTCCGGGAGTGACGGCGCCCGGTTCAGCGACGGATTTTTCCTTGACGATTCGGCCCTTTCCTCCTCGTCAAGCGATGTGGCGACTCCGCGGCCCGGAGAGCCGCGGGCGCCGGGCTTCGGCATCACTCACTATAGTTTATATAGTTAACCGCACTGATTATTGAGATTTTAAAGTTTTTACACGATAAAATTAACAAAAGTTCAATGTGGGTAGTCCCAACCGTCGCGCGACCGAACAGTGTTCTCGAAACACCGAGAAATCCTCGGCGGGTAGCGCCCTCTGCGCCTGTACGAGCGAACGGCGTTCACTCGTACACCCGCAGAGAGACAACACCGAAAAACGGTCCGTACGCGATAAACACAACACACTGGTAATAACGATACTGTTTCACTAGAGCGCTGGGTGGTTACTGGCGAATCCACCGACTTCCCCACCACGCGGACCGGTATTTATAACCTAGCGACGTATGCGCCCGAGGCAACGTTATATCAACGTTATAACGTTGTATCGTTGTTATCGATTTGTAGTGTGATATATTGATATCTACATACACTACACAGTTAATGAAGATATTTCTTCTAAGAACTTAGTCTGAGTTTCTATTAAAGATTTCTTCTCCAAATTTTTTAACATTTCAACATGGTTTTTAACTTCACACATTCCTTGAATATCTCCAATATTATCTATAAAGATAAGAAAAAGTATAATAATATCGTAAATAATATATCTAATAATCAGCCACCAAGGATCAACATTACAAAGTCGTACTAACTTAAAAAATCCGAGATCGCATCTAAACATTGTTGTTTTTCTTGGAAAACAATTTCTTTCTCTTCTTGTTTTTGTTTAAACTTACTGATCGTAGTATGTAGCAGCTTTCGCACGTTACTTTTTATTGTTTTACCCGTATTATAGCGATTATTCTTGAATATTAATTGTCTTTACAAATTACTGACAATTGTAATCAGGAAGTTTGACAGCTTAATAATGTTGCCATATTAAACTTTTAAGAAAACTCCAGGACACGCTTTCGTTAGCCAGACTCTAGTCGAAATATCATATCTTCATAAAAGACCAATAATAAATTTAAAACAATTTTTCATAAGAAAGAAAAGTAATAGTCAGTTATACAAAGCAATCACAGACATAGACAAACAATACACACCACTAAACCTTAGCGAAAGCAACAATATTGAGATAGTTGATAAAGCAAAACATATAGAAGAGATACAGAAATTGGAGACAAAAAGAACTACATGGAAGACACCCCAACTACCTACACCAAACACACATCGATAAAGAAGCCTCTAACAAATGGCTGGATCTAAGTGGGCTATTTCCGGAAACAGAAGGGTTTATGTTAGCCATTCAAGACCAAATCATCAACGCAAAAAAAAAAAAAAAAAAAAGGAAATACATAATAAAAGATAGTACAGCTAAGAATGATTTATCTAGAAAGTGCCATAGTAAACCTAAAACAATACAGCACATCACAGGAGCTTGTAACACACTTAAGCTTTGGTTTCCTAGGATAGCGGTGCCGTCAAATAGCGGCCGTAATACAGCGGTGAATGACGTCACTAGAACGTTGTCTATGTAAACAAAATGGCGCGGTTTCCTAGAGAGCGGTAACTGACACCGTAACGTCAAAAAGCTTTGCCGCCATTTGCATGACAGCCGTCTTGTCGGTGTCAGATGGTTTCGTGAACGTTTCATTGATAGCGATGAAGACAGTGTGTTGAAACGCTTTCCTAGGAAAACAAAGCTTTACTCAAAATGACTACACCCACAGACATAATCAATTAGTTAACATCATACACCAAAAACTCGCAATTAAATTAAATCTTAAAAAACTTTAGAAAATCAAATTTACAAAATATATTATGACCGAGCCATAATTACAGATCATACCATATACAACAACAGACCTGACATAACACTTATTGACAAAGAAAATAAACACACATACATAATAGATATCGCACTTCCTAACACTAATAACATACAGAAAACCATCTCAGAGAATATCAGAAAATATACAGAGCTACAAGAGGAAATTACCCGAATTTGGAAAATGAATAGAGTCACTATAGTCCCAATTGTTATATCAACAACAGGTGTTATACCAAAACAAATATTTAATAGTCCTAATGCACTCAACCTATCTAAATACACATATCTGACACTACAAAAAGCCGCCATACTAACTAAACACTTGCCGAATAGTTAGAAAATTTGTACAACTAGACTTAGATTACAATTTTACTACAGTGCTTACATAATAATTTAGCTTCACAACCAGAGAACTAGAATGTCGCATTGGTTCATACCCGCGATATTCTAAAAATACCAGGTATGAACCTGATAAAACGAAAGCGTAAAACCATAATAATAATTTATTTGCATAGTAAAGTGAAAACATAAAAATAATAATTAATAATAAATAATATAATAATTAATAATAATAATTTGTACATTGAAATAGCATGGAGGTACATTGTTTTGTTATACACAGTAAGTATATTTGGAGACTAGCACCCCTGCTAAATTGACGATACGACTTTTATTAAAGGCGCTAGGCCCGACCCTTTTACGATGCCTTGTTTAAAATTTAACTTAGAAATGCGTGAAGCCGCTTATATTCTTACAGAAGTTTGGTAGATACAAATTATACATAATAAATTATTTAACAGAAATAAGGAAACACAATATAAATGGTAAAAACGAAAGATGTAGAGTGTAAGGATGTGTCGGTGTGTGAGCGTGTGTGTTTGTATGTGTATAAGAGTGCGTGTATGGACATGTGTGTGTGTGTGAGTGTAAGTCTGTGAATGTTTATGTGATGTTAGAGGACGTCCTAAGTGTTATGAGATGTTAAGAGTCTGGAGCCAAGTCAAAAGTACTTTTTTGAGTGATAAATATGGAAGTGAGTAAAACTTCAATATTTTATTAATTTTGTTATATAAATGGGGGCCTTGGAAACAAGGAAATCTTGTAAAAGAGTAGTGACAACGAAAGGGTTGGCTTACTTTGTCTATACGTCTGGCAGTGATTACCTCGTAGGGAGTCTTTTGGTGCTGCAGTAGAACTGTGTTAAGCACAAATAATTGTCTGACACAGTTTTTATATAGTTCTTCTGTTGGGAAGAGGGTGGGGCGGAAGGTACTGACTTTCAGTACTGCTCTCTGAGCACGCTTCAGTTTCAACAATATCGTCTTAGGAACACCCCCCCAGGCGCAAACACAGTAAGTTAGAAGAGACTGACAAAGTGCAAAGTATGTACTCTTTATAATTTGGGGTCCAGCAACGTAGCAAAGTGTCTTAAAAACAAAGATTAGTTTTCTGACTCTTTTTGTTAAGGTATCTACGTGTGCTGCAAAACTCAGGCCATTGTCAAGTATCACTCCAAGGTATTTAATAGATTGACATCGCTCTAATTTTGGACAGGTACAAGCAATAGTATCAGGCTGTAAGCAGGAATGTGCTACCAAGGCGTAAGTGTCTGGAGGTTGAGAGGAATTTCGTATGGTGAAGGTGAGAATGTTAGTTTTCTCCGTATTGAGAGTGAGGATATAAGTTTAAGCCAACCCATAACAGTATTGAGTCCTTTTTGTGCTGAGTTGAAGGTATCTTGCCACGAATCACCAGAGAAGGTAAGGACGGGGTCACCAGCGAACGTCACAGGCACCTCACTATTGTAGTAATTCTATATTTTTACGCACTGGATTCGGTATTCTAGATAGTCTCTCATAATGTTAAGTGGTACGTCACGAATCCCGAGCTCTTCCAGCTTTGAAAGTAGGATAGGAATCGAAACTGTATCAAATGCCTTCCTTAAGTCTAAAAATATTGACAATACTTTTTTCTTTTGTCAATATTTTTGGTGACAAAGTCAACTAGTTCCGCGACAGCATGGCTGGTTGATTTTTTACGTCTAAACCCGAACTGGTTGGGAGAGAGAATATTTTTATCTTCTTCACCAGTCTTCTATTAATTATACGTTCTAGAACTTTGAATATAGAAGGCAGAACTGCTATAGGACGGTAATTGTTTACACAGTTTCTGCTCTCAGTTTTATGTATAGGGTGTATGATGGCCTTCTTGATGTGCAAGGGGAAGGTGCCCGTATTAAGACAATAATGATTAATGACAATTGATTTTCTCAATAATTAAACTAAATACATACTGATACTTTTATCTCGTCTGTATTAAATAAGTCAGTATTGTTTCAGTTTTCTTTGGATTTTATTACAAAAAGTTTTTATTTTTTGTTGGGTCGTATTGTCGAGATTAGTTAATACTTGTCTGTGTTATTTGTACGATATCGACTTATACGCATTACGAACAATAACATAAATACCGGGTGAAATTGAATAGACGCGACAAATTTAAATATACAATAATACGTGTTGTCAAGAAAATTTAGAACATATCAAATGTAAAATTAAAAAATAATTTATCAGTGTTACGAAAAACGTTAAAATAATTAAAGTATCAAAGAATTTCGTGTACTACCGTTTTCGTGTAGTGGGCACGATTTAGGTACATTCTCGCTATGAATGAATTGCGCCGAGCGGAGCGCCCCCGGTCCGCCCGGCCGCACGCGCACCGCTTTCGCGCGCGCAATTAATAAAAATTTTGTGAAACCAAAGAAGAATGACCACTGTCCATACATTTCAAAACCTGACAATGAAAGTTGATGTATAGTTATAAGGTATCGAAGAAATACTACCTTTAAGTTTAGAAAATAATGTCACGTAGTCATTTTTGCGATTAAAACGCTACGAAGTCCAAAAATTATTAATCTTAGGTACTTTTTAGGTTAGGATTTGCCGTTAAGATTTAATGTGCTAGAACTAACTTATTAACTCTCGAATTGTAATCTAAAATAGAAATACTTACTTAGCTATGGTCTAACCATCTTTTTTTATTTTGTGAGTTCTTTCAAACTAACTTACATCGCTGCTTACTCTCGATGATTGGCACAAAAATCGAGTGTCGTGCATAATAATTTCTGTTTCTCCAGCACAAATAACTTGTACTAGATATAGTAAAGAACAACGATAAATAGTTTGTATACCTCTAAAAAGTAGGTACAACTTAGTTCTTGTATTGTCAAAAGGGGTCACTTGTCTTAATAACACAATTCATTGGCTTTCGGTATATATATAGTACATATGATTAACAAAATGGGAAAAACAAATTATACACTATGTTAAAGTGAAATGGTTTATTAATCATCATCATTTTCATCTAAATCTCTTATAATTACATCATTCAGAAATTCTGCTGACGCAGAGATATTTTCTTGATAGCTAGCCCATCCAAGATACCACACTAATGTCATTATGTGAGTGCAAAATCCACAGGTTAATCGACCTACCAAACAATTCCAACAATATTCGACTATACCAGATCTGCCAGACACATTATTTTCTATTAAAATATAGACATAATATTGTTTTCTTGAAATATGCTTGGACTTAATTTTTCCTCTTATTAATGTCAAGTCAC
This sequence comes from Tholera decimalis, assembly GCA_943138885.2. Classification (NCBI taxonomy): domain Eukaryota; kingdom Metazoa; phylum Arthropoda; class Insecta; order Lepidoptera; family Noctuidae; genus Tholera; species Tholera decimalis. The sequence goes on from OW964555.2 coordinate 39,248,473, forward strand.
CACTTCTTCTTAGATTGTATTGAGAAAAATCTTGTGTCCCTACATATTTCTATTCTAAATGCTCCATGAAATTGAATATGTTCTCCGTAATACGATCTGGCTTACCTTATCTGGTAAGTACCTAGAGCAAACAGTATTAATTCACTATAACTTAATCTTGGAAACATAAATAAATTATCTCGGTTGGCTGTTATACTCTGAAAAACAGTAGACCTTCTATTCATATTTAGTTCGTCAAACAATAGGGCAGAAGTAGACACACCACGAACTTCATCAGCTTGCCCAAGACGTATGGCAGCATGCTTACAAGTCTTCCAGCATGATGACATCTATGAAAGATAACATTGAGTTAATAAATATCAGGTATTGTAAATTAATAAAAGACATTTTCACATGATCTTCATGGTCAAAAGAGAAAACACCAGAGTTACAATATGAAGTAATATACACATTATGAACAATATAGAAACATAAATACCTGACATGGTGCAATCCTTCTTTGTATAACATTATTTATATGTCGTTGTTCTTCTGAAAGATTGTCAAAAACAATAGAATGGCTCTGACGATTAAGTGTTGATCGTCCACAAAGGGTGCACACTTGTCTTTGACCTGGTCGAGATGACCCTGAAGCTTGAACACCATCACCGCTTGTCGTTAATTGTTGGTTTATGATTCTCATAAGGAGTTCATTACAAGATTCATAAATGTAATCATCCTCAGTAATCTGAAATAGGAAATTCAACATAAACTTCTTTTGTTTACAATTGATACAGGTAATAGTTTACTGCCAAGATTAATAGTTCAAAACGAAACTTGAATTATCAATACAAAACTGTATTAATTTCAATACATCTTTCGGTCAGTAGCTTGTGTGTTGTCATACATTATAAAGAAGCACCAGGCTGATAGTTTTTTGATAAGGATATGATAGATAGTTTTAGATTAAACATAAATACTTACGATTACCTGGTGATATCCACCCGCTAAGTAACGAAATAACTCGTGTTGAGTTCATGAACGAGATAACGCCGAGACGTTGCAGTTTATGCAAAGTATGCGTCGACTTTTTGTTGACGGCAGCATTATCAAGAAGACGTATTTACGGAAAGTAAAGGTCGTCAGATCAGGAAGATATTAAGATCCACGGGGCAACAAATAGGATCGTAAAATGACTGCACAGTGCACTGATTTCAATCGGACAACTGACAAATGTCAAAAAAATCCGTTTCAATCATCAATGATGCACTAAATGATTATTTAATTTAATTAGTATTTTATTTTCAATGAATCTTTATTATATAAAGACTAATAAAGAAATACAAATTAATTCAATAAAACGTAAAATAATTTATAAAACTCAGAAACAGAGCTGAATACATTCCAGTAACAATGCGTAAAATGAAACGTTATAGAAAAAGTGAATTGAGGTACGTTCAAAACATGGTATTATGTTACCACAAACGTAAAATAAGCTTACAGAAAAACTGAAAAATATTTTTTTCCTGCGTTTCTTTTAAAATTGTAATACGCGTAATTGATACACAATCTAATTAGTCGAATTTTAACATTTATTTCATAACTATACATCGTCAGGTCAAAAATGGTCATTGTTCTTTGCCTTCATACTTTTGTCCGCTTAGGACTATCAAAAATACAATAAAAGTAAAATAGTAAAACAATGTTTTAGTGTGAGGTATAACCTGAATAAGGTTTGTTACAACAACAAATTATTGTATTTTTGGCGTATTTAAAAAGTTGGAATCACAGTATTTACAATAATTATTAAGTATTTACAATAAATGAAATCGGTACACTTACGTGTATTTTATTAATTGTTCAAAATGTCCACCTTCGTTTTGTAAACACAATTGAGCACGGCGCCGCAAATTGTCCTTAAGTTTTATTAATACAAAAGTTTGTGATTTTACAGTTTCGAATGCGAATTATTCTTAGAATTCTACATGGTAAGTGATGATGTGATCGAAGAGGGATATTTTAGCCGAAATCTTCACTGCGTTTCACGTAGATTTCTTACTGTGTTGTACCACACGACAATATCGAGATACTGTACGTTTGTTAACGGTTCACGACTATTTCGTCTCGTGCTAGGCATTGTTATGACACAAACACAAGACAATACAAATTATTCGCAATATGTAAAGTAGGATTTGCGGAATGCGCGCGCGACCGTGACCTACAAACGTTTTAGGTCGACTAATGAACGAAGGCGATCGCCCTGCCGCCCACCCTGCGGCAGGGTGGTCGCCGGGAAGGGATATCTGCGCTGGCGATTATGCGAGGTTTAGCAACGTCGCGCGATACTTACACTAGAAAATAGGCAAAATTAGGTGAATGACCGCTATGAACGGCAACGTTTAATAACATGAGTACTCCACGATGATTATTGAGCACTGCGATGAGTCGGACGAGATTTTTGATAATTTAATTTTTCTTATTTATTTGGCCTATTAATTATTTTGTTCGAATACCGATAATTCCTACTTAAATAAAGATAATAACATTAATGGACCATTTTAAAACGATAATCACGTTTTTTTTTTTTTTTTAACGATTTAGATTGTAGAAAAAACTGTTTATAATTACTATGTTACTGTAACTGAAGCTCCCATTTCTTTTTGTCGCATTTATTCAAAGTCATCCTGTATACATTGTACAAAATATCGATTAAAAGAAAAAGAGTGCATCCCTAGTTTTGACCATCGCGGCACTTTGATAGTGCGCGGCACCAAAGTCGGGTCGGATATTATAACCTGTCAAAGAAAGTTCATATCTATTCGGACTCGTATACACACTCGTACACTCGTACGAGTACACGCGCAGGCGGCTTCTATTGATATCGCATACAATCGTCGCCGCCGCGCCGCGCTCCCATATGAGAAATGTTGTAAATACTTGTGTGTAAAAATTGTTTACAATACTGATCAAATGAGTGACGTCACGTCGCGCGTTTTGTGTTTTAAAATTACACACATCCAAAAATTTTATCAATTTCTATGGTACTCTATAGTTATTAAGTACATACATAAATACGGTAGGTAGCGTACCTAGGCAAATTTTATTTAATTAGTGTAGATTAATTCCATCAAAAGAAGAACATAATACACAGAATATTATTTACACACACACACAGGACAGGCAGGCACACTTTACATATCTGGTAACGCATCTGTTTTTATTGATCTCCCAAAGAATCATTATTTTTATCAAAGAATGCCGTCCTTTATCGGTATTTCAGCGTGTGCTTATAAATAGGAGTATTTATTTCAATTTAAAGTAATTCCAAATTGAGCTTAGCTTCGAGTTTAATGTAATAATAATATTCCACAACCCTTTTTTTTTTTTTTCACACAACGCCATCTAGTCCCAAACTAAGCAGAGCTTGTGATATGGATACTAGACAACTGATAAACATACATATATATTTCTAAATACATACATATTATAGATAAATTACACCCAGACAAAGAACAAATGACCGTGCTCATCACACAAACATTTGTCACGACCTTGCGCATAGCAGTCAGGACCACTGACCACTATACCAACGGGCCTGTCAAACAATCAATAATAATAAGGGTGTAATAATTGTTTTTTACTCTAATCCTTGTTGTTCTCGGACTGATAAGTTTACAATTTGACATGATTGACGAATATTCAAATACAGTCAAGTTAATGTCATTAATTTGTTTTGTAAATGTTTTAACCATGTTTTAGCACATGTAAGCTTATTAAATGTAAACTTTCATTAAAAAAACCAACGGACTTTCGTGGAACACGGTAGGTAGCTCAGTTGGTTAGAGCATCGGCACAGATCGCCGAGGTCGTTGGTTCAGACCATGAAGTCTGAAAACACAGATATGATGTGTCAGTTGATATTTAGAATTTCTTATTAAATTTATTAATTTGGTTGGCCTTTACTATGCCTACGTTTAATAAATAGCAATAGGATAATCTTTACTTGCAAGACTTGCGAGACTCTTGCGCAAGACCAAGACTAGAGCGCAATACCAAGTCCAAGACTGGCTAAGTCTGGTCTTGGTCTTGCATTTGGGCAACACTACTCACAAGTTTCCCTGGATTTCCACTGTATACTTTAACCGATCAGATATCAGAAATTTATCTTATTTCCTATCATCATGTATATTTTAAAACCAAAATTAGCAAATTCGATCCACCGTTCTCAATATCGCCATTCTGGAGTTTTAGACTAACGAATAGCAATTGATTTGTATATATTGTGTATAAATATATTATAAATTTAATATCATATATGAAAAAGTAGCTCTGTCTGTCTGCTACACTTTTACGTCTAAACCGCGTCACCGATTTTGATGAAATGTATTACAGAGATAACATAATAATATTTTCGGTGTAAAAAATTTCATGCGAGTGTGAATATTTGCATGCAAGTGTATTTAAGGTACTTATGTAGCAACTTTTATTTCAGATACAAATTATGTTTTATCGTCATATAAAACGGAGCCCTGTAAAAGACCACCTAGGTTGTGCAGACAAGGATATGCTTGTCCTCAATATCACAATAGTAAAGTGAGTATGATTCAGCCCATTAAATAATCATGATTAATATAAGTCTTGGTAGAATTGGTTAATAGCATATTATTTGAGGCTTCCACTGTTTCAGTATTTTGTCATATTGTCTTTGCCATATTCATACATGTATGAAATTGGGAAAAATATGAACGTAAATATTCGAGGTAAATATACAAGGTGGGGAAGATGATACGACCATAAATGAAAATACCGACTATACTAATCTCGAGGAAACCATAGTGAGGATAATATAAAATACTACATCAAAATAAATAAAAAATTATATTTTCTAATAATCGCAATAATACAAGTAAAAGTAAGAAATTGCCGTTTTGTAGTGAAAGATGCTTTGAATTGACTTAAAACCTTCATGTTGTGAGTTTTTGTGCTTAAACGCAGGATATTTCACCCTGCGTTGAAGCACAAGCAGAGCCTGTGGAAAAATATGAAAATACAAGAAAATATCCTGTTTTTTTTTTGTACAGTTTAAGGAGATCATCATTTAGGCTATGCTAAATTTATGGTCGTATTGTTTTCTCTACTTTGTATATTCTTTATTTTGCCGTTTGAATATATTCAGCAATCTAGAAGGTTGTTTAAATTCAGATTTTAAGCGAATCTAAGTTTCTTACTGTTTCTGAAGTTGTTGTAATTCGTATTTAAAAGAAGACATACGATCAAATCGACCTTTACTTTACAAAATTGGAGTATGAAATAGCTACGGCAACGATTTTTCAATAGTTAATTTGATTGCTAAAATATGATTGAAATTGAATTTTATGATGTAGTTATTTGTGGCCAGACGAGTCAGCTGATGGTGTCGTATGTCACAATCTTGTCGTGCTGATTAGTTAAACTATAATCACTATTCAAAACATTGTAGGATAAACGCAGGTCACCGAGAAAATATAAATATCGCAGCACGCCTTGCCCGAACGTGAAGCACGGCGAGGAGTGGGGCGAGCCTAGCAACTGCGAGGCCGGCGACGCGTGCGGCTACTGCCACACGCGCACCGAGCAGCAGTTCCACCCCGAGATCTACAAGTCCACCAAGTGCAACGACGTGCAGCAGGCCGGCTACTGCCCGCGCGGCCTCTTCTGTGCCTTCGCGCACGTGGAGCGTGAGTATCGCGGCGGGGCGGGGGGGCGAGCGCGCCCTCCCGGCGGGGCGGGGGGGCGAGCGCGCCCTCCCGGCGGGGCGGGGGCGCGAGCCCGCCGCGCGCCCGCTCACGCGCCGCTCTGTTGCAGCCGAGGAGAGCGCGCGCGAGCTGGCGGGCGCGCTGGACTGCGGCACCAGCCTGGCCGAGCTGCTGGCCAGCGCGCTGCCCGACAAGCAGGAGCGGCCCGCGTCGCCGCACGCGCCGCCGCCCGTCAGCAACGGCAGCGCCGACTCCGAGTGCGCGTCCACCTCGTCCGGCGGCTCGGCGCGCCCCGCCGCGCCCGCCTGGCCCGCGCGCGCGCCCTTCGACGCCGGCGTGCTGCACGACGTGGTGGGCCACGCGCTCGACGACCTGCACCTGGACGAGCCGCTCAGCCTGGTGGCGGCGCTGGACCGCGACCTGGCCGACGGCGAGGGCTCGGCGCCCGTCAACATCCCGGCGCGCGTGCTGCGCGGCTTCAGCCCGCCGCCGCCCGGCTCGCCGCTGCCGCCCTTCCTGCGCTACGCCAACGACACGGAGCGCCTGTTCAACTCGCACGCCATGAAGGCGGGCAGCTTCGGCGGCGGCGGCGGCGCGTACGAGCTGGCGGCGCCGGCCGAGCTGTCGCGCCTGCGCTCCGAGGTGGTGGCGTCGCGCGCCGCCGTGGCGCGCTGGGACGAGCGCATCGCGCAGGCGCGCTCGGCGTGCGAGGCGTGGCAGCGCGAGGCGGAGGAGGCGGCGCGCGCGGCGGCGGCGGCCGAGCGCCAGCGCGACGAGGCGCGCGCGCACGCGCTGGCGCTGCGCCGCGAGCTGGACGCGGCGCGCGCGGCGCTGCTGCCCCGGCGCGAGCTGCGCGGCCTGCCGCTCACGGCGCTCAAGGCGCTGCAGGCGGCGGCGCGCGCCGACCTGGAGGACATCGAGAAGGTGCTGTACCTGGAGACGGCCACCAAGTGCATGACGTGCGAGGAGCGCGCGCGCAGCGTCACGCTGGCGCCCTGCAACCACTACGTGCTGTGCGACGCCTGCGCCGCCACGGCCGCCGAGTGCCCCTACTGCCAGACGCCGGTGCAGCACCACCACTAGACCCCAGTCTCGCCCCTCTGCCTCACGTAAGGCCCCTACTGCCAGACCCCACGCCCCCGTCTGCCTCACGTAACATCGTACTGCCGAGCTGGTATTCATCGAACGATGTCTAAACTAGAATATCTTCAGATTGTTGACTTATCACTTTGCCTGTTCACCAAAGTTGCAGATAATTATATTATGGTGAAATATACCTTTCTTGGTATATAAATATTATTAGATCGATTGATATTTATAACTGACATAATCTAGAACCTAACGTTATGGACATAATGCTTTTGATGTTAACATATTATATTTGTTTATTAGCCTCTTGTGTTAGTGGATGGTTGCTTTTACTCGTAACATACAAAATATACATATATATCATAGGTATTTATGAGGTTTTATCTTACATAAATTAAACTTTGTGGTTATGCTTTCACCAATGATCTTAGATGGTAAGAAAATTTTGTATCAATTTGAATATTCTCATTGTGACTCAATTTATATGTAAGTTATATATTGATATTGATGGAAGCACGGCCATAAATATATTAGTGATTATAAATATCGGAGAATTATAAAAAAATAGTATTTAGTTTTATACAGATATCTACAAATCATTATTCGGAATAGAATAATTATAGTGTATGTGTTGAGAGTGTTACACGGCTATCATGAGAGTGTGGCTTCCTCGTGTTTATTGCATTACATGATTTTCACGAATAACTAGCTATCTAAGGACCAAATTTTTCTATTGAAGTATTGAAATCGTGAGTATAATAATAGCATAGAAGCGCGTGCGCGGACCCAGCGCAGCTTTTTGTATACATTAAACGACTATAACTGCTCTACATATTCTACAAGTTTAGTAGCCCCACATTTGACGAAGCCGAATAATATATTTTTGTAGACAATATTAAGTGCTTTGTTCATGAAATAAGCGAAATAACATGATGAAGAATCACTGGTTCACACAATCGATTTCTATCACATGTTCGTATTCCGCTATTTGCGTTAATAAGGATCTTATATAGTTATTACCTTGTTATTTTTACACTCCCGACATCTAGAGGCGACTCGGACAAGTGATATATCTAATATAGGAAATTATTGTTTTCGAATACGAGGCCTAACAGGTGTAAACATAATTTTTAATTGAGAGAGTGATGTATTATATCAAAAGTAAATCTATACATAAAATTGGGGCTAAGAAAATACCAAGATATTCAATTTAAATCGATGTTTACATTCGACTTTACATTTAAAATTATTATTTTTATACTATATACATAGCATGAACAAGTAAAATAAAATCATGTGTCACTTATCAATTACTTGTTGATATGAGGTAGAGAAAATAAGATCAAATGTAACAAGAAAATGATGTTGTTATGAAATAAAATCATCACATAAATATGTCGCCTCTAGAACGTCGACTGAAAATAATTATTTATGTCACCGTAAAATTGCAAAAAGCAGTTAGATTACAATTTATCTCGCGAGATTGTAATATAGCAACTAATTACGATCCGTACAGTACGGTTCGTAGTTAAAAGCATTTTTTTTAGATTATAATCTATCAAAGTAAAACCGTTTGATTAGTCACTCGTTAAATGGTCAACTGTCCAAAGTCTGTTCTTGATTGGTCGGTTTTAACCACAACAGAAAATTAAGTAGAAGTGCCCTTACACTCTCTCAAAACGAGAACCAGTGTCGCCAAACTCACACATTTGCAAATCAAATTTTCCATTACACACATAAAAAACATTGATATAATTGGCTACAAAGTTGAAACGCAACTTTAACAAATCATTTTCTTAATACTGTTAAAAATTGAGTCTTATTACAACGACCGAAAGTTATTATTATTTGACATGATATAATCAATAAAGGCGTTTATCGTTTAAAAAACTTAAGTCGAACAATTTATAACTACTTCAGCTACTCAACGCCATCTAGCGATGAAACCAATTTATTCTATTCGGAACGCTAAATACTTTGAAATAGATGTCATATTTGCATGCACATGCTTTTGCATTTCTTTTACTACTTAAATATAGATGTAGACAAATATCGATATTTTAATATCGATGTTACGTATTTTATTCGTGTGCCAATGTAATAATTTATCGACATCATACAAATGCTCAGTAATGGAAAAAGGTTGATCATCTTCAAAAAATAGAATCTATGTTGATATTAAAGAGGTAAAATTTGTAAGTTTGTATGTAGAGGTAATCTCTGAAACTACTGAACCGATTCTGAAAGTTCTTTCCCTTATATGTAGATGCAATATTCTTGAGTGCTATAGATAGGCTATAAATTATTTTCATATAATAAAGTATTAATTTCACGCGGGTGAAGCCGCTGGCACAAGCTAGTGATAAATGAAACGATAATAGATAGTATTAAAAATATTTATTGACCTTGAAATAATACATGTTTGTTTAATAATTGCCGTTTTGATAGTTTTATGTTTAATTTTAATAGGTGATGATTCCCATAACTGATGATAGATTATGTTTTGGAATATTGATGACCCAATAAACATCCATTTTTATTAATAAAAGGATTTTGGGGAAAATTGAAATATTTAAATTACTTTTTTTTGAGGTCAATATCCAGAAATTGATGTGTTAAGGTTTACATTACGTGATGTTATCTTTATTAACTACAAGCTGCTACCAGCGGCTTCGCCCGCGTGAAAGTAGAAAGTTATCTCAAGGGAACATAGTCTCGGGAAAAAATCATGTGTCCTATTCCAGGACATGGTCTACCCGTGTACCAAGTTTCGTTGAAATCCGTTCAGCCTTTCGAGCGTGAATAAGTAACAAACAAACTTTTGGCTTATAATATGCTATAGTAGTGGTTTAGTATGGTTATTATTATTATATACTTTATTGTACACCTTAACTTAACACGACAATCATTTATAAAAATAAGTGTACAATAGCCAGTGTGCTTAGCGACCCGTATCTACTACAGACGGATGCAGGCTACATGTGGTTAAAACGTCGACATTTCTGTGCAATCTTAGTTAAACATTTATGAATTATACACATAAATCGTCCGAAAACAATTTTCTGAATGATGGTGCCAGTTATGAAATGAAGAGTTAGAAATAAATAAAAAATATCGATACGGACTTACTTTCCGAATGTATCCCATCCCTAATTGAGTAGCGTCGAAGTTACTAGAATTTATAGTATGTTGCTACAGGTAACGACCAAGTAGATTTAAACGTTGTGGCAATGAAAATAAGGTTGTTTATAGTTTGTATTGAAGTTATGAAATGTGGTATTGTTATTAAAATCAAATATATTTAAAATTAACAAAGTTTAATACTTACCGATGATACGATACAACTCCACAAGATACATACTTTTTCTGCTTTCGTCTTTGCAGGTCAAAACCGCACAACAATGCATAATTTCTAATATATTTCGTGTATTTTAGAGACAACCAATCGCGACATGAATCTGACAACGAATAAGCTAATGTTGCGTGTCTTTGCTTAATATTGACACGCGTGCGATATCTGAGCGGCACTTCCACTGTATTTTCTATTCCGTAGTTTTAACGTCCTACAGGAAATTCGCACAACTAAGTAGTACAACGGAGCAAATTACGTTCAACCAATCAGCGTGCGAGTTGCGTTCTGTTGTATGCTATTTTACGGTTTCACTTCAATAGATTATGATCTCTCGAAAACGAGTGCATTAAAATTGCTACCAGTATGGTACGGATCACAATTTATCGATAAATTAAAATCTCACGAGATGGATTATAATCTAACGGTTTTATAATTTTTACGGTGACATATACAAAACGTAGCGCATTTTTTGTTAACATTCCCTATTAATAACTAGATATTATATTTATACTGAAGTATTCCTGTCTCAGCTTCTGTGTAGAGGAATATAGGATACTCTTGTAGTGTATTCTAAACTCCATGACGATTACTTTATACAATATTTTTATTTGAAACAGTGTAGGGTTTATAACTTCTTTATTTTAGCACATTAAAAGCATTCAATATTTTTTTGTCTTAGCTATGGGCTAAATTCATTTATTGAAAAATAAAAGCAATACATTTGAGAATATTATATCAGTTACTCTACCATAGAACAACCTTCTTGTAATAAATATTACGTTTTAAACTGATTTGTTAGTTTTTACATAAAGAGTTCATTATATTTGTTTCTCAGATGGTCAAGATTTGCTTTTAATCGAGATTTTGGTATTGGATGTATCATAGACTTACAAAAACTTAAAATCTATTGAATTAATGCGCGTTTTCAAAGATTTGTAACGAAGTTGTATCATGGCAACACTCGCAGTGCAAAAGTTTAATTGAGGACTTCTATACTCTACTGCCTATGCCTAGCAAGCTATGGCAACATCTCACTATGACAACTTAGGTACAGTGCGTTTCAACTAAGAATAGCATCGACTTAGCGCCATATTGTGAATTTGTGACGTCATACCTGTCAAATCGAACCAGTTGAGTAGAGTGAACAAGAGTTTACTAAAATATTTATTTACAAATATTAAGCATAACAAAATTAGTCCCATTTTCTTATTCTGGTAGTGAAATGTCAAAATTATGACATGGCTTCCGGGCCTTTGCGCCATGCGTTATCTTTACATTCAGGCGAATTGATGCCAACAATGATAATAACAAAAGAAAAGTATCTTTATTTAGTTAAATATTATATTTAAATTTGATGCGAAACTCGGTTAAACAAAGTAAAATAAACCGTTATTAATTTTTAGTATTAAATTTTCTTTGCAAACCATACTTTTTGAGTGACATTTGACAGAAGTCATTGACGTTCCTATTTGAAACGCATAGTTAGTGAAATATCCATCCATTATATCAAACTGGTGATGACACATAACATAGCTCACTTTAGAGGTGTTATATTTGGGTCAAATCTTGGTATTTATAATATTGAATATATTTGAAATCTGATATTAGGATACTAAACCTATTACTGGATATTAGTCAAATATTAGTTAAGCCAAATTTAATTTTTATTTTTTTTATTTTATTATTTATGTACACACAGTAAAATACATAAGGATACAACATAATTATAATATTTGAGTACAAAGGTACTGCTTGTTTCTTAAGAAATTTCTTCCAGCAGGCCTGCGAAAGGAGAAGTGAAAAAGAAATGTAGACAATAGTGTGTGAGAACAAGAAGAGAAATAAATATGAATATGTGAAGTCATATTCTTTTCAATTTACATTCATATTAAGCGTTCGCTCATACATACGGTATCGATACTGCATACTATTCTATATTTTTTATATTAGTTGATATCAATCACTCGCTAATACTCGCTTTTAAATATGGGAAGGACGGGAATATCGAGGAACCTATTATTAGCCGAATATTCGGGTAGCTTAATATATTATATTCACGTATTCTAATATGTATATAAGTGATTGTATTACATTACGTATACCTAATATGAATATATTTGTTACACCACTACTCACTTATAGAATAAATCAGCTGGTAATGGCTATATTACACTGTTCAATTTTGCCTTTAAATTTGATTGGAGAAAATGGATTGAACAATGTAAACATAACATTAAATCATTCAATGTCAATGTTCAATCGCATTGAAAGAATTGAGCTTGGCTCAATATTTTCAATTTTGCCGTTCAATGTTCTGAACGAAAATTGAACGTGTAAACACAAGAATTGAAGGATTCAATAGATTTTCTTTCTCAATGTAGCAGTGTCAAGAAAAGACGTCAATAGTGTTCTGTATATTTTATTATTTTTGTATCAATGGAGTAACCCTTTTAAGTGCTTCAATTTAGCTACATTAATATAAAGATTTTGCCAATTCTCTCAATAGACAACTTGAAGCGCCCAAGGCCTAGGGCTGATATCCGTCCGGCTTCCCCTTCGATCAACAATACCAACTAGTTAACGGGTCACGTACAAAATCAAAGCTAAATGCTGTCCGCGTGAATATGTACTTATACGACTACATTTGTTTACGAACGCACTGAGAGAAATATTTTAAAACAGTTTTAAGTTCAACCATGGTACCTAGTAATAAAGTCACAAATCTTCAAAATATTATCATTATTACTTACGATCATTCGTCACAAAAAACTAGCAAAGCAATAAATTACTCCTGTTGCTTAGAAATGAAAACACATAAAATAAATATCATTTAGTGTGAAACCAACCTTAAATGGCAACAGGTAAAGTACATTTTCCCGTTATTGCCTTGGGAGCTACATCGTTTTGTTTTGTTTCAAAAGTTTGCGCGTGTATTGGCCAACCTTGGCCAAACATTTTTAGCGGTGGTTTAAAGTTGGTAAATTTCTTCAAAATTTGATATTATTTGTTGGTTTATTTAGTAAAGCTTAAAATGTAACTTATTCTACATGTACTTACCGAAAGTAAGACACTCCGGCCGTTAAATTACTTTTTCGGGCATTATTTTTGCAACTTTTGAATACACATTGCGGCATTGTGAAACGTGTTTACATTGGCTGTGTGTAAAGCGAACTAAACAAAATAAGAGCTCACTTCTCAAGTGCGCTGTTATTTACCGAGACGTATGTTTTGCGCCGACCCGATATCTAGTTGGATTTGTCGTAGTTTGGAGGGAGGAGGATTTACCTTACCAGTACATTTTCTCATTGTTTTTGTTAGTAAAAAAAGAGACTGTTATAGTAAAAAATTAAGCTTTATGATGTTATCAGTAAATAAAAACCATAATTAAACATTTTTATTTTTAACACTAAGGTGTCCAGGGAAAGAAATTGTTTTATCCCGAAGTCCGGAAGTCTCTGTCTAGGTCCAGTAATTTATGTGACGGCACTATACCAAGCCTGTCTTCTTATTATTATTATCCATAAAAAAAGCGAAAATATCAGACGGCGGCGTTGGTGGATGCGTCTGTTTATTCGCTTCTTGTAATTTCTTCAATGAATTAATCTTAAATTAGATTGATTCCCACGCGTATTACCTGATTCGTAGACATTTTCATGAGCGATGCGCATTGAATGGTTCAATGTTGAATTTTGATAGTTGTACGTGTAAACAGAAGTATCTTTCAATTCTGAGCCTTTCAATGACATTGAAGCAATGTAATTGAACCGTGTAATATCGCCATTAAAGTCGCACAAGGATTCGCTCAGAGCCGTGATAAGTTGAAGTTGTTCTATGGTGGTAAAATTATAGTGTATTTTCTCAAACTTAATAACAATTTTCCGTTTATTTCCATGGTATATGACTAAACAACTTCTGTTTCTGAACTCGCATGGGGTTTGTTGCATACAGAACTATGTTTACGCTGCGACAAGATAGGTGCAGTACTTACCTTCGCTTTCTAAAAATCAAACCAATTGTTTGTCAATGTATGACAAAAATTATAATTATAGGGTCGGATGGATGTGGACCGATTTATTTACTCCGAATCTATTAAAACGTTTCAGTTTATATTTAATGACATAATTATTATATTCCAGTGTAAATAAATACATTTTGAATACGGGATCACCGATGGGACAAAAACAAAAATTAAATTTAGAAATTCGATAAAAATGAAGTATTCATAAAAACCGCTAGGTAAAGATATGCAAGACGAGTTCCAGAGCAATGCAACCCTTTGAGCTTACGAGGCAGAGCTGTGTTCCTTTATGGATATCACACATTCAGATATACTTTTATTTTACTGTTGCGTTAAACCGTTATTTTCGCCAGTTGTTTTGCCTATGGGCAAGGTTTCACGAATTAGAAAAATGTATACTAATTTATTGTAATTTGAACAGGTTTCCTACAGCACGTTTTATAAATGCATATTTTATTTATATTTTAATATTTTGACCGCCATGGACGCGATAGCCGCATAAGCCCCAAATAGTCCTTCAGTATTTAATACATTATAAAGTTTCAAACGCAATAGTCAGTTGTGACTCCGATACACCTATTCGCTTCATACTTATATCTCAATATTATCTCAATCTCAATATTATTTCAATTTAAGGAGACAATAATAAAATAAAATAAAATATATAAAATTTTTAAATCCGGGCATTTCGTTTGTGGTGGTCAGAATTTAATACATTTAACTATGAAACTGTTTTTTTTGTATGGATATAATATTGTAATAGTAATAACAAATTTAACTTAGATATATAACTTAGATTTAAGTAGTGTTTTCAAATTGTAATGGACATTGTTTTAAGTGTGTAGAAGCGTCTTGTATATTCAAAACTGAAGCAATATGACCACAGCCGCCTTTTATAATATTCAGATATATACAATATAGTAGGGCGCGGTGTACTCGGAGACGTTTTAGCTATGTTATAAGCACCCTCCACCCTCTCAGTGTACAAAGAAGCATGCGACTGACTAGTGATAGAGACATTTTAATGTATTAAATGCCCCTTTTGTGATTTTGTCGTTATTCCTCATGCCAACGTCATAGGTAAATCATGATGCTATTATTGCAACAAAAATTAACATAAATGGAACAGGATATGACTTTTAATGGAGTATGCATCTGTGTGGGGGGAATTCCATGAGGAGGTATGGTATCTATTGATTCCCACAATATGGAACAGTGTCTAGAATCTTGTCCACAAAGATCTTCCTAGCATACTTGTTGGATGCTGGGATGCTATTAACTCTTGGGCCATAGAAGGGTTGCAAGAGAAATATTGATCAGCTTATGCAGATAATGGTTGAGGAGTTCTATAATAACCAGATGGTTGACCTTAATATTGAGAAGCGACTGCAATGGGTTAATGAGAGATTACAGTTTGTACCCACTTTTATAATAGCTTAGATGCCCCTGAAGGTCATATCCGTGGTATAGGATATCGATCCGGGGAATGGGTCATGCTGGTGACTGGAAGAAATAGTTGTTAGTGGAATGTCATGGTTTCTCGAGGATGTAGCCTTTTGCTGACTGGGTTCAGACGTTTCGTTTCCACTAGTTCCATCATTGTTGTCAAGCCTTTTCCATTGTTTGGTGAGGTCTATGAGGTGTGCACTGTCCATCTCCTGTTGTTACATTCAGCTGATACTATGAATCCTAGATTCTCCGTCATCTCGATGCCTTAAATGTTTGGCTCATCGTTCTCATTTCACGGTCCAAGCCTAGGTGTTCTGACAGGGCAAAATGTTCGAAATTCTCGGGAAGATCCTCTGAGAGACATACTAAATTGTAAGTACACCGGAATAACAGCGACTACTAAGAGTTAGAGGGCAGGATGGAGAAGGATCCTCACTACCAACGCCAGGGCCGTCTTCTAGGATTTAGCAGAGGTGTTTGTTATTGTTAGTAGTATTGAAAGTGATGGTTAATACAAGAATATATTCTCGGACTACTGTGGTAAAGCATGACAACTATTTAGATGCGAGTTGCATAGCTCCGCAGCGTTAGGATTTATATTACATATAAAATATATAAAGGTATCACTTCGTAGACCCCAAATCAATAATAATGATATAGTAGTGTTAGTAAATGTCTCCGCAGTGCTTCGCAGCCCCTTTACAATTATGTCGACACGGCACATTTTGTGTACTGGCTTGGTTTCGTGAATAATGTACCTAATAAGATGTCAGTGTAAGACTTGGAATATTTTTTTAAATAATTGTCATCTTGTTCGTAATCTATTTAGTATAACAGAATTTTAAATCAAATTAAATAAATGCAATTCAATAAATTGCTCCACAAGATAGGAATCTGTAAACGTATCTGTTACGGCTAGTCGTAGTCGGCGTAAGTAGTTACGGAAATGTTTTATAAATTAATATTTACTTTATGCTTACGTCAATGTAGACTAAGCCTGAAAATCTTAAAACTATTTGTTTGCGTGTCGAGTTTAAGGGTTTAAGGGTTTTTTTTTGCAGTTACTTGGCTAAACTTTAGTTAGATAATAGATTGGTAAGAGATCTTAACAAATATCGTGATCAACTGACTATGTCTGAAACATAAATAAGAGGCGAAGACAAAATGTTCTGTGTGGCCATAGCATATTATAGTAGTAGTTTGCTAATAATTTGAGATTTACATTTGTATTAGAGTCGATATGTATTTATTTTTATATAGAAACCTTTATCACATGGAGTGTGTAATTTTGTTGATGAAATTTAGTAGTTGCTGTAGATATCGCGTGGATCCTATCTGTATCTGTACCTTGCGTGGTTGAGTTTACTATGACAATGACGCGCCTTGTTGAACATCAAACAACTGTTGGAGATTGAGTCTGTGCGCATGCCGCCGTGGACGTGTGCGCATGCCGTCGTGGACATGTGCGCATGCCGTCGTGGACATGTGCGCATGCCAACGTGGACATGTGCGCATGGCAGGCATGGTGTGGTTATTGTTTATGTACACATTGTTTTATCATCGTTTTAAGAAATTATTTTATCCAGCATTTTTAACAATATATAACTACAGTTTGCATTTTGTTTTTAGTTTGTTTAAGGACCAATGTAGTTTAAAGGCTTTGAAGATTATTGCATGTGCATAATAACAATTCGACTACTTTACTTAATATATATTATATACATATTTTTAATTTTATTTAATTTTAGGTAGGTAGGTCCAACAAATTCTTTAAATTTTTTATTGTTAAATTAGAAATAGAATGTTGTAGTAGAAAACAAATTGAGACATGCGTTCACACTCACATTCTTGAGATCAAATTGTTTTTTTATTTTAATTTATTATAAAAATATGCATTGTAGCTTCTAAAATCATAGTTGATATTTTTTAACAAAGTAATTTTCAAATCCATGTGATACAAATTAATGTGTAACAGAGATGTGAAGATTATGAATATTACTAGATAGGTAGGTTTAATAAATTTAAAATTCCATTCAATAGCATATGAGTTTTATTTAAAGCCCGTAATTATGATAAAATGTCCCGGTACCCAGAGTGCAAAAGCGTAAGAGGAGAGGAGGAGTTTTACTTAAACGCGTACGCATCAGCGTACGCGTTTAAGTAAAACTAGGCTTGAGTTGTGGATACGGTGGAGGTGTGCCCCGCTTGGGCAGAGCTCCTTTAGGAGTACCGGTGTTTAACAGAAGAGCGTAATTGGACGTAGTTACGCAAAAAGGATCTAATCCACACTTTCCGAAATTGAGTTATATATACCAAACGCATCTTCAGGGTGATATATTAAAGATATCAATATAACTCAATTTCGAAAAAAGTGTGGATTGGATCCTTTTTGCGTAACTACTGTGGCGTAGTGGTTTCGGTGGTAGTAAAAATAAAAACAAAGACCACAGGTTTACAGCATTTATTTGAGATAAGGGGGGTGGGTTCGGTTCACACAGGGTTCCCTCACTGGTCGAAGGTATAGAATGGTACTGCCCTGGGCTCAGGCCGCGACGCACGCGGACCGGCGGGCAGATCCCGTAGCAGGCAGCTCGCGCGCAGACGGGCGCAGAGGTTATGCGGGCAGGCCACACAATAGCGCTCAGACGGGCGCAGAGGTTATTCGGGCAGGCCACGCAGACAGTCACAGAGGCAGCGTGACACCCGTCGAGCGGCGGACGTAGAGGTGGTTGATAGTAGAAATCCAAGGCAGTAGAAACGAAAGAGAAGGAAGAAAAAAAACCCTGGAATCACACGAAGGGTGCTTCCGTAAGCGTGGTGCAGGAATCGTGAGCGCCAGCGATGCGTGCGTCTCCCAGCCGTAAGCCCCACGGAACAGTACCCGGGAAAATGGATGGGAAACTCACCATCGCGGCGGTTCACAAAGGTTAAATAGAGATAAGCGTGCGCATACCGCGTGCAACTATATAAAAAGTAACCGCGTGCAAGGCGTTTAAGCTCGTAGCTGCTATGGCACAGCGGGAAAACAATGCTGCGGCTTGCGTACGCTCCACAAATTTAGAACACTAGTGGAAAGCAGATGACAATGAAATATCACAGTTATGTTCCAGCAGGAAGCCATCTTGACAACCGGGTAATTATATAAATTTACAAACGCTGCAGATTATGGCGAAATAAAAGGATTACAATTTGGCAAGATGGAGAGAAAATGGCAGACACAATGAGCACTTACCCTTGGCACAGAGGGGTTTTTATATAAGTTACTTGCAACAGTAGGCGGCGAGAAAAGAAGCTTCGCGCACTAGAGATTAGAATTTATAGCTGGTCACTACTGCATAAGTGTTGTCACTCCGTGAAACCATAGACATTAGAGATTAGTGTGGTAGTCGACTTCTAGTTTAATCGACTACAACGCTACAGTACCCCGCCTGTTAGCGAAGGATTTTCCCTAGGATAAATCCGCTAGAAGGCCTAAACCACTATTACTGACTACCTATACGTTCATACATCCCATTCATGTGCTTCCATACTAATAATCATTCATCCATCCATTCTAAGTCCATCCCTGACTTGGAAGTAGTCCTAAGTCAGTGACGTACAATCACATACGAGAGGTAAGCTAATTATAGAGTAGTTTAACTCGAGACAGTCAGTAGGAAAAACAGCAAGATAAAGCAAGTGTATCTCCATAGGGTTAGGTAACCTGGGTGGACTGTTGCAGGCTATAGGTAATGTTAGGTTTCAAAGTAAGAAGTAAGTTCATCGTTGAATATTAAATCATCAAAGTTCTAACAACAATTTAATAATAAGTTAAGGTTCTATTTTATGTTTAGGTTTAAAATTAAATTTTGTTAAAGTTCAAAGCTAAGAGTATTTAAAAAAAAAATTAAAAAATTTTTTTTTTTTTTTTTTGAAAAGGTAAAAAAAAATTTTTGTTAAAGTTAAAAGCTAAGAGTATTTAAAAAGAAAATTTAAAAAAAAATTTTTGAAAAGGTAAAAAAAATTTGTTAAAGTTAAAAAAAAAAATGTTTTTTTTTTTTTTGGTGATGGTCCATGTATATGTTCAAATTGGTTTAAGTTTCATTACTGGAATACGCATCATATGTAGAAGTCCATTCGAGTGAGTTTCCGAACGTGAGTGTAATTTATAAAAAATAAATCAAGTCCATATTCATACTGTTGCGAGAATATCCGCACGTTATAGACGAAATTCTAAAAGACAAGTATTCAAGGTTGGCAACTACGTCAAGATGTCAAAGTCAGTACGTAAACGTCAAAAATATAATATGTCAATGATCTTAAATTAAATAGGTTATGTTATGAAACATGCGGAAATATTTTCTAAGAGAATTAATTAATTTAATTAGGGCAGGTTGAATCTAAGTAATATTCAGGATAGGCGTGTTCAATACTAAAAGGTGTTATGAAGTTAAAGTTAGGTTTCTAGTTTAGTGTTTAGGTAAAAGAAATTAGATAAGTTTGTAGACTAAATGTTGTTAGAATATTTCATGTAGATTCTATTATTAAACGATTGATGATGTGCCAGTTAGGTTCGGGTTTAGTGCTTAGATTAAGGTTAGATTTGTTACTAGGGTAGACTGGAACATAATTTAACCGTGGTGATAGAGATACCAGCAGTTATAAAGTTTTCTGAATAGTTTAAACATTATGTTTTAATCTGGTTTAGGGCCTAGATTTAATGTTAGAAATGTTACCAGGGTAGACTGGTACTTAGTTTAACCGTGGTGGCAGATGGGTACCAGCGGTTATAAAAGAAAACAATACAATGGACTATGCTATATATTGTTTTATGAATAGTTTTAAGGTTAGTAGTGAGAAAGTTTTACAGTTATAATTAGACTATAAAGTTATAGGCTACTATGCAAGTAGTTTAATGGGTAGGTACGGTATTTGAATAGAAATTTACCGGCTTGAAGCTGTTTTCAGAACAGTAGGTTTAGGAATTAATATAGATTAACTAGTGTGCGGACACCCATGTTTCAGGGGGCCGTCTTTAAGACATCCATAAGGACATAATAACATGAATAAAAGTTAAAGGTAGTGTACTATGGAGACTACTCTGCCATGATACTAAAGAATCGCCCTGAGGGCCCACTATGTAGTTTCTCATAGTCACGCCGTAAAGTGAAATAATAAAAGAAATTAGGTGTGTAGTGTACATATGTGTGTGTGTGTGTGTGTTCAGCAGAAAGGTGGTAATGGAACTGAAGTTATGTTGGCTTATAGCCATGCAGTCAAGGTATTTAGTTATGTTAAAAGATAACTAATTATAGTTAATTTTAGAATAATAGTTTGTTAACTTTAGTCAGTAGGTTTTAATTAGGATTACCACACTTTAGGTGGGTGTGAAATATGATACTAGGATAGCTATAACCAGAGTTATAGTTAACTTAGGTAGTTAGGTACAAGTCGACCCTCCACGACCAGTATCTTAGGCGGTCGTGGGTGTGTGTTCCCTTGGCATCGTGTGACCCAGTATGGGGTCAAACACTAGTAGTTAGCTAGGCCTACGGGATGCTCTGTCAGAAACTTTTATAAAAATCTAGACTTGTTAGGTATTTAGCATCCTTTAGGTTATCTAGAATTTCAGAGATATAAGGTAAATTATAAGCATCCTTCTTAGTTACTGAATTTAGCTTGTGACTGTCTAAGCAGAACCACAATTTGCCATCCCATTTAGGTGAGAAGTACAGGTGAAGACCAAGGACTGTCACTTGAAAGTTGAGCGAAGGAATGTTGGTGTGAAACCAGTAACTTCACTAGTTGAGTTATTTAGTGCAAATTGAACAACTGGAATATGTAGATCCCAAGAGCGTTGGTCATTATTATTGTAGGTAGAAACAGCTGTTATGATTGTCTTATTTAGAAGACAATACTTAGAGAAACAGCATGTCAGTACAAAAAGATATGCGTTATGGCGTCTAGAGACAGGCAGAGGGCCAAAAATGTCAATACTGAGCATCTGGAATGGCCGAGAGCATTCTTTAGGTTTCCCCATGACCTCCAGTGGGGCATGGTTTACTTGTTTATGAGCTAGACAGATTTTACATGAAGTTACAGCTTTCACTACTTCACTGTGCATTCCTGGCCAGTAGTAACGAAGAGTTAGTCTTTTATAAGTTTTAAAAAAATGCCTAGATTCATTATAATTAGATTATATTATATTTATTAGATTGTATTATGTTTATCAGATTTAATATATTTATTAGATTTATTAGATTATATTTCTTATTAGATTTATTAGATTATATTTACTATTATATCTATTAGATTAGATTATATTTAGAATTGGGGTTCTTGTGGCACTTGCTTCAGCCTGCTGACCACTAGCAGAAAGATGTGATGTACTAGGGGTGAGTTTACTCAGGAGAGCATTGTTAATTTGTTTTCTAAAGTCAGTGAATGTGCCCTTTTCACCGCCTCTAATAATGACCTCATATTCCCATTCGGCCTTTCTTAGGTGGATATATTTGATTGGGTTAGCGCTCATTGTGATCTTTACAATTTATAACAAAACCCTAGTAGCTGACTAAGAAATTATATAAAAGTAACAAATTAAAAAAATACAGTAGAAAATATAGTAATTACCCACTACTTACCGCCACGATGTGCGAGTCAGGTAAATAGCGACCAGTGAAGAAAACCTTGTGAACCTTACCGAGTGGGCGCCACTGTGGCGTAGTGGTTTCGGTGGTAGTAAAAATAAAAACAAAGACCACAGGTTTACAGCATTTATTTGAGATAAGGGGGGTGGGTTCGGTTCACACAGGGTTCCCTCACTGGTCGAAGGTATAGAATGGTACTGCCCTGGGCTCAGGCCGCGACGCACGCGGACCGGCGGGCAGATCCCGTAGCAGGCAGCTCGCGCGCAGACGGGCGCAGAGGTTATGCGGGCAGGCCACACAATAGCGCTCAGACGGGCGCAGAGGTTATTCGGGCAGGCCACGCAGACAGTCACAGAGGCAGCGTGACACCCGTCGAGCGGCGGACGTAGAGGTGGTTGATAGTAGAAATCCAAGGCAGTAGAAACGAAAGAGAAGGAAGAAAAAAAACCCTGGAATCACACGAAGGGTGCTTCCGTAAGCGTGGTGCAGGAATCGTGAGCGCCAGCGATGCGTGCGTCTCCCAGCCGTAAGCCCCACGGAACAGTACCCGGGAAAATGGATGGGAAACTCACCATCGCGGCGGTTCACAAAGGTTAAATAGAGATAAGCGTGCGCATACCGCGTGCAACTATATAAAAAGTAACCGCGTGCAAGGCGTTTAAGCTCGTAGCTGCTATGGCACAGCGGGAAAACAATGCTGCGGCTTGCGTACGCTCCACAAATTTAGAACACTAGTGGAAAGCAGATGACAATGAAATATCACAGTTATGTTCCAGCAGGAAGCCATCTTGACAACCGGGTAATTATATAAATTTACAAACGCTGCAGATTATGGCGAAATAAAAGGATTACAATTTGGCAAGATGGAGAGAAAATGGCAGACACAATGAGCACTTACCCTTGGCACAGAGGGGTTTTTATATAAGTTACTTGCAACAGTAGGCGGCGAGAAAAGAAGCTTCGCGCACTAGAGATTAGAATTTATAGCTGGTCACTACTGCATAAGTGTTGTCACTCCGTGAAACCATAGACATTAGAGATTAGTGTGGTAGTCGACTTCTAGTTTAATCGACTACAACGCTACACTACGTCCAATTTATGTTCAAACCGCTCTACAAATAATTCCATGCATGTACAATTATAAATATTTTTTTTCTATACCTAACGTTAACTTTAGTTTAGTTTAACTTTATAATGGTATTCATACACATTTTCTTCTTTTATATTTTCTTAGAAAAACTGATAGATGACTGTTTCTACGCTGATAATAAAATAAGAGCATGTCAGACATGTCTATGATACCTTTATATACGCAGGAAAGAAGCAAACAGTGTCTAAATTATAATTTAAATAAAATGTGTTATGAAAACGTAGAATTATAGTATTGTTTTCAAATGTATTCCTTAACCGATTCGTTGCGGATGGTGCGTTTCAGTGCCATCATTTTCTTTTGCGTGAGGCGTTAGGCACGGATGTGTGTCATTTTAAAATCGATGGTAACTCCTTCAATTAAGTTATGGAAGTTTTTACTCAGAACCAAACTATCTTCATTTTTCACGTATATTAAGCTCGTAGTCTTCGTTTCTGGATATTGTAAGATTTTTTTAAAACAACCTTTTTGAAAATTTAAAGTCGAAAGTTCTAAAGATCCCAGCAACATTTTACATCGGTTTCCGGCAAATATAGATGGCGCTGGTCGGTAAGGAAATATAATATTTAATATATATATGTATAATATAATATAATATAAATATTTACATCCATGAATGTCCAATGTAGTAATGGCATCATTTTCAATAGGTCTATCCATTATTATTTTTTCTGTGCACGTTAAAGTATCCTTATTTGTGTTTTTGTTTTGTATAAATTCCCGTTCCCAGTATTCTGAGTGTTCCCAGTGTTCTAAATACGTTTGCGAATTCTGTTCTATAATATCGTCATCGTCGCACTGAATTTGAAGTTCTGTCTCGGGAATGTATTTTCTTTTTCGCCGTAAATCTTAAACAATGAATAGACAATAAATAACCATAATAGAACGACAGTATTTAGCAAAATGTTATTTTTTACTGACAATAATACCTAATTTTGAATTTTTTTATGAATACCTATTATCTATTTATTCAAACTTGGCAGTTTTTCATTTATATAGTTTAAACAGTTGAAATTTGTTATAAGGAAAACCAAAACAAATTTTTACTTAATTTAATACCTCATAATAAATCAAATCATTAGAAAATGCAAAAAGGTTTAGCACAACTGTAATAAAAAAGTCACTTACCCTCCATTTCCAGAAATTCACTTATTTTGCCACTTTTAACCACTTATAACAATGTGCCTGGCCGTTCACGTTACATTTCGAATGTAAACTAAAAGTATTCAAGCTTTGAATATGTAAAAAATGGTCAAAATACTGTTTTCTTTTCAGCATGGCTGAAGACACAGATGCGTGTCATCTAATCGTATGGCGTTGGGCACTGAACAGTGTCACGTTATTTTTGTTCGACGCCACAGTTAGAAGTTAGCGAAATTAGACATCGCAACGAATCGGTTAAACATCCAAAGATCGCTACCCATGGATATAAAAAATACACTAATACAGACATCGCTTTATACGCGGTTTCATTATTTCGGAGTAGAATTCTATTTCTTGTAATGTAATTAAAGACGTCCTTAAATAAAATTATAAGGATAAAATTTCATTAATTGATTGTAAGGATAAAATTTCATTAATTGAACAAAGTTTATAATTGAAAAGTATTTATTATTAAATAATAATCCAAGCATCTAAACAGTAGGCGGAAAAATATTAATTATTAATCGTAGATCACAGTTGTCTACGATTAATAATTAATAATTTTTTTCAGCTTAATTATCCATCCACATAATTGGTAATATTCAGACTGATTGATTTTAATACTGTTCACCTGATGGTAAGGTGTGCGTTACCCCAGCAAAATAATGTCGAAAATAGTAATTTAAATCTTATAGATAATTAGTTGCCCAGCTTCTGTAATTGTTAAGCACATTTTTAAATTTGTTACACATATAGTTTTTCAGTTATTACACGAAAACATATTCTGCTGGGGTAACGTTTGAAACGTTACCGCAGCAAAACTTTTTTTTAAATAATGGGAATATTGAAATAAATATTAGCTATACATTTAGTTGTCTAGACGAGGTAAATGTTACACGTTATTTTGTTTTTGTTCTTTCTTCGGCTGCGAAGTTATTCGAGATTTTGCTGGAGTAACGTTTGTGGTTTTGCTGGATCTCTGAAAGGGTTAAGCGGATTCTTATCATCTTTTGTACATGACTTCTTAGGAATTAGTTTTAATTTGTTTCACAATAAAAATAACAAAATTATACACCGTTTAAAAGTTATTTAATGAAATATAAAAACACTTCTTTAGGTCCTAACACTCTGAATATGAGGTCTAAAGACTTATTTTAAACGTTATTTTGTAGCTTTTAACTACTTTCAAATGTATATGGAGTTTCATTAATATCCTGTAGGTAATTAACAAATTATGATGATATTCAGTTCTCCACGTTCACGGTCACAATGCGCGCGGAGTTATTTGGCCACCGATAAACCTGTATACGGTTATATAAACTGAATGTTATATCAATATTTAGTTGCTTAATTCAGTTATATACCTGTAAAATTTCAGAGTATTACATACAATAATTAACGAGATAATTAAATAAAAGTCATTAGGAAATTCAAGACTGGTAATCCGACCAAGTTTAGGTGGTTACAAAAAAGCGACTGCGTAGAACATTATGCTATCTTCTAAAATATGTAGGATAGTCTTACAAGTTTAGTAGAGATGTGAACACAAGTGTTAAAAAAAACTACATATTTCTTAAAGAATTTTTATTTACAGGTAAAATAATAAGACCTACTATTTTGTAGACAAATTTCAAATATCACAATATTTTTTCCTAGATATATATTACAGATGGGTCCCCTATGTTGTTTCGAACGCCGCTGTTGCGACACACGCTGTTGCGAATTATTTTTTCACTGCCTTACAGGTTCGAAAGCTCATGGGCTCGAATGAAGTAGTCGCGAAAGACGCTATTTCGAAAAACCATTTCACTGCCTCATACGCTCGAATGCTTGTGATTTCGATTTATTTAGTCATAAAGTGTACAGAAAAATATTTAAGCAGTAATTAAATAAAATCAACAAATTAGGTGTCAACATCATCATTTAATATTATTATTAACAAAGTAACAATCAAAAATATTAGTACCTAAACTGTAAATTTTTTTCTATGAATACTTAACATAAAATCTAGACTGATCTTTATAAAAAATTGTCTAGGTACCTAAGTGGTATTAATTATAAGTGGTATTTTTCAGAAATTAATCAATTGTACGTGGAAGGAACAAGTTGTTATTTCTTTGTATAGACCATAGGCTCGGTAGAATCTCTCATTCCACGTACTGAAAACAGTGTAGAAGCCTGGCATCGCCGCTGGAATTCTTTGTTGGAAAATAAGAGACTTGGACTGTTTGGATGTATACGAAAACTTATTGAGGAGCAAAGTGTCACGGAACAAAAAATCGAAAAGATTTTGGGTAATTTACCTCTAACACCACCCAAAAAAAAAAACAAAGAGTTGCAGAGAATGCTATTTCAGCAATTTTGAAAAAAAAAGTACAATGGGAACGCCTGAATTTATGAGCTTTAGCGTTAAGTACTCGTATATACTAACTAATACTAACACATGTGCAATTGATTAATTTCTGAAAAATACCACTAATAATTAAATGTTTATTTTAATGTCTATTTAAATGTTTTTAATAATTAAATTACTCATAGAAAAAAATGTACAGTTGAGGTACTAATATTTTGATTATTACTTTGTTAATAATAATATTAAATGATGATGTTGACACCGAATTTGTTGATTTTATTTAATTACTCCTTAAATATTTCTCTGTACACTTTATGACTAAATAAATCGAAATCACAAGCATTCGAGCGTATGAGGCAGTGAAAATGTTTTTCGAAACAGCGTCTTTCGCGACTACTTCATTCGAGCTCATGAGCTTTCGAACCAGTGAGGCAGTGGAAAAATAATTCGCAACAGCGTGTGTCGCAACAGCGGCGTTCGAAACAACATAGGGGACCCATTACAGATAGTTGTATTCTAAGATTAACTTAAATTATGTAAAAATCACAGATTAAAAATAAAATATTAAACTGCAGTCAAATAATTATGTAAGTCAGAATCATCTTTAGGCATTAATTTCATATCCATAAGAATTAAAACGTAGAACCATCATTCTTTCAGAAAGTTTACAGTTAGAACCATCCTTTGGCATACATTAAATAAAACATTTGAATGTGAACATACGTGGTTTTTATTTCCCTGTAAGAAACATGTAAACATGCAAGCAAGCATGTAGCATGCAGTCATGCTAAACGAAATTATGCAGAATTCTAACTTTAACTTTTGCCAAAAGTAATTGGCATAAATTACTTTTGGCAAAAGTTAAAGTTAGAATTCTGCATAATTGTGAATTCGAATGTATAAACATTCGGCTAAATAATAATTATACATACTAAATAATTTTTATGCCTTAAAAATATTCGTTTAAGGAAGATTATACCAAGTGTGTTATGCCAAATGAATTTCGGAGTATCAAGATTCTGCCAAATAGAAGGAACCCGTGCAACTGTGCCATTGAACTGGTGCACACACAGAAATCAAAAATTTTATCTATGGGTGCACATAATACAATATATACCTATCTAATAAGTAGCTGAAAGGTAATAATAATAATGTTTATAGTACAGATATTATAATATTGTTATGTATTTAACAGTGTACGCGTCTGTACCGAAATTTTAAGGTGTATTATCCTACATATTTTAGAAGATAGCATAATGTTCTACGCGGTCGCTTTTTTGTAACCACCTAAACTTCGTCGGATACCACGGTCTTGAAGTTCCTAATGACTTTTATTTAATTATCTCGTTAATTATTGTATGTAATACTCTGAAATTTTACAGGTATATAACTGAATTAAGCAACTAAATATTGATATAACATTCAGTTTATATAACCGTATTCAGGTTTATCGGTGGTTAAATAACTCCGCGCGCATTGTGACCGTGAACGTGGAGAACTGAATATCATCATAATTTGTTAATTACCTACAGGATACTAATGAAACTTCATATACATTTGCAGGTAGTTAAAAGCTACAAAATAACGTTTAAAGTAAGTCTTTAGAGCTCATATTCAGAGTGTTAGGACCTAAAGAAGTGTTTTTATATTTCATTAAATAACTTTTAAACGGTATATCATTTTGTTATTTTTATTGCGAAACAAATTAAAACTAATTCCTAAGAAGTTATGTACAAAAGATGATAAGAATCCGCTTAACCGTTTCAGAGATCCAGCAAAACCACAAACGTTACTCCAGCAAAATCTCGAATAACTTCGCAGCCGAAGAAAGAACAAAAACAAAATAACGTGTAACATTTACCTCGTCTAGACAACTAAATGTATAGCTAATATTTATTTCAATATTCCCATTATTTAAAAAAAAGTTTTGCTGCGGTAACGTTTCTAACGTTACCCCAGCAGAATATGTTTTTGTATAATAACTAAAAAACTATATGTGTAACAAATTTAAAAATGTGCTTAACAATTACAGAAGCTGTGCAACTAATTATCTAGAAGATTTAAATGACTATTTTCGACATTATTTTGCTGGGGTAACGCACACGATGGTAAGTGTATATTAGTGTCACAGAATATGCCAGTTCACTCTTGCCTTTGCTCTTTACCCGTCAGCCTTTAAAAGGCTGACAAGTTACACGTGGCAGGGAATACAGAAACCGGCAGGGAGAACCTTGGCTGTGCGCACAATAAATGTAGAGGAGAAGTGCTTAGTACGACAAGACGGTATATCGACCTAGTGTGGATGGGACCCTGCAGTACGTCTGGTAGACTGGGATGAAGGGATTAGGTTGTAGAGCTCCTGTGCACACTCCAAAGTACAGTCTGTAGAAGATCGACAAGCAAGCAACGTTTCGCTGATGAGCCAGGCTGTGAAGCTTGCCTGCCAGAACCTCGTCACCTATGAGCCTTTTAGCTCTGAGTTCGATTGAGTCAAGTGCAGCTAGCTGATATTTTGCTGGGCTATCCCAGAAGTGACTGCAATACTCTATACAGGAACGGACTTGTGCTTTATACAAATTCGAAAGCTGTTCAGGTGTGAAGTATTGCCTCTCTATGTGCAGGATTCTCAACTTTTTGGCTGCAGTCTGAGACTGAAGACTCAACGGTTGAGCTGAAGTTGAGGTCAGACGTTTAACTCCATGCCCAAGAGTTCGAGGCAGTCGGTAACTCGTACAGATGCACCTCTAAAAGTGCCTTTCACCGCTAAAAGGAGCCAATGTGAATGGCCCCCCCATTCAAATTGGATCTTTAGCGCTCTTTCGTAACGTTACTTTAGTGCTATGTTGGAGCACTAATTTAGAGAATATATTTAAGGTAGCGGAGATTTACTTTAGACAGCACTTTGGAGAATAAGTTAGGGAGAGCAATGACAAGGCGTGAAGTCGCAGTAATGAATGTGGAATGAATGTTCTTTATTAAAATAGAATTGTGTACCTATATATATAATTGTAGTGTTTACATTAGTTAAACAGTGGTCACTGTGTGGGAGCACGGCCCTCCGCCCGCGTCTCATATAACTGTTGATATTATATTTAATTTATAGCACTTAGAATAATATTCCTTTGTGCATTGTATGAGCGATTGGTTATCAAAGTGAAGGGTGTGCTGGTATGCTACAGGACTCCCCTTCAAGCGAAGCGTACCGGCAGTTTGATGATACGTCCTGAACGTGTCTGCTTGTTTTCAGCGGGATGTGACGTCAGGCTTGCTCTCGGTACTTCTGTTTTCTTGGTATCGCTTACTGTAACTGGTGTGGTAGATGGTAAAGTTTCTTCTGAGATAACGTATGCAGGTTTTAATCTATCGATCGATACTTAGTTACAATGATTGACCGATTAACTAAGTGGCCCGAAGCAATTCCCAAACTTAGAATAATATTCCTTTGTGCATTGTATGAGCGATTGGTTATCAAAGTAAAGGGTGTGCTGGTACGCTACAGATCCTTTTAGCGGTGAAAGTCAAGCCTGTATTTTGAAGCGTTGAATTTAACCAGATTGTCATCGTCCCGTTGAAAATCAAGATTTAAGGTCAAATTCATTCACTCTACCATGGCCTTTCTAAGAGTGGCTATTTCGTTTCTACCAGCTCTAGCACTGGATAAGTATCTCTTTGAGACTGTGCTGTCATCCGCGTACTAGCTCCCAGCTGAAGCAGGTCATTGGTATCAAGCAGAAATAGAGTTGCAGGGAGACCCTGACACACATCGGCATTAATTGCCATAAGATTCGATAAGCAGCCATCGATGACCACTAAGTTCGGCCGGTCACTCAAAAAGTCAGAAATAAGCATAAATCAGCAGGGACTCTTAATCCAAGAAGCTTGTTCAGCAGACTAGCGTGCCAGACCCTGTCAAAGGCCTTTGGCCTTTATTGCCACAATTCAGTTTTCGATACGCAGATCATGCATGAACTTGGCGATAGTACCTATATTAGCAGATGTATGGTTCTGATCGACGTTAGAAACTTGGAATGCCTGATCGTTAGAAACTTCCAAAGGTTCATCCATGAAAATACAATGCAATGGAACTTCTAGATCCATTGAAATATCTTTTTTGGCAGATACACTAAAATAAAAACAAATTATGTTCAATAAACAGTAGTAAAAGTAAATGAAAACAAAACCATAAATAAATTTAATAGTTACACATATATACAAACATGTAAGACATAACTTCATATATTTCGATAACAATAAAAACTGTTGTTGTATATGACGTTAATTTCCGAGCCCGTGGGAATTCCGGGATAAAAACTATCCTATGTCCTTCCCAGGATCCTTAACTATTCCCATGCCAAATTTCATCTAAATCGGTTAAGCGGTTTAGGCGTGAAAAGATAACATACAGACAGACAGAGTTACTTTCGCATTTATAATATTAGTATGGATTTAACTTTCGTTTCAATAATTAAAATACACTAACTACAGCTTAACATTGATCATAGATTATTCAATTGGGTACTAGGTGTATACGACTAGGTTCATGTTATTACTGAACTAGCTTTTGCCCGCGACTTAATTCACGTGGGAGGTTTTTCCCGCATAATTCCCGATCCCGTAGGAATTCCGGGATAAAAACTATCCTATGTCCTTTCCAGGGTCCTAACCTATTCCCATGCCAAATTTCAGCTCAATCGGTTCAGCGGTTAGGCGTGAAAAGGTAACAGACAGACAGACAGAGTTACTTTCGCATTTATAATATTAGTATGTATGGATATGGATGGAAGTATGGATGTATAGTATGGATGCTAATGACTAGGTTATGTTCATTAATGAATGTCCATGACTGGGTTATGTTCATTACTGGATTGTCCAAAACTGGTTTTTTGCTGTCCATAACTGGAGAAAAAACTATGTTTTTTATATGTTAAATAAATTGATACCAGCTTTGCAGTATCTCACGCGTAACACTGTAGAAATATTCGATTATTCCCGATGTCCACCACTGGGGGACAGCGAGACAACTTTAAAACATTATTCTCGTTGTCCATCACTGGGGGACAGCGTCACAACTTTGTAAATTATTTCCATTCGCCACCACTGGTGGAGAGCGACACGGATTTTTTAACATTCCCTATGGCCGCCGTTGGGGGATAATGGCACAACTTTATTTAAGATAGCACTGTCTACTACCCTGTTTTTTATTTTTCTACACAAAATAAGCCCTAGTTTGTCCTAAAATCGGCAAAAACAGAAACTCCGAATTTTGTTACTTTCCTCAGAACGCCAATCACTTCATATCAAGTTGGCCAGTGATGTGCCGTGAAAGGTTGATTTCACCATTGAAATATTTATAAATACAGAAAGTTACGAATATCGAAAACAATTTGAGGTCAATAAAATATGAACTTAGTTATCTACTTCATTACAAAGGATAGTAGATGAATTTCGACCTTCAGGTAGATACGTAATTATAAAGTTGTTACCAATTCTTGTCGATAGTTATTTTCCCATCTCTACAAAACAATTGGTCGTCTATGCCCCTGTGCGCCACCGAGTGCCACGAACTACTATAGAAGTTGGTCAGTGACGTCATAGGCGTGCGGCTGTCAAGGTCACTTTGGCATAGTGCAGCACAAAATCGGATTCGCGCGCACGCATCTTTCTTTCTTTCAAAAAAAACAAATAGAAAAATGAGTGAAGAACTTGATTCGGACGAACTTCTTAAAATTTTGCAAGGTGTGGAATCGGACTCGGAGTATTTTGTGGAGAACATTGAACCAGAAGATAATTCTGAGGTATGTCTAACTGGATGATAATAATAATGTTTATTCATCAAAGAGTAGGAATTCAATAAGTATGTAAAATGTTCGGTGAGCCCAGTATCTCCAGATGCACTGTAATTACAGTAGATTTAGGTACTGTTTTTGTTTTTCTGCCACTTAGATACCTACGGTAAAAAAACGTTGACTGAAGTTATTAAAAAAACACAGGAATAAACAAAAATAGAAGAAAGAAAGACCATAGACCCCATCCCTGATCAGAATCGAATTCAACGTGCCCTCAGTGCCAATAACTTGATATGAAGTTAAAGAATGAGATCATGAAACAAATAGAGATGTACCCCATTCCTTATAGTTCTAATTGAGTTATGTATTAGTTTCTTTGATACTCATAATTTATACTGTTTTTTCTTATTAAGGATACTGTGAAATAAAACAAATCTGGAAATATTTAATCAGTTTTTATTTATATTCGTAAAATCAACTTTAAATCTTAACTTTACGCGGTCAAATCTTATTCATCGATATGACGATATCCCCATCACTACTGTTTACTGTATATTTAGTTATACATTTATAGCTTGGCGCTCGGCGAGGCATTGCGTTTTGTGTACGTTGGCGGCGAAAAGGTTAAGCAGGGCTAAGGGTGAGACTAATTTAGATATTTCTAAATTATATTCCTAGTTATATTCCTAACAATTAAATCAACAGTTTTAAAAATCACAAAAAACAATAATAATTTCTCGCAATATCTAAAAATTGGCCTACAGATATTTGGACGTTTACATGTTCCATTTGGGTTTAATTTAATTTAGAAATATCTTATCTCAAAGAAATAAAGCATTTACCGGCTACCTCTTTGAAATAACTTTAATTTCGGAAGTCGGTGCCAAAAACGAAAATACAAAACTAAAGACACCGACTACCGAAATTAAAGTTATTTTTCACTTAGCAGTAATTTTTTGGAAGTCAGTTTAATTTATTGGTAAAAAATTTTTATTTCGCTCTTTTTAGTTGGTCTATTTATAATTTATTAACAGACAAGTATCTACTGAGTATATCTCGCAAATTTCCGATATTGACAGAGTGAGATGGGTCATTGCCCAAGTAACACAGACGTGCTGAATAAAGATTGAGTAAGAGCAATCATCTAGAGCATATGCTGAATACTAAGCTGAATAACGTCTGAGTACCGTCTATTCAGCAGTTATTCAAGCAAAAAGGGCCCCAATTTTGAATGCTTAACTCTGAATAACAGCTGAGCAACATCTGAGTAAGAGCTTAATAACGTTACAATTAGCTTAATAACTTTTGAATAACAGTTCACATTGTTTTTATTAAGCTCTTACAACTGAGTTATTCAGCTTAGTCGAATTGGTTATTGTATTCAGAATTTATAGAGCTTTTAAATTATTGTTTACATTTTTGCAAACAATATTCATACATATTGTCAAAAAAAAAAATGGAATAAATGAGCCATTCCGTGAAAAATTGTACCGTTACTAAGGAGACAAAGTGGACAATTTTAACATTTTCTTTTTGAATTTTCTTTATGAATCGATGCAGCATTTATCAAAGTTTAAGAAAAATGTATAGTTTATAACTAAATAGTATACAGTTTAAAAAAAACGGACTTTTAAACATGATCTATGACAAGCACTGTCCATTTAGTAACGAACACTAACGTAATATTTTGTCAGCAATGTGATTCATCTTTTACAAATTCTTAACAATGTTTAGCTAAAATACATATAGGTACTCTTTTTGAAATCAATTTCGTTTACCCTATTTGAAATATATTTCTAGCTTTAAATCACATATTAAAAATATTTTCTATTAGATATTACTATTTCTATTATTTTTTATTAGATATTTTCGTCACGTTTTAGGTCAGTGCGACTTATATTTTTAACTTTGTAATTAATTTGGCTCCTTGAAAATGATTCAAACTATTTTAAATAAAAATGAGCAACATATTTTATTATATTTCATCCCACAATAAACCATTACTAGTAATAAATTCCACTTTACAGCCTAAAACTTGGAATATAAAATTGTGACAGTGACTTCGTAGGAAATGTTATCGTTACTAAATTGAAACATAAGCGGTGTTCATAACAAGTTTAATAATCAAAAATATTAATAAAAAAAATCAAACATTAACAAATAAACAAAATCAAAACATTTTTCATTTACAATCAACTTAAGAAATTCTTCATATTATATAATACTTCTCAGCATGAGCTTTCTTTATTACTTTATGTTGTGTTCACACATCTAATGCCACCTTTTAGCCCTAAACAATATGATACCAGTGCCTGTGATCCTCTTTTTTTGGAGAACAGTCTTAGACATTCTAATCGAACGCAATATCTTTTTTTGTTCGTTTGATGGCATTATACCTGGAGCCCGTGAGTCTCCGCATACCTCTCAGACAAAAAACTCTTGTCTCAAAGACAGGAGTTGCAAGAAGTACACCAAATGTATGGCGATTTCAATAAAAAGTGAATATCTTGTCTATTCATGGCTAAAGAGAAATGTATCAATCGTGAATCTTCAGCAGCAATTGTGTGTTTGCATACAAAACACTTTTTTGCCAAAATAAAATGGGGTTTTTCCCAAGACCATTGAAGTCCATCATCAAAGCATTTTATTAATAAGTTTGCGGAGTAACTCTGAAAGGGAAATATACAAATTAAAAAATATCATAATTGACTATTATTTATTAAATTAAATGCTTATGGTTTTTGGAGTTATACCTACAATAATGTAAGCCAATCTGTTCCGTAAATAAAACGATAGTAAACGTTAACTGTGGTAGTCAAAAGATAGAAGAATATTATGATTCATATAATTTAACAGAAACATATAACTCCATCTTAGATGTTGTTGGTAAAACATGCACCACGTAAACTTAGCCTTATGTGTCCATTTCGTCATAATTATTGTTCCACTAATATGTCACGACACTAAATGGACGTGACGAATTTCGCTTACTAATAATAATGACAACAACACTCAATGTTCTTTGTTCTTTTAGAGGAAATCATTATTTCACGACATACACACATACATTAGGCATAATTCGCAAATAAAATAATGTTTTAAGAACTTACCGGTATCATGTTATTGCTGTGACTATAGTGGACTTCTTAATCGACTACGTGTTAACTACACGGCTTTCGTCACCGATTACTGCCTCAGAACTGCACGATGGGTACAAATAAATGGCTGATCTACTACAATAATGTTACCATGATAATAAAATGAAATAAAATAACTTGCTTTGGTAGTATTTTAAAACTGAAAGCAAATAAAACAGTAGTGACTAAAGTGGAATGTCCACTTCGGTGCTAATTTGATTATAATATTTCATGAATTTTTGTTGTAATATAATAAGATTTATGAGTAAAATTAATGTTATAATTAAGAAAAATCAATATTCAATAAAAGCTCCCAAAAAACGCTGAAGTATGTATAATAAAAACATGAACTTCGGTTAGTTAAAGTTAGCGACAGGAGGTGTGACACGCTAAAATGTACTTCTTTGCTTCTTATTTTATTTTTTTAATCAGTTAAATTAACAACAATTGACTCCATTATATATATATTTTCAAAGTTAATTATCTACACTGTACATAAAAAAAAATTGCATTCAATTGAGTATAAGATAGTCTTGTAAACTGTTTGTAAACTTTTGTGACAGTACTTTTTTCTTACGTTCAATTTTTTACGGAATTGCTCAAATATTATAATGTCGATGTCGAATTGTGTTGATTTAACATGGCCGGTGAAATTATAAAAGCGGTGAGTAAATTTTAATTTACAACTTAGAGGTCTGCTACATGTTAACTGTTAGTGCGCAAGTAATTTTGTCGTGAATAGTATGTGATTTTTTTTAGTATTTATTACGCGCCGCGTGAATAATCAAGATAACTGATAGCTGATAACTGATTTTTATACATACAAACTAGGTCTAACAAAAGTACTTGCGACGACATGAATCGAGTTGAAAATGTTGTAGTTGTAAGATTAAGCATTTTGGTGATCTCTTAAATTCCTTGTAAGTATAAATTACAAAGATTTTTAATGGCGATCGAAGTTTTCCTTTATAATGCTGAATAAAAGTGCACACATGTCTTGTTACTGAGCTATAACTTGAAAAAGAGTAGTCTCATTGCACTAACTTCTGAATAACAATTAGATAGTTGGCCACATTTATACATTACTCAGATTTTTAGGGTTCTCTAATCGAACGCGTCGGGCCTACGTTGTCCACTTACGTAGGTACTAATGCTGTAACAAAATAATCATGTCATGTGATGATGTGACTCATGTGAACGAAACTCGTCTTGTAAACAAAAAAATCTATGAACTGATAGTAACTGAATCATACGATATAGGTATCAAATTGTTCGTAAAAATTTTCAGTGTAAGGGTGCGTTTCCACCAGAGATGTGCGATGGAAATGTGTCGTGCGAGGATGTCTAGCTGTGCTGTGAAAATGTGTGGGGGTTTCCACCAAAGCTGTGCGATGAAAATGTGCCTACGAGGATGTGTAGCGGAGCTGTGAAAATGCGCATTAATGTGTGGTGCGAGTATGCGCAAACCTCGCAACACATCCTTCTCAACACACATTCCTCGCAACACATCCCTCGCAACACATCTCTCAAAAACATCCCTCGCACACAGCCCTCGCTTGTTTTGTATGCGCAAAAATCTAGCTCCGCTGAGCCGTTTCCACCAGAGCTGTGCTGACCGAGGCGAGGTAAATGAAGCGATTCTATTGGTTCTTTACAAACACATCCCTCGCTACGCATCCTCGCACATCTCTGGTGGAAACGCAGCCTAAGGTACGGAAAGACGCGCGGTGCGCGAGAGTGGTGGCGGTGGCGGTGTGAGTGGACAAATGGAATAAACTCTTGCGCCCAGTCAAACTCCGCGCTCGCCCCCGCCCCCACTCCCGCACCCGCGCGCTCGCTACCACTTCACAGTCGTGAGTCACACCAACTCGACCGACTGCCAATTTCAAATCAGTCAGTCGGTCGCGTTGGTTGCGAGCTTTCGGTGACATTCGCTCACGTGTCATGCAAGTCCCTACCAAACGGTAAACAATAAAACTAACGACGCAATAGGCTAAACTTTGCAGTATGTGTTCCGTTTTTTATCGAGGAAATTTATTATGTTGAACCGACATTAGAATACCTACGTATCATTGCATCGTAACGATGATTTACATTCATTTCGTTTCAGGAAACTTTCTTTTAAAATAATTTCAACACGTCGCGTGGTAAGGGTCGCACAGAATTGTGTACTGTACCATCCTTATGGGAGAACAAAGGACAACTTCGATGGCCAAGATATAATGCGGATTTACTAACTAAAGACAGCAGGGTCCAACCTCGCGCTGATTGACGGCTTACAATGAGTTGTACTCTAAAACGAAAAAACTATAAAACTTATGAAGAAGCTGAAGAAGAATTATCGAAAATGCTAAACATAACGGATACTGACACTGATCTTGATCAGATTGAACCTTCATTTTGTAACTGTGATTTGTAGCTGTTGATAAACAATTTTGTAGGTGAAATAAACGATTAAACTTTTTGACTTAAATTATTTATTTTTAATTAAACTTCGAAGTTAGCCTATATATATATAGTGTGCAATTAAGATACGAAATATAACTCATTCCTATATTCATTACACACAAACTTGAATTTTACATCTTGAGGAGATAGGCATATTGAGGCGCGTGTTTCAGTTGGCATTTTAGATTTAAATATATTAAAGTAACTTGATTTTACTGGCTGATCAAAAACTTCAGTCAAACCTAAAACTTTGAAAATGTATAAAAATATATTGTCAATTTTTTTTTAAATTTTTTTTTTCAATTTCCATAATGTCATTTTGGTATATACCAGTCAGAAAATTTGATAGGCTTTGCTAATTGATTTTTCTGGGGTACGGAACCCTCTTCATTGCACGGCAACCACGCATGCTGGCTGGGACCGGGTTCACTTTTGTTTAAACTATTTTCATTAATCCTTTGATGACCAGAAACACTTGGACAGTTACTACTGATATTTAAATATTCTTTTAACATTTTTCTTTTGATATAACCGGTTCTCTTATGTTTTTGCCACGACTTTCGATCCATGATATGATGCAAAGAACGGAAAAAAACAATATATACGCCAGTGGCGTAGCGTGCCTTGTCGGGGCCCCGTATAAAAATTTTTTTGGAGGCCCTTATATGGAGGTAAAGATTTTTCACAAAAGAAAAAAAATATTGTGAGAAGTAATATTTATTTATAACATAATTTACCCATTTTACAAATAAAAATCGAATTTTAAATATTCACTCTCCTTGCCTTTTTATCGGCAAACTGATTTATTAAATCATTTATGGCTGATGATGATTTTAGTTTTTCTAAAGTTTCTGCCTCTATGGACAATAGTGAGATGTCTGACAGCCGTTCTTGTCCCATCGAAGTTCTTAAGTAATTTTTTATTAGTTTTAATTTTGAAAAACTTCTTTCTGCCGTTGCGGTTGTAACTGGAAGGGTCAAGAATAAAAAGCATGCTGTGATTACCTCGGGAAAACTGGATGCAAGACTATTGAATTTTACTAGCAATAATTCAATGAGTTCTTTAATGGAATAAATTTTTTCAATTTCAGTATTTAAGCATGTTTTTAGAGCCTTTAATTGGTCACAAAGATTAAGTGAGATGTCTTTACTGTATTTAGCAGACAGTTTTCCGGAAGCGTTTAATATCTCTTCGCTTGAAGAAGATAGGAGTTTCTCCGGTTGTAATATTTCGAATATACTACTCAGGTTGCAAAGGCTCTGAAATCTTTCTTTAGTTTGAGAAATTAATATATCTAAACAGCAATAGTATACATTGATTTTGAAATTGGATTCCGGGTCGGAAATTCTCTCATCTTGTGATAACTCATCAAAAAAACGCTTCGTTATCTTTCGCCTACTGTTTTTAAAAACAGTTGTTACCCCCCACTTTTTTGCTAAATCTTTGGATTCATTTAGCAAACTATTAAATGAATTCTGATTTCTTAATTGGCACAGTCTATTTAAAAGATTACTTAATAAAATACTAGATTTCTGTAAGTCATTATTATCATGCTGTAGAGCTTTAGAAACAGGATTAATAATTTCAAATAGTGAAGAAAAAAATGTAACGAGCACTAAGAAATCAAAACTCTCTAAAATATTTAATTATACTTTTACATTCTTCACGTTCATCTTTTTTATTTGAAATTAAATTTAGTTGGTACAAAGTTTTCATGATTAGTAAAAAATTTTTCTTTACTGCTAATAAAGCGTCGTTCCTAGAAGACCATCTGGTAGGACATACCTTTTTAAGGGTAATCAAATATTTTTCAGATGAATCGTCACTTAGCATAGCCCAGCGTTTTATACTATTGCCAAAAAAAGTATATATTTTTTCTAAATTATCGAAAAAAGTCGATACTTCACGAACATGTCTCGCAGCATCGTTCAAAACCAAGTTTAAAGCGTGCGCAGCACAATGAACATAATCGGCATTTGGAGCATGCTCTTTTATTAGGGTTTGTAATCCTCCATACACACCCGACATAACATTTGCTCCATCGTATCCCTGTCCTCTACATGTAGTCAAATCAATTCCATATTCTTTAGTCAAATTTAAAATGACAGTTTTCAGACCTGCAGCACTGCAATCGGTTACTGCTATGAATCCTAAAAAGGACTCACACTTTTGGAAATGGTCCTTGTGGTTTAAATGGACCCAATTTAAAAATTATTTTACGTTCGAATTCAGTTAAATTGTCACCAAAATTTCCTCTAT
Organism: Tholera decimalis; assembly: GCA_943138885.2. Lineage (NCBI taxonomy): Eukaryota > Metazoa > Arthropoda > Insecta > Lepidoptera > Noctuidae > Tholera > Tholera decimalis. The sequence goes on from OW964555.2 coordinate 39,288,998, forward strand.
CTGATGAAATTATATTACAATCTGCATTATCTGCAGATATATCAGAATCGTTGACTTGGGGTTCCTCGATTTCTGGATGGACATCCGATAAAGTATGTGCTTGGCTTTCTTCTATTTCCGGATGGATATGTGACGAAGAACATGCTTCAGAAGAATCTAAAAATAAACGAGTAATTGTTAAAAAATAAATACGAATGCTTTGATACTAAACTAAAAAGAGTTATATATAAATAAATAACGTTACTAAGGGTCACAACAGTTAGAGAGTGTTCAGTTCAGACGCACACAGATTCTACGCGGATTGTGCTCGTACCTATTAGTAGATACAAAATCACCTGCAGCCCGTCCGTGCATTACTATACACCTGCGTGCTATTTAAACGCAGCGCGTAGTGTAGTGGCCATACAAAACGAGAACCCGAAAGCGAGTCTGCACATCTGAAGTTCTCAACACGCAATTAACGATACGATACGGACTGATAAACAAACAACAAAACAAATCGATCCTATAGATAAGTTAGAATTTTGTTTTTTTTAATCAAGGCACGGAACCCTAAAAACAGTATAATTGTGAAAATCGAGGGGGGAGACAACTTTTTGTGACGGACAGATGGACAGAACGAAATTAAAAGATTTCCTTGTTTATCACTACGGGCCCCTAATAAATGGGTTGGGTAGTAGTGTAGTACTTACCTTTCCAATCTAAATCACTCACAGTATCTTGTCTCTGAAAAAATGAAGAAATTTTGGGCACTTTTTTTATAACCTCGTCCCTTTTCTGTTTAATTTTTCTTTTCTCAGCGCCGCTGGGATAATCTCTTTTCCTTTCACTCATTTCTTTTACAAATCGTTACTAATACTGCTAAACCAGAAGAACAATATTGTTTGTACTGAATTACAATGTAATGCACATTTATATAAAGCGCGTAAATAAACAGTGCACTGCACTCCGTGGTTTAACATCCAATGCAAAGTACAACAACGTACACGTACATCGCGATATCGATGAAGGATTCCCGGGGATTCCCCGCTGAGTTGAAGATGAAGTAAGTAAAACGGGGAAGTCCCGCAGCCCGCCATAACGATGTAGTGTTGCCAACTTTTGAACGCACGCTTAAGGCGGGAAAAAAAGGAATTGCTTTAGAGTCTGGCAAACGAAAGTAGACACTCGAATTATTTGCAAACTTTTTATATGGCAATGCTATACTAATGTCAAACTCAATTTTCCGAAACGAGATGGCGTGTTGTTGATAATTTGTTGTGATCTTGTTAATAGCGTTTATTTAGCGAAAAATGAACAATACTATTAAAAGTGGAGTACGGGAGATGTTGTTTCACATGATGTCTAAATATCAAGAAAAACAACAGGAGATAGACGCCGAATTCAAACAAAAACAAGGTTGTTTACGTGTGGTGTTCGATTTCATAAGTAAGTATGATGCTACTAAGTTGATACTTTGTCGTAATTCATAATTTATATTTATCTTTTAGCGAGGAAAAATATTTATCTATTTTGATTCACATTCATTTTATAGTATGTTAAACACCTTCATAATAATGTATTATGGTTATTTAACATACTATTAAATGGTGCATGGTTTTTAAATTTTTTTTTCTTCTATAGAAAATCTGGTGGATGTAGCAGGGGTTGATGAGATAGTGAAAACTATTGAAAAACTTACGGATTTAGAGCAGAAAGATAGGATAAGAACCCAGAACGAGTGCTTGTATGAAATAGCTTCAATCACTGGTAAAATTTTTACTAGGAGTACATAACTTTTATAAAGATGTAATTGTATTCATGACTTGCAGAACCTAATCATTCTGTTTTACCATTCTTTACAGAAGTGAGCGTTACTACATTAAAAAGAATTAAAAACGAAGGTGCGCGTAAAGGCCATATAAACCCCCAGTGTCCGACTTAGATAGTTTTGACATAGATGCTATTCGTAATAAAATTAACGAATTTTATATCGTTATAAAACAAGTTTAAAACGAAACACCAAATCCAGTATATGAAGCTGATGAAATTCTGAAGCAGAATGGGCACGAGGTATTGCGACTTCCCCCGTACCACTGTGATCTAAATGCCATTGAGTTAGTATGGAGTTTGGCTAAACGTAAAGTGGCAAGTAAATATTGCTCTGCTTGCAGTGGAGTTAGAGAAAGTTATAAAAGAGTCGTTTGAAAATTAATATAACTCCCGAGGAGTGAAAGAAAATGACTGTCATCCATGTTGAAAATGAATATAAAGAAAGGGACAGAATTACAGAAAACAATTTAGAAAGTTTTATAATTAATGTAGGAAACAATGATTCCAGTCACTGTAATAAAACTTTCTACATGGAAGTCTTACATTCAGATTTTGATTATAGTGAATAAATCAGACCTATTTTAGAATACTGTTGATTTTTTTTTTTAATTCGAGTTAAGACAATATCTAAACTATTGCCTACCTAAAATACCTCTTGTATTTTTATTCCGATGAAATAAAATAGATAATTCTGAAGTATCAAATAAGGTTATTCCAAAGTTCTACCGAGTTACCGCCGCCCCGGAAATTTAGGGCAGCCGAAGGAACAGGGTGGGTTTTTAGTCAGTAGAAATCTGACACACCCTTCCGCTTGACCCAGAGCGGAAGAAGTCATTCGATGATTTTCCCACCCCAAAAAAAAAAAAAAAAAAAAGGTATTTCACAGTAGTTTTGGGGTTGCTATGCTGATATTTTTTAAATTTGCCGCTCTTTTTCAGTCTCTACTTTCGTTTGCCAGACTCTATAGAATTTTGTCATCTATACTAATATTATAAAGCGGAAAAGTTTGTTTGTTTGTTTGTTTGTTTGTTTGCTTGAACGCGCTAATCTTCGAAAGTACTGGGTGGATTTGGATGCAATTTGGTATGGAAGTAGCTTGAAGCTTGAGGAAGGTTATAGGCTACTTTTTACCCGACTGCAAAAAAGGAGAGTTATGTTTTTACCGTGATAGAATCCACGGGAGCGAAGCCCCGCGTGAGTACTAGTTTGTAAAATAAAATAAATTAGAAAGTTTTTATTCTTTTTCCTTACACACTTTGGGGGCCCCCGTGGCCCGGGGGCCCCGTATAATTGATACGGCAAATACGGCGGTAGCTACGCCCCTGATATACGCACAATAATATTTTAATAAAGCTGGTATTAAGCTATGGGCGCTATAACAATACAAATGTGTGTTAATTTGAATAAGTTAGTTTTAAATTCTCTATTAAACCAAAAAAAGCTTAATAAAAACATAAATAATATTGTTTATTCAGCAGCTGAATAATTAGTAAGACATAGAATCTTATCCAGTTTAAAGATAAAATAAAAACAATTATTCAGTATCAAGCTGTATAATAGAATATTTAACGATATTATTCAGAAGGTGATACTTTATTCAGAAAATAGCTGTTTCAAACGCTACTAGCTTAGTACTGCTTTAATAAGAGCAATACAGATTACGGTTATTCAGATAAATGCTGCCGGCGCGGGCTGTTTTTCAGCTTTAAGAAGGGAAGGACAGAAATACAGAATTTATTAAGCATTCAGAATTTTTAGGGTCCGAACTCAACCTAATCCAGCATTTGGCTATTCCCAAACCTCTTATACAAACTATATTCATCTTTGAACTGTAAAATGTTCTAAATGTGTACTGCTATCTTGCTTACGTGTTACTTGGGTGGGCGGGGCGGGGCCAACGCCTGTCCATTCATATTTAGTACTTCTAAAATTTACTGTAGAGAAAATTTAATTATTATTTTATGATTTAAATTTGCATACTAAGTAGTATATTCGTATCAAAATTTTTTGTTTGCGTTATATGATATTTTCATAAATAAATAACAATAAAACAATTTTGTAATAGTATTATGCACTAGAACATATAAATAAAGTAATAATTACTATACAATTCTTGTAATCTTAAAAACTCTTGTCATCACTTCCTTCTGATGAACTTTCTGCAGTTTTTTTTTATTGATAATAGGTTCGCGCTTGACCACCACCAGTTACGTCAATAATAAACTGCTATAACATATTTTCTACACGATTGTCGACTCAGTACATTTTTTCGTAACTTTTCGTTTGTTTGTGTGGAACGGACATAATGTTGATACGTGGACCAATAGAAACGCATTCAAAATTATCGTTACTCGTTTGTTAAAAATAAAAACTTTATACCAAAATATTAAACCGACTCGAAAGACAAAAAACCGACACCACACGGATCTCGCTCCAACTTGTCGGCCATCATTCCAATACAACCCAAGATGCACAAACACCCACTCTACACGTTGGCCAATAGGCACTGGCCACTACATTCGCCACTGTGTTGGCCAACGTGTAGAGCCGGCTTGAGGTGTACACACAGTGGGGGGCCATTCGATTGTTGGCTCTCGAGCCGAGCGGACGTCTGATTGTATTTCGTCTTTTATTTGTTATTTGAGTTATATTATCGAGCAGTGATTTGTGAAGTGCTTAAATAATTGTGTTTAAATAATGTGTAGATAAAATGTAATGAGTCATCACGATGGTTTCATTCCGGAATACGCCCTTCATCTCATGTCATCCAGTCGCACTTCTAATGTTTACTAAGAATCTTGTTGACCCCTCCAACTAAGCTAAATGTGATTGTGTCTGGAGTGTGTCCACGGCAATAGTGTAATGGGTGGGGTTCGAACCCACGACCTCTCAATCACAAGTTCGACACCTTAGCCGCCTTTTTTGCAATTATTAACCCACCCCTCTCCCTCGTCAGTAAAGTAAGCAAAGCTCTCACCCCTCCCCCCATGCTTACGTAAACATTGGGTACAATTGATTGATTCATGAGCAGCAGTTATAATTTTTTTATTTTTTATTTAGAATAGGTTCGCGTTTGACCACCATCTCACCTGATGGTAAGTGATGATGTGGTCGAAGATGGAGCACGCTTACCTAAAAGTAACCTATTCACTCTTGACTTAAAGACTCCTAGGTTATAGCTATCGGGAAACACAGACTCCGGCAGGGAATTCCACTCCTTAGCCGTACGCACAATGAAGGTATTCCCAAAACGTTTGGTGCGTATGGGTGGGATGTCCACCATGTAACGATGGCGCTTCGCCGTTTGTCTCGTAGTCCGATGATGGAACGGGCTTGGTGGAATTAGATTGTGTAATTCCATCGCACACTCCCCGAAATGTAACCGATAGAAAACCGATAGACTTGCAACTCGTCGTCGATGTTCAAGGCTCTGGAGCTTTGATTCGACCAGTGCATCGTTGCCAATGAGTCTTTTGGCCCGCTTCTCGATAGACTCAAGCGCGTCCAGTTGGTATTTAGCAGATCCATCCCAAAGATGAGAGCAGTACTCCATACACCTATAAATCTAGAAATAAGGAATAGGTTTGGAATAGAAGTCTGTAACGCACATAATATTCATTTAAATAAACTTTAATGACACGGAATTCAACAATTCATTATTTGTAGGAATCCCCGAAAATGCATTTCGTCTTGAAGCATAGACGATGTGTGTTGCTATTGTGTAAAAAATTAAATAATTACTGCTGACGTAATCACCATCTAGATCCCCCCACCCCCCATGTCATCAAAAATAAGCAAAGCAAAGACCCCCCACGCCCCCTATAGTGCTTACGTAATACTTGAACGGTCCCTTAGGCTATTGACGCTTATAGTTCATTTAATTTCGGAAGTCGGTATCAAAACGAAAATACAAAACCAAAGACACCGACTAACGAAATTAAAGTTATTTTTGACGATCACCATTCGGTAAGAACCAGGCTCGGATCGGCGCGGCGGCGCGTTGTTCTACGCGCGCCTCAGAGTCGTCAGAATTAGTTACCGTGCCCCATAGGGCCATTGCTTGCCGGGCTTGCGGGAAAGTTGTAACGAGATACTTACCGTAGCTCCGGAACGCAAAAGCAGCTGAAGGAACAGGGTGGGTTTTTAGTCAGTAGAAGTATGAAACTTCGTTCCGCTCCACCCAGAGATGTCATTCGATAATTTTCCTAATTTATGTGTTTTAATGATGTGCGGATGAAGCTCAAACCAAATCAAACACTGTTGTTCGAGACGACATTGTCGCCAAAAATATATTATTATAAATTGTGACTGAATTTGTTTCTAGGATAATTTAAACAAATTGGAAATCAAATAGAAAATTATTTATTTAACAAAGAAACATAGCTATCCTTAAAATATAATGAGTATTTAGTGACTTTTACAATAGGAGTTTAACGGATTCCAGATGATTTGGCAAGGCGAAAAAAAAAATAGTACATATTGAATTAAATAATTTAAAAAAAACATGATTACTATATGTACCTTAAAACTCATACTTGCTTTATTACATATATGCAACAAAAAAAAAAAAAAAACTGATCGCACGTTTTTCAATCCTTTTGTGACTTAACAAAAGGTAAAATATTCTTTTTACATATTCGTACAATCCTTAAATGTCACAACAGTTAGTTGTAACATAATTATTATTATTTTGCTGTCAATTTATTGAGCACGTCTTTGTGGCATCTACGGATATGTACCTTTTAATGTTTGATATCTTAAGGCTGTTTGCAAACGAACATTTTGCGAGTGTGTGATTCATGTGGAACATTAGTTCCATTTATCTCTCACAGCGGCCACATAAATGTCGATATCGATATCCTAATACTATCCACGCATATAAATAAAAGCTGAACACCAGTTTAACGAACATTATATTAATGTAGGTATAACATCTAACAGAAATATGTAGTATAGAATATCAATAAAAAGATATTGTTTCTTGGTAGCCAACATTATGAAAATTGAATAACAGAATAGTTTAGGTAATGTTTTATATAAAGTATTTTTGGTTAGAAGTTACACCTGTATTACTTACATAAATTACTTGTTACTGATTCATAGTCATCACATAATTTAAAAGTAAATAAACTTACAAATACATGGTTAACATTTAAAATAGGTATTAGAAATGCTGAGGACACAACACAGATTCAAATTTTTTTCTTCTTTTTCACTTAATGAACTACAAGCCTTTTTTGAACTCGTATATTACAACTTCAATTGTTAGTCGAGATAGGTAATTTCTTAATGTGTAATTAGAATCACTTTTACTAGATATTAACAATTCAAAGTTGAAGGTTGCAATATAAAATCTAACTTTTTATTCCAAAATTTGATAATTATCTCGAATTCTATTTCATGGGAAAATGGGTAGTAATTCAGATTTCAATGTTGCTTCAATGCAGCTTTTTGTTATTAATTTTAAGTTTTAAGTTACAGAATAAAGATTTAGTTTTGAACAGATTACATCAATAATAATGACACTGGTTTACAAGGTTTTTGTCCCTGTCATCATATTATTGTTTTCAGAGGGATTTAGATGTCCTGAATTTAATTCTGATGTTACAAAAATTACAATACATCAGGTTACTTAGATATCTTTTCTCAAAGTAGCGAGCTATCCAGTTTCAAAGTACTGTTATACCATAATAATCCAATTTGATTATTTTTGATACCTGTTTATAAAAAAATAATTCGGAAAAATAAACTGTTATTGATAACCGTTACAAAAATAAAACATAAATGCGGTATTTTAGCTTTCCATATAATATTTGTAACGCATAGAGTAAGTACTTTTAGATACCATGACAAGTTTTCCGTGAAAATATTTTTTCATAATGGTGTGATTTCTGCAAAACCAAAATTTTGGTACTTTTGCCCAAGATTACTCAAAAACCTGAAGTGTTAAAAAAGTTTTGACGTCTGATTTTAATCCAGGACACCGAAAAATTTCAGGAATGGGTAGTATTATTAATAGGACTAACTCAAAAGAAATATTTGTAAACAAGTGTAATAGTAATATTTTGATTGATCATTGTACGAACATAAAAACAAATTAGAGTGGATATAAATTTCGGGTTAATTATAACGGACGGATATGATGTTGAAATTAAAAATCTGCTGCCGTATTTATAAAATAAAAAGCAAATAATTAAACTAAGTATTAATTATAATCTGAATCTGATGTAAAATGTTAAATGTCGGACATGTTATGATTACTAAAATTACATATTAATACATACTTTAAATGTTTATTTGGCTGCCACAAACATGGATTAAACAAACTCCCGATAGAGGTTCCCGCTGTTAATATAACATAAGATATCTAGGTATAGATGTAAAAATATTTTTTTACACTTTGTATTTCAATTGAACATTTTTCGTGAAAATTTGTGCATGAATATGGAAAATGCATGTAATAATATGTTTATTTCCTTCATAAGTTATTAGGTCTACTGAGCGATTACGAGATTTTTATACATTCATCTCTGAGAAGTTATAAAGCATTAAAGTTGATCATTAGAACGAAAGTCCATCATAGTTTGATGTCATAGTCTATAACGCTCATACAGCTGCTGTAGGAAAAAGGGGCGAGAGACAGATATATTCCCTTATATTTTTATATCTGGTTGGTTTTTCCCTCGACTTACATTCAGTTTTCACTGTTAGTATTGTGTTTATGTATATTTTATAGTAAACTGGTTGCTTAATAAACATTTTTGTCATGCCCTTCGCCCATTACAACAAACATGAAGCAGTTACTTAAAATACTAGGTGATTAGTACATTTTTCAATTTAGAATGTATGATCAAGTGAAGAAATAGCGTTCACAGGGCGCCATGGTCAACCTACTTATTTTTTTAATGAATAATATGTTAATGAAACAATAAAGCAAATTAAACTAAGTTTATTTAAACAGGTTGTATAATAGGCCTGATATATATAATAAAATAATTTCTTCGTACATTATATTTTTTATAAATAATCTATGAATACGTTTAGAATCTAAGAGAGAGCGTGTACCTACTCGGCGTAGGTATATACATATGTTGGACTACATCAATAACGGTAATTACACTGGCTCCAAAGCGATATTATCTACAAGTGAACTGACAACACCACTAGATAGCACAGTCCTTGGTATAGTTGAGAAACAAGTAAGTAGTTAAGTACATACAAAATACCTTTTTGCCCTCTCGTTTACCTCTCAGCTAAGCTCTTTTAGCTGCCGGGGTTGTGGGAACTTTTCTAACAAGATACCGCGGCTCTGAACCCAAAACGAAACTGAAGGACCTGCGTGGGTTTTTAGTCAGTAAAAGTCTGACACTCCCTTCTGTTACCCCCTATAGCGAGAAGAGCCACATGATATTCTCCTCCCCCTAAAACAAATACCTCTTTTACCAACACCTTTTTGTCTGGGTATGTAAAACGAAAGTCAGTCTCGCGAGACATATGTGAGGATATAATGTTTTCTATAAGGCTGGTTTAATAGCATTATCATTAATCCAGGACTAACAAACAGTGTATTATCATGATTCTTTTGGTTGTGTGTAAATACATTATATAATTATATTGATGGTCGGTGCAATGTTTCTACTATACCTTTAAGAGTTTTAGATAGACTTTTGCAAAAGTCAATCGTTAAAAAAAACAACTTTTTTTACCTAAATCCTATTCAACTGTGGTAATACAGCTTAGGTCAAGCTAGAAATTTCATGTTGCATTTCTTGAAATAACATACCTGGTAGGCCAAACCTATGTTGCGGTTTGGTGTGAAAATAAAAAATCTGTCGTAGGTACAACTTATTAGCAAGAACAAGAATGATCCAAATCTAAATACTCAATAAAAAAAGTTATGCGTGAGTAAACATAATAATGTATGTATGGCGTGGCGTCCACTAAAGAACCTCCTCCGAGCCACGCTATAGGCTATAATGCAACTACTACCTAAGAAAGAATTTTTACAATCGGATCATTAGTTCCGGAGATTACGCCCTACATACAAACTTACAAACAAATTTTACCTCTTTATAATATTAGTATAGATAAATAAATAAACTTAGAAATAAAAGCTACTGAACTAGTTGGTGGACTGGCGAACAATTTTGAACTTGAATGTTGTGTAGGAATAAAAATAATAGGTATTGTAATTAAATGGCAATTACAAGTATTGGGTAACCAAGTATTACCGCAGCCCCGGAACTTAAGGGCAGCTGAAGGAATAGGGTGAGTTTTTAGTCAGTAGATGTCTGACACTCCGTTCCGCTCCACCCAGAGCGATAGAAATCATTCGATGATTTTCCCACCCAGAAAAAAGGTAGCCAAGTATTTATCAAAACAGCGAAGTTTTTATAAATTCTCAATGTATCCATGAACATTGCGAATTATGTCGCTCGTTTAAGATCGTACTGTATTATATAACGAGGTGTTGTCAGTTTGGTAACGCTAGTCAACAACTACACGCCCAGTTAGTGTTCTAGTGCTGTCCGAAGGCAAGTAAAACAATCATGCAAGAATAAATAACATTCTTAACTACTAAAAGGCAAATTTGATTGAATGTCAAGCCATTTATGCTTTGGCGGTCTATTTCTAGATTGCTAATAACAACTGTTCCTCTGTTCTAAATTGGATCAAGAAAAAGCTTTTCACTTGCCACATGATGGTACCGCAAGATTTCTCTTCACTATCTATTATATTATAATATATTCTATCTATCCGCTGTATATCGTGTTTGTCACAATGTCAATATTATTAGGGGTTAACAGAAACTTGAATAACACACAGCATTCTTTTATACGCACTAAATATCAAGAACATAATGCTCTAATTCCAGTTATAAAGCCAGTGGCGTAGCTGGGCGTGGGCGATGAGGCCCTTACCTACGGCCTCGCACATGCTTCAAGAAATCTCGCGAGGCATGTTGAAGTGCAACGCTCTCAGACTTATCATTGATGACTAATAATATATTTTTTTAAATTAAATCTACAGGCTTTTTAATATTCTCCCATCGTGATAAAGAAAAGGGGACTCCCTGATGAGACTTGGCCACTTCTATACAGTCCACGCTACGCCACTGCCCAGAGTCACATACAAGCACGCCGCCCCGTATGGACATACGTTATTTGACAGTATCAGAGCCCGCACTGCGGTAGCGTTCTCCCAGGGAAACAAGCTCAACCATTGCAGCATGTGTCATTTACAATTATTCTATCACTAAATACGACCTAACCTTAATAAAGCTTGTAGTCATGGTCTTAATGAAATGCATATCTCTAAATACTATACTTGCTTAGTAATAAGAGTTTTCTCTTCACAATTTTGTTCAAAAACTTTAATGGTTAAAATAATTCATATTATTTTTGTGACATAAACATGTCAATCATATTTTTAATGGACTTAGAGCACATTATCTGTAACACCCGCACCTACGTGTGACAACGAATTTAATAATAAATACTGAGTTCATGGATAATAATATACAGAGTTGATACGATAAAGGGGCTTTGCCTATATTATGTACCATTTTCAACTCTGTACCAAAAATCAATTAAATAGGAGCAGTACTTTAGTCGTAAACTATTTTTAAGTTTTTGCTCCGTTTGAACACGATGTATTTTCCTAACAGCTGATTATGTCTATACGCATAGTTCATGCACCTTAAAACACGGCATGCTCCCCAGACACCCCATCATCTATTTTGCTGTTTATAAATTCATTTAACAATAGGGTAGTTTCCTGTGTTACAAAATAATTCTTTTATTTGGTCCATTAGGTAGATTTTCAAAAAATATTGGTCACGTATTTTTTGCCTTTTCAAGTCAAGAAAAATTCACAAAGATGGAAAGTTTCAAAGTACAGGAGTGGGGGCTGCTGACGTCACACAGTCAGGTGAAATTTCAACTCACTGTATCGTCTTAATTTTTCAATTACGTGAAAAAATAAAAAATACGTGTCCAATATTTTTTTGTTAAACTACGTGACGGACTAAATAAAATATTTTAGTAAACTACCCTATTGTACGCAATGTGTAGCGAATTAGTACATACTTGAAAAAATAAGTACCTCCCTTAACAGATTAACAGGTACAGGCAACTGAATTACGACTTGCTGTAGAGCATCTCCCCAGCAACCCCAAGTAAAATTTTAATAATAAATACTTAGACACTTACTTACTTATTATTAAACCAGTTAGGTCACTTACTTATTAAACCAGTGGTTGATAAAAATTGTACCCTTATTTTTACCACTGGATGTGCTAGTTATGGCTACATATAACGTTTATTTTAAATTTCAATTATAAGCGCCTGATAAAAATAAATAACAAAGTGTATTTCAATCTCTTTCCTTATCGTAGAATTTTATGTGTTTTGTAGTAAATAAATTATAGACACTAAGCTAAACGTAAAAAAGTATTGTTTCATTTGTACGTAGGAATTACTAAGACCTCAGTAGGTATAATATAAAATCATAGTATACGTTGTCGCCGCTCTGACTCTACCTTACATAAAAGCATAGAGATATAAGAATAGAGTGCAGAAGTGCTACACTAGCCTGTAAGTGGGAACGATAGAAGCGAGGAGAGAGACAGACGCCGACTATTCATCCATCTCTCTCTTGCAGAGCGTTGTGATTGGTCCTACTGAAGATAGTGAAGTGGGAGTTTTCTCACTCTCCCACTCATTTTTTCACCTTTGTTATCGGCACTATTCAGTGCCAAAAATCATGTAAGTATTATTTGAATTCTCAAATAATACTTACATGATTTTTTAAATATTCTACAAACCAAAGAATCAGTCAAAATTACATATAGAATTATTTATGAAGGAATGATAGCATCCTACAACCAATAGGATTTGCTATTAAACACTGCTCATTAGCCAATCACAGTACCTACTCTGCAAGAGAGAGACAGATGAATAGTCAGCATCTGTCTCTCTCTTCGCCTCTATCGTTATATTTAACCGTTTCTGCACTCCAGTCTTATATCTCTATGTATAAAAACCAGCGCGAGCGGAGGCCCCGCCGCCGGCAAACCGGCGCGTTGCGGTGTTGCCACTTTGTTACCTAGGTATTTAAAGTTTAAGCTATTTAGTTTGTTTGAAAATTTAAGCTATTTAGTTTGTTTGAAAAAAGAAACTCAGTTTTGGCGCTTTTCATTTTTATACCGAATCGAATTAATAGGTACTAAACGCGTATAGTATAATTTAATGCCCCTCTGTCATATCAACTAAGTATAAATAATAGTTTCGAAACACACCAAGGTTAGTTATCAATTTCTTAGTTCATCACTAAACAGAATACAGTCAACCATTCATATATGGTTTTGAGTGTAACCACATTGAAATATCAAACTGGAGCTTTTTGCCGCCCTAAGCATGTTTTCTGTCTCGTTTGATAGCGCCCCATAAGGAAGCCACATACTTTTTTCCAATCTTTGTATAATTTTTGGGAAAACGTGTTGTTTTTCTTAGCTCTAGGCTAGTTTAAAGCTACATTAACAGAACAAGCTAAGTAAATGTAATACTATGTGTGTATTTATGTTAATGTTTGTATGTATGTGTGTTCTGTGGGAAGATTTTATATTTGTCGTTTTGGTTTCTTCCTATTCTTATTATAACCATATATTATAACTAGCAGTTGCTCGCGACTTCGTTCGCGTGGGAAGTTTTTTCCGTGTAAATCCCGATCCCGTGGGAATTTCGCAAAATCCCGTCTTAGCGAGCATCTACGTACTAAAAGGAACCCCCATGCAAATTTGAGAGCCCTACTACTTGTAGTTTCTGAGATTTCGTGATTAATCAGTGACTGGTGGAATACCACTCGCTTTTATATATATAGATTATAACTTCCTTACTATTCTGCTGGCGTTTAAAATTGTATCGTTTTGAATGGTGATAGAAATTGAGTCTTTTAAATGTATTCGTTTTAAGCTATGGAGGCGATTTATAGGTTATTACATCAGCGGCGGAGAAAATAATCGGCTTATACATACTTTTTTCTGTCTCCAAATGATGGCTGCTTTATCTTACAGTTCAGCATTTTTTATTGATTTTTTACTGATTAAGTAAAATTAAGCGTTCCCACTTAGATAGTTTCTTCTGAAGTGTTACAGACAAAAGTGTATGTCCATCAGGTTTGACACGATTTTTTATTTTATGTTTTTAATTGAGCTACACGACGAGGGTATACGAATAAAAATAAATATAATTTTAAAATTAAGTTCTGATGTTTCCAAAACTAAGAGGATAGCAACAAGATTGAAATAATCCTGACCGACGCCGTCTAATTAACTGATCAATGTGCATGCCACTTACTATCCACGCACAAAGTAAATAATATTATCTACTCCGCGATCCAACCGTTATAAATACATGCCTCATTGCAGTATTTTTGTGCGCTTCTATATTTTTGTTTTAGTCTGAACCAAGCCGCCTCCGTCTTTGCCGAATTCACATAAGCACTCAAAAACATCAATATTATAGTTCTGTTGAGCATTTCATTAGACACACACCAGACTTGGACAGATACTTGATGAGCTAACGATTAGCCAGTTAAAGAACTGGTTCCTGGCAGGTAAAGAATTGGGTTGCAGGGTAGTTCTAACGAGTTACCGGGGCCCCTGAACGTAAGAGCAACTGAAGGAATGTGTTAGGTTTTCAGTCAGTAAAAGTCTCCCTTCCGTTCCACCCAGAGCAGAAGAAGCAATTTGTTAATTTTCCCACGGGCAAAAATAAAGTTGAAGAGCTGGTTCACAGTTGGGTCTGTCCAATATGTCGTTGGCTGGGGTCAATTATTTTCCCAGTCGCTCCATTTGTATAGGCACTACAATTTAAACAGCCATCTCTCTGCGACTGTATTCTAAAAAACAAAATGAAAACTGTTCAATTACTGATTAGGCGGCCTCGTGTGCCTAACCACTTGCCACAAAGCCGGCAATACAACTTTGCTTACGTTAACTGGGTATTCTGTGATCGAGTACAAGTGTGAAAGCGGCCTTTGTCTGGATCGGTTTGAGCGCGCGCGTATACCGCCTAAGTAATTGACTATTCAGTTCTTTGGGCATAACGCCCGTAACAAAGACTCTATAGATCGATTAGTGTTGCAAGGGAAAATTGATGGCAAGATTTTTGATGGCGTTCTCCATGTTCAGACATACATACATAGAGCTCCATGAGCCACGACGGCACGGGGAGTATTGTGTATGTAAGTTTATTTAAGTTATACCCTTTACTTGAAATATATTAGCTACTAAGTTTGTTTTTGTATGCACCTGCTATGTTGCATAGAGTTTTAATAAATAAATAAACAGAGCACGACTAAGAAGAAGACTTACCTAATCAATACAAATCCCGCTGCCTCAGACCTCGTTCACAATTGTAATAGCTTTCGTTTTGGCTAGATTCCACCATCTGTTTCATAAGTGGTTACAAATTTAAGCTGTAGAGTCTATCAATGTTTCTTAATTCGATTGCTGATCGCCTTAACAATACTGCAAAGCTGCTTCATTTTATTATTAAAAAAACATAACATGAAATTGAACATGAATACGAATACGCGGTATGAACATCCATTTCTTGAATGTTTTGTCATTTTCAAGAAGAATCTAAAGTTTTATGTTCGTACATACAATCTTCATCTCTCTTCAAGACTCACAGCTGCCGTTGAAAAAATATGTTTTCAAATGCATGAATATTTTGTTTCAGGATGTTTACTGAGGTCAATCAATGTTTATAACATCACGAAAACATATTTTTGTATAAGTATGATTAAAATATTATAAAATAAATTACATACTTAGTGATTACTTTGTAATTATATAAGTACGATTATTGTATTAACAGTGTATTTACAGGGACCTCAGATTCGGTACCATGCTCTGTTAATGACAAGTATTTGCTTGAAAACGAAAAATTTTGAAAAGTAATTCTGTATAACAAACGCCTGACCCACTCAGCTATTGCAATTGTGATCGATTCATTAATATAACAATTAATTCCTTGTTAAAGCAACTTAAAGGCTTTTTGTTGATATGATTTTAAATAATGCACATTTCAAAGATATATTAAGCTCATGGCGTAAAAACATGGTAAAAATGAAACATAAAAAATACATATTTTGGTCTCAAGCGAGAAATTCTTTTAAAAGCAGGGTTACAAATTTAAATATACACACATACCTCTCCAGAGATCCATGAATAGGCTGTGCCTTTATTACTTGTAATGCCGACTAAAGTCACTATTTCTGAGTGCCATAATTTTGTTTAGTAAATTTAATTTGTGAGCCGGGTGATACGTCTCCTGTGCTCTACGTATTGCACATTAAGATATATTCTTACATAAACATGTTAAAAGGTTCTAGTTATATTTCTAACATGGAAGAAGTCTACCTATAAACAATACTTTAATACTAAAAGCATATTTAAATGTGCATAGAGGCGTCGTATAGCCTATGCAACATTGTAATCAGGATACATATACAATTAGAATAAGTTCAATTATTGTAAACTAACTTATAAAACTTATTTTTAAATAAAGAACTTGAACAATCCATCAAATCAAAACTAAAGTATCTTAGTAGCGGCCAATCAGATTTGCTTACAAATTAAATGATTTTACACTCTTATAAACTAAATACATACATACTATATTTTTATATACATTCTTGTTAAATATAATAATCACACTATTGCAATAGTTTTTATTAGACAGTATTGACGTCAAAAATTAATTGCAAAGACGATCTAGCTAGTCTGGAACTAAAGCGGTCAATGATATATTTTTGTATTAATCTATCTATAAGCATTTTGGAGCATGAACCATGAACTATGTTGTAACCAAAATAAGGTTACCACCAGAATATTACTAAAGCATTTATTGATATTTCTTATTTAATTTCTTACGAAGTGTCGTCATGTTCTCACTTAAATTACATATGGGTACCTAAGTTTAACATAAATATAACATACATTCGTAAGCACAGTGACTTCATGCGTTTCGTTTGTTATTTCAAAATGTTAAATTTGTATCATAAGTCATTTTAGTTCCAGACTAATCTAATGTCCCTTGTCATCTATGTACAACCAATATTTTTGGCTTCATCATTATCGGTCACTATATCTTAGAACATTTTTGTTTGTTTAAGGGACTTTGACCCACATACCACTTCTATCGTGCGCTGCAACTTACAAAACGACTAGGCTTGTTTCTCTAAAAATATGTGATCCTCTTATTTTAGGCTATCGAGTAATGATGTTGACAGACAAAACATTGGATACATACTAAAGATTGTGTATCGAGAATCTTATATCGTATAGTTTAATGTCTGCTCATATGACTTCGGCAAGTTAGAGAAAAGCGTACTCCTTTAAGGCGCATTCAAACAAGCTATCATCAAGGCGTCGTCAACTCTCCTATCGTGTCGCAATTTCTTAGTAATCTCATTTTAATATTACATATTGGCAGTATAAACTCGTAACGGTATTTTCGGCAATCAATGCTGCAAGTGATGTTCACTATGTTGTCACGGTACTCCCCGTAGCGGTTTCTTGAATCAGTGAGTGGCAAAAGTTTAGCCGTGTGCTATCTAGGATGTGTGTGTGTAGTGTAGGTGTCGGTGGCGTCACACCTGCGTGCCGTGCGCGCGCTCGGCGTCCAGCGTCACGTCCTCGGGCGACGCCAGGTCGGCGCGCAGGCGTACGCCGCGCCCGGACAGAGTCCAGCGGCACGCCGCACCGCCCAACCTGCATCACCACTCTGCTTCACTGTCTGCACGCACACACCCACACCCACGCACTGTCTCACACCCTCACACACACACGCGCACAGCACACACATTACCGGACGGTAGTCTTGTGAACGATGAACGAATAGGAGCCGAATCTTTGCATTGTACTAAAAGAACCGTTTCCGAACGCTGGCTTGTAATCGGTCTAATAGCTCTTTTCGTACTCGTACATTCTGAACCGTGCGATCGTAATGTGCAAACGAGAAATGAAATACAGTCACTGATTGGTTGACAGAAACGTCATACGAATTCATTCTGTGTCCGAATGAATGAGAACCGTTTCAGATTCACATTTGAATGGTAAAAAATATCTCTGTTTAAATTATACATAATCCTAATATTATGTCAGCTGTTTACGCTGTGGTAATACAGAGATGAATAAATACGATGTCTTTGATAGTACCTACTTAAAGAGCGTATTTACTCTGTAGTCCGCGCTGTGCTCTAAGGAGTTAAGGACCGCCGAGAGCGAAGACCGAATAGAACTATTAGAACTAATAGAATGAACTATTTCACTGTCCGAAATGAACTAGTACGGAGCGATCTCCAAAATAACCGAGCAGGAACAAGACTACTGGACGGTAATGTGTGTGCTGTGAGATACAGTCAAACCTTTATTTTACTATTAACTTATTAAAAAAAAATTGTATTCGTTAACAAAAGACCTCCAAAATGGAGTTGAGATCCTGTCCATCACAGTATTCAAGATCTTGTTGCGGCTGCCACGCAATCTGCAGATCTGGGATGCCATTTTTTTTGCAAATAATGGCATGGAAACCGTTAGTGAGAAATAGAACGAACATCCCTTACGCGCTGCAGAAACGAGACAGCCCTAACACCATCCTGATGCTACTATGATATTGCATGCGCAAGGAATCCAGCGACATTTTGGTGTGACTAATCTACAGACTGCCCTTTTGAAAGCTCTGACAATAAGACTTGAAAACTTCATCAGTGAGATCTTAACATCATCAGTACAACGGGTAGAATCTACGGGCCAACATGTTATCTCTGACCGATAAAGCTTATGAAGTTATTTTTGGTTTAAGTAGACCCAAGTCATCATCATTTGCTTCCAGTCTTAGTCTTCCAGAATTAGAAACATGGGTAGAATTCACATTACTAGCAATCTTGTTAACTCGTCCAACTAAGCTAAATATGCTTGTCTGGAGCGGGGTTCGAACCGACCTCTCGATCATAAGACCAACACCTTAACCATTAGGATATTGTCGCTTAACTTTGAAAATTAACCGGTGCAGTTATTATTGAGCTAGGTTTTTCACGTTTTGTTGAAGGAATTTTTCTAACGAGATACCGCGGCCTCGGAACTTGAGGGCAGCTGAAGGAATAGGGTGGGGTTTTACCTATTCAGTCTTGACTTAAAGACCTCCAGGTTATAGCTGTCGGGAAACACAGGTAATTCCACTCTTTAGCCGTACGCACAATGAAAGTTTCCCAAAACGTTTTGTGTCGAAGTTACTACAGCAATAATTTTGAAATAAATATAATTATGGTAAAGTTGAGTATTAATGTTAGGTACTATGTTTGACGAAAACACGATTCCATAAAATTTGCTTGATAGAAAAAAAATCCAAAGTTACCTCCAAACCGAATAATAAACCGCTGGTATTAAAAAATAACTTCAAATTAGATAGTGAAACTTTGCATATTAATTGAACTAACTATAAAGCAGGTCTTATGTTATTTACTTTTTTTTAATTACCATTATTTTCACCGTAAAAAGATATAAACTAAATTATCGGTGTCTTGGAGTCTTTTTTTCCCTGCCACCCTGTCTCGCTGGCTCGCGTGACCGCGGCCAGTAGTGTGCGAGCGAGACAAAGAGTGAGAAGCGCTGAGGTAGTATAGGCCCTTAACGGGCGTGGGTTACCTGCAGAGCGAGTGTTCAGGCGGCGAGGGCGGCGAGGCAGGCGAGGCAGGCGAGGCAGGCGAGGCAGGTTGAGGCGGCGCAGGCGCATCCTCGTCGGCGGACGCCTCGCTGGCCGAGCTGGAGCCCTGCGAGCTGCCGCCGCCGCGGTACCGCTCCACCTCGTCTGATTACATTTACATTATTTATTGATAGTAGCTTTTGCCCGCGGCTTCGCCCACGTTAATTCGAAAACTATCCCACGGGACCCTATAATATCGGGATAAAATGGGACCCGAACCCATTGCACCACTCCCCTTCGGTTATCTGCGTCACCTGGTAAGGAAACGCACCAGAGACCTACACCACAAACTATGGGAGGACCATGGTGAGTGCAGGCAGGCCAAAGAGGCTCTCCCGACCCTTGATGGCCGCTTGTCGAAACAGGTCCTTAGACTATCTAAACCGCAAATGCGGCTGGTGACAGCCGCCCTTACCGGTCATGGATCATTTAATAAACACCTCTATGTAATAGGAGTCACAGACAGCCCACTCTGCAGAGCCTGCATGGAGGAGGACGAAACAGCAGCACACCTGCTACTAAGCTGCCCTGTAGTAGCGGATTACAGGACTAAATACTTCGGCAACCCAGGTACCCTCCGAGAAATGGTAAGCAAAACAAGGGCGTTGCTCGCCTTCCTGGAGGAACTGGCATGGATTGAGTGAAGAGAAATCTTACCCCTTACGCAAAATACGCGCATGGTCGTGGAGTTGCGGACACCTGCCCGACATACATACATCATACATACATACAGGGTTACTGGTAACTCGACGTATTCCTTGTAGGACGTCGTACGGTTAAAACGCAATAAATTAAGCCGCCAAAGAATTTACCGAAGTTCAGTAGTTTTTGAGTAAGTTAATTTTTTTTAGGAATATGTACGAATTGTCGTATTTTTTTCTCTTTAGCGTGTCGATGGTAATATAAATGGAGTCGATCCAGAGCTGAGCAACGAGTTTGGCACAAAATATGAAGTGTAAAAGTATTATTTATAACCAACTAGCTTTTGCCCGCGATTTCGTTCGCGTGGGAGGTTTTTCTACGTAAATCCCGATCCCGTGCCAAATTTAATCTAAATCGGTTCAGCGGTTTAGGCGTGTAAAAGTAACAGACAGACAGAGTTACTTTCGCATTTATAGAATTGGTATGGATTTACAAAATAAATAATATATCTAATTTCAACTTATATTATCAGTACCTCGTTTATCGTCGCAGTCGGGCGCGTCCTCCAGGCTCCTGAGGATCTCGGCGCACAATTCTGAGTCCAGAGGTACTGGGTTATCAGATTCCCTGTAAGTTTTAAAGGTCCAATCAATTATTAAAGTTTTTTGGGACATAAAACAGCTAACGTTAAAATTTTAATAAATAACAAACTAGGGTAATAGAGGTAAACGTGTAACCCACACCAATGTCGGCGGAATAATCTATCATGTAGAAATAATAGAAAACTACGCATCTGGAAGTGAGGTTAGGTTAGGTAGAATTAATAATTATTTGGCAAGCGATTAAACAGCAATTCTTTTAAATTTTGTTTAGATAGTGAAAATATATCAAGATCGTAAAAGTGTGTGTTTATACAACGTGTAACAGAATAAACGAAATTCCTGAAAGTAGTTGGTTCAGAATCGACTTCTGAATCGATTTCCGTCATAAAAAATAGGTGTTCAATTTTGATGGAAATATCTTTCATTTAACTTAAAATGGAAACACAGTATCATGACAAATTAATACAATCCTTAATTCAAGGAAACTGTGTGCGAGGCGCGTCGGCCGCTAACATTGCATAAGTAAATGCGTCTGCGTACGGATATTGTATGACGCACATACGTTTTGTGTTTAGTAAGGATAACAATTTTATAAAAATGCTTAGGTTTGGTTTCAATTTATTTAGTTACGGATATTGTTTTAGATGTATAATTTAATATTCTAATATTCTAATTGGGGTGTCTGAAGTATTGTGCTTAATCTGTTACACGTTGTACTATGCGAGCCAACTAAGAATAGGATCGCGCTTTCTGCCAACTTCACACGATAGCAGTACTTATCTGACAGATAAGTACTGCCAGCAAATAAAGAAATGCGAATAAGAAATGTTATGTTTTTTATTCATAGATTTAATTATTATAATATATGTTCATTTTTATAAAATATAATTTCTTGAATTCCATAAATAAATAATTTTGGATAAATTAATAATTTATGGAAACAGTATTCATTAAAAAAAAGAAGTAATATATAGTTAATGCCACTGGTAACCCTAATATGTCATCATTTTGCTACGCAACTGAGAAGCTAACTAATTTGGCGTAAATTGATTAGAACTACCAAAAAAGTGAACATTAAATAATTAAACTGAGTATAATTTCTTTATTGATTTTTCTGCACACCGTACGCTTTGGTAATGAAGTTCGCGAGTATTGCTGAACAAAATGGCGTCTTGACAGCGCTATTCTTAGTTGGCTCGCATAGTATATTTCTAAGAGACGACGGAGGGGCGCTCTTGCACCAGCATTGGTTCTACACTTTACAGTATGAAACACCGTAATACAGTTCTGGGTACAACATAACAAAGTTTATTGATAATATCAGAGCAGTCAAAGTTGTTATTACATTTGCCATGCAACATCACAGCCATGGGTAGGGTGCGCCTTGACTTCAAGCCTAGGAGTTTGTATTGTTTTAGTAGGTGTGCGTACGATAGTTGTGAACGGTGGCGGTGGTTTGCTTTTATTTATCATGTAATCCGGTTGAATCTCACACCGAACTGTATAGTTAGGAATAAAACAATTTAAACGATATTGAGTGAACCTTAAAAATCGCATTTGAATGCTTTCAAGGAGATTAATTTAGTTGCAGATATTATAAATCTTACTAATATTATAAAGAGGAAATTTTATTTTTTATTTTTGAATGTTTGTAACGTTAAACTCAAAACGTAAAACTATTTGACCAATTTTATGTAATAGTTATGCTTCCTAAATGGTTAGCACTTGGCTTAGAATCTTCATGTCATCCGCATACAATAAAATTTTCGAATTTAGGAAACAACCATATCAATTACAAAAATATTAAAAAGTGGTCCTAATAAGGATCCTTGTGGAACCCCCGACTGTACGTTGCTCTTGAAGTACACCCATTATGGACCACAGTCAGACATCTATTTTCTACATATGATATGAACCATCTGTATAAGTTATCCCTTACACCAAACAATTATAGTTTGAACATTAGAAACACATGATCTATTCGATCGAAACACTTGCCGTAGTCGGTGTTTATAACGTCGACCTGAGATCCCCTGGAAATATGCTCTGAAAGATAATTCTACACACCACAAAATTTGACGCGTTGGAGCGACCTTATAAGAATATAATGGTGTTCCGAGAAACATAACTAGTTAAATTGACGAAGACAATTGTAAATTGTACAATTTTCTTCATGATTTTGATGAGTTTGGAGATCGGTCCGTAGTTGTCAATGATGTCCTGCGATCTTTTTTATGAATTGGCGTTATGTTCGCCCTACCTCCTGTTATCTCAGAGATGGTTTTTTTGCACATAATTAAAATTAGCAGATATTTTAACATCATATAGCTGCTTTATTGC
The DNA here is from genome assembly GCA_943138885.2 of Tholera decimalis. Classification (NCBI taxonomy): domain Eukaryota; kingdom Metazoa; phylum Arthropoda; class Insecta; order Lepidoptera; family Noctuidae; genus Tholera; species Tholera decimalis. The sequence continues at coordinate 39,312,168 of OW964555.2, forward strand.
AGCCTTGAGTCAGAGTGAGCGGCGCGAGTAAGCTGGTAGCTTCGTCTGTATGTGTGTGACATGGTACGTACCGGTTGTGCAGCACGAGGGCCACGGCGGCGGGGTGCGGCACGGGGGGGTGCAGCGGCGCGCGCGGGCTGAAGGCCGCCGCCTCCAGCGCGGGCGCCGACACGCGCGGCAGTGCGGCGCCGCCCCACTCGCACCACACGCCCGACGCTGCAACCAGATCAATTCACTATACAGTATGTTAACTAACAGAGGGCGTTCCCGTTAACCCGCAATAGCATAGCATCCATACATGCTAAAAAACAATATTACCATTCGAAAACAAAATGTTTTTTTTTTTAATATTCACTAATAATGTTAAATTGATACGTAAAAGAAACACTCTGTACACGCGTACTTGAAGGACGGCAACGTCGCAATTTATTTATGAATGCGTACGCGTACATACAATAATTAAAAGTTTAGTGTAAGTCCCCTCGCCACGCTCCACCTAACTAGTGGCATGGTACTCACGCGTGGCGGTGCCCCAGTCGTCGCGCTCGGCCAGCACGTCGGGCGGCGCCGTGTCGCGGCCGCAGCGCGCTCCCCCTCGCCGCGCTCCACTAACTAGTGGCATGGTACTCACGCGTGGCGGTGCCCCAGTCGTCGCGCTCGGCCAGCACGTCGGGCGGCGCCGTGTCGCGGCCGCAGCGCGCTCCCCCTCGCCGCGCTCCACTAACTAGTGGCATGGTACTCACGCGTGGCGGTGCCCCAGACGTCGCGCTCGGCCAGCACGTCGGGCGGCGCCGTGTCGTGGCCGCAGCGCGCTCCCCCTCGCCGCGCTCCACTAACTAGTGGCATGGTACTCACGCGTGGCGGTGCCCCAGTCGTCGCGCGGCACCGTGTCGCGGCCGCAGCGCGCTCCCCCTCGCCGCGCTCCACTAACTAGTGGCATGGTACTCACGCGTGGCGGTGCCCCAGTCGTCGCGCGGCACCGTGTCGCGGCCGCAGCGCGCTCCCCCTCGCCGCGCTCCACTAACTAGTGGCATGGTACTCACGCGTGGCGGTGCCCCAGTCGTCGCGCTCGGCCAGCACGTCGGGCGGCGCCGTGTCGCGGCCGCAGCGCGCTCCCCCTCGCCGCGCTCCACTAACTAGTGGCATGGTACTCACGCGTGGCGGTGCCCCAGTCGTCGCGCTCGGCCAGCACGTCGGGCGGCGCCGTGTCGCGGCCGCAGCGCGCTCCCCCTCGCCGCGCTCCACTAACTAGTGGCATGGTACTCACGCGTGGCGGTGCCCCAGACATCGCGCTCGGCCAGCACGTCGGGCGGCGCCGTGTCGCGGCCGCAGCGCGCTCCCCCTCGCCGCGCTCCACTAACTAGTGGCATGGTACTCACGCGTGGCGGTGCCCCAGTCGTCGCGCTCGGCCAGCACGTCGGGCGGCGCCGTGTCGCGGCCGCAGCGCGCTCCCCCTCGCCGCGCTCCACTAACTAGTGGCATGGTACTCACGCGTGGCGGTGCCCCAGTCGTCGCGCTCGGCCAGCACGTCGGGCGGCGCCGTGTCGCGGCCGCAGCGCGCTCCCCCTCGCCGCGCTCCACTAACTAGTGGCATGGTACTCACGCGTGGCGGTGCCCCAGTCGTCGCGCTCGGCCAGCACGTCGGGCGGCGCCGTGTCGCGGCCGCAGCGCGCTCCCCCTCGCCGCGCTCCACTAACTAGTGGCATGGTACTCACGCGTGGCGGTGGCCCAGTCGTCGCGCTCGGCCAGCACGTCGGGCGGCGCCGTGTCGCGGCCGCAGCGCGCTCCCCCTCGCCGCGCTCCACTAACTAGTGGCATGGTACTCACGCGTGGCGGTGCCCCAGACGTCGCGCTCGGCCAGCACGTCGGGCGGCGCCGTGTCGTGGCCGCAGCGCGCTCCCCCTCGCCGCGCTCCACTAACTAGTGGCATGGTACTCACGCGTGGCGGTGCCCCAGTCGTCGCGCGGCACCGTGTCGCGGCCGCAGCGCGCTCCCCCTCGCCGCGCTCCACTAACTAGTGGCATGGTACTCACGCGTGGCGGTGCCCCAGTCGTCGCGCTCGGCCAGCACGTCGGGCGGCGCCGTGTCGCGGCCGCAGCGCGCTCCCCCTCGCCGCGCTCCACTAACTAGTGGCATGGTACTCACGCGTGGCGGTGCCCCAGTCGTCGCGCTCGGCCAGCACGTCGGGCGGCGCCGTGTCGCGGCCGCAGCGCGCTCCCCCTCGCCGCGCTCCACTAACTAGTGGCATGGTACTCACGCGTGGCGGTGCCCCAGTCGTCGCGCTCGGCCAGCACGTCGGGCGGCGCCGTGTCGCGGCCGCAGCGCGCTCCCCCTCGCCGCGCTCCACTAACTAGTGGCATGGTACTCACGCGTGGCGGTGCCCCAGACATCGCGCTCGGCCAGCACGTCGGGCGGCGCCGTGTCGTGGCCGCAGCGCGCTCCCTCTCGCCGCGCTCCACTAACTAGTGGCATGGTACTCACGCGTGGCGGTGCCCCAGTCGTCGCGCGGCGCCGTGTCGCGGCCGCAGCGCGCTCCCCCTCGCCGCGCTTCACTAACTAGTGGCATGGTACTCACGCGTGGCGGTGCCCCAGTCGTCGCGCTCGGCCAGCACGTCGGGCGGCGCCGTGTCGCGGCCGCAGCGCGCTCCCCCTCGCCGCGCTCCACTAACTAGTGGCATGGTACTCACGCGTGGCGGTGCCCCAGTCGTCGCGCTCGGCCAGCACGTCGGGCGGCGCCGTGTCGCGGCCGCAGCGCGCTCCCCCTCGCCGCGCTCCACTAACTAGTGGCATGGTACTCACGCGTGGCGGTGCCCCAGTCGTCGCGCTCGGCCAGCACGTCGGGCGGCGCCGTGTCGCGGCCGCAGCGCGCTCCCCCTCGCCGCGCTCCACTAACTAGTGGCATGGTACTCACGCGTGGCGGTGCCCCAGACATCGCGCTCGGCCAGCACGTCGGGCGGCGCCGTGTCGCGGCCGCAGCGCGCTCCCCCTCGCCGCGCTCCACTAACTAGTGGCATGGTACTCACGCGTGGCGGTGCCCCAGTCGTCGCGCTCGGCCAGCACGTCGGGCGGCGCCGTGTCGCGGCCGCAGCGCGCTCCCCCTCGCCGCGCTCCACTAACTAGTGGCATGGTACTCACGCGTGGCGGTGCCCCAGACATCGCGCTCGGCCAGCACGTCGGGCGGCGCCGTGTCGTGGCCGCAGCGCGCTCCCCCTCGCCGCGCTCCACTAACTAGTGGCATGGTACTCACGCGTGGCGGTGCCCCAGTCGTCGCGCGGCGCCGTGTCGCGGCCGCAGCGCGCTCCCCCTCGCCGCGCTTCACTAACTAGTGGCATGGTACTCACGCGTGGCGGTGCCCCAGTCGTCGCGCTCGGCCAGCACGTCGGGCGGCGCCGTGTCGCGGCCGCAGCGCGCTCCCCCTCGCCGCGCTCCACTAACTAGTGGCATGGTACTCACGCGTGGCGGTGCCCCAGTCGTCGCGCTCGGCCAGCACGTCGGGCGGCGCCGTGTCGCGGCCGCAGCGCGCTCCCCCTCGCTGCGCTCCACTAACTAGTGGCATGGTACTCACGCGTGGCGGTGCCCCAGTCGTCGCGCTCGGCCAGCACGTCGGGCGGCGCCGTGTCGCGGCCGCAGCGCGCTCCCCCTCGCCGCGCTCCACTAACTAGTGGCATGGTACTCACGCGTGGCGGTGCCCCAGTCGTCGCGCTCGGCCAGCACGTCGGGCGGCGCCGTGTCGCGGCCGCAGCGCGCTCCCCCTCGCCGCGCTCCACTAACTAGTGGCATGGTACTCACGCGTGGCGGTGCCCCAGACGTCGCGCTCGGCCAGCACGTCGGGCGGCGCCGTGTCGTGGCCGCAGCGCGCTCCCCCTCGCCGCGCTCCACTAACTAGTGGCATGGTACTCACGCGTGGCGGTGCCCCAGCCGTCGCGCGGCGCCGTGTCGCGGCCGCAGCGCGCTCCCCCTCGCCGCGCTTCACTAACTAGTGGCATGGTACTCACGCGTGGCGGTGAACCAGTCGTCGCGCTCGGCCAGCACGTCGGGCGGCGCCGTGTCGCGGCCGCAGCGCGCTCCCCCTCGCCGCGCTCCACTAACTAGTGGCATGGTACTCACGCGTGGCGGTGCCCCAGCCGTCGCGCGGCGCCGTGTCGCGGCCGCAGCGCGCTCCCCCTCGCCGCGCTTCACTAACTAGTGGCATGGTACTCACGCGTGGCGGTGAACCAGTCGTCGCGCTCGGCCAGCACGTCGGGCGGCGCCGTGTCGCGGCCGCAGCGCGCTCCCCCTCGCCGCGCTCCACTAACTAGTGGCATGGTACTCACGCGTGGCGGTGCCCGAGTCGTCGCGCTCGGCCAGCACGTCGGGCGGCGCCGTGTCGCGGCCGCAGCGCGCTCCCCCTCGCTGCGCTCCACTAACTAGTGGCATGGTACTCACGCGTGGCGGTGCCCCAGTCGTCGCGCTCGGCCAGCACGTCGGGCGGCGCCGTGTCGCGGCCGCAGCGCGCTCACCCTCGCCGCGCTCCACTAACTAGTGGCATGGTACTCACGCGTGGCGGTGCCCCAGTCGTCGCGCTCGGCCAGCACGTCGGGCGGCGCCGTGTCGCGGCCGCAGCGCGCTCCCCCTCGCCGCGCTCCACTAACTAGTGGCATGGTACTCACGCGTGGCGGTGCCCCAGTCGTCGCGCTCGGCCAGCACGTCGGGCGGCGCCGTGTCGCGGCCGCAGCGCGCTCCCCCTCGCCGCGCTCCACTAACTAGTGGCATGGTACTCACGCGTGGCGGTGCCCCAGTCGTCGCGCTCGGCCAGCACGTCGGGCGGCTCCGTGTCGCGGCCGCAGCGCGCTCCCCCTCGCCGCGCTCCACTAACTAGTGGCATGGTACTCACGCGTGGCGGTGCCCCAGACGTCGCGCTCGGCCAGCACGTCGGGCGGCGCCGTGTCGTGGCCGCAGCGCGCTCCCCCTCGCCGCGCTCCACTAACTAGTGGCATGGTACTCACGCGTGGCGGTGCCCCAGTCGTCGCGCGGCGCCGTGTCGCGGCCGCAGCGCGCTCCCCCTCGCCGCGCTTCACTAACTAGTGGCATGGTACTCACGCGTGGCGGTGCCCCAGTCGTCGCGCTCGGCCAGCACGTCGGGCGGCGCCGTGTCGCGGCCGCAGCGCGCTCCCCCTCGCCGCGCTCCACTAACTAGTGGCATGGTACTCACGCGTGGCGGTGCCCCAGTCGTCGCGCTCGGCCAGCACGTCGGGCGGCGCCGTGTCGCGGCCGCAGCGCGCTCCCCCTCGCTGCGCTCCACTAACTAGTGGCATGGTACTCACGCGTGGCGGTGCCCCAGTCGTCGCGCTCGGCCAGCACGTCGGGCGGCGCCGTGTCGCGGCCGCAGCGCGCTCCCCCTCGCTGCGCTCCACTAACTAGTGGCATGGTACTCACGCGTGGCGGTGCCCCAGACGTCGCGCTCGGCCAGCACGTCGGGCGGCGCCGTGTCGTGGCCGCAGCGCGCTCCCCCTCGCCGCGCTCCACTAACTAGTGGCATGGTACTCACGCGTGGCGGTGCCCCAGACGTCGCGCTCGGCCAGCACGTCGGGCGGCGCCGTGTCGTGGCCGCAGCGCGCTCCCCCTCGCCGCGCTCCACTAACTAGTGGCATGGTACTCACGCGTGGCGGTGCCCCAGTCGTCGCGCGGCGCCGTGTCGCGGCCGCAGCGCGCTCCCCCTCGCCGCGCTTCACTAACTAGTGGCATGGTACTCACGCGTGGCGGTGCCCCAGTCGTCGCGCTCGGCCAGCACGTCGGGCGGCGCCGTGTCGCGGCCGCAGCGCGCTCCCCCTCGCCGCGCTCCACTAACTAGTGGCATGGTACTCACGCGTGGCGGTGCCTCAGTCGTCGCGCGGCGCCGTGTCGCGGCCGCAGCGCGCTCCCCCTCGCCGCGCTCCACTAACTAGTGGCATGGTACTCACGCGTGGCGGTGCCCCAGTCGTCGCGTCGGCCAGCACGTCGGGCGGCGCCGTGTCGCGGCCGCAGCGCGCTCCCCCTCGCTGCGCTCCACTAACTAGTGGCATGGTACTCACGCGTGGCGGTGCCCCAGTCGTCGCGCGGCGCCGTGTCGCGGCCGCAGCGCGCTCCCCCTCGCCGCGCTTCACTAACTAGTGGCATGGTACTCACGCGTGGCGGTGCCCCAGTCGTCGCGCTCGGCCAGCACGTCGGGCGGCGCCGTGTCGCGGCCGCAGCGCGCTCCCCCTCGCCGCGCTCCACTAACTAGTGGCATGGTACTCACGCGTGGCGGTGCCCCAGTCGTCGCGCTCGGCCAGCACGTCGGGCGGCGCCGTGTCGCGGCCGCAGCGCGCTCCCCCTCACCGCGCTCCACTAACTAGTGGCATGGTACTCACGCGTGGCGGTGCCCCAGTCGTCGCGCTCGGCCAGCACGTCGGGCGGCGCCGTGTCGCGGCCGCAGCGCGCTCCCCCTCGCCGCGCTCCACTAACTAGTGGCATGGTACTCACGCGTGGCGGTGCCCCAGTCGTCGCGCTCGGCCAGCACGTCGGACGGCGCCGTGTCGCGGCCGCAGCGCGCTCCCCCTCGCCACGCTCCACTAACTAGTGGCATGGTACTCACGCGTGGCGGTGCCCCAGTCGTCGCGCTCGGCCAGCACGTCGGGCGGCGCCGTGTCGCGGCCGCAGCGCGCTCCCCCTCGCCGCGCTCCACTAACTAGTGGCATGGTACTCACGCGTGGCGGTGCCCCAGTCGTCGCGCTCGGCCAGCACGTCGGGCGGCGCCGTGTCGCGGCCACAGCGCGCTCCCCCTCGCCGCGCTCCACTAACTAGTGGCATGGTACTCACGCGTGGCGGTGCCCCAGTCGTCGCGCTCGGCCAGCACGTCGGGCGGCGCCGTGTCGCGGCCGCAGCGCGCTCCCCCTCGCCGCGCTCCACTAACTAGTGGCATGGTACTCACGCGTGGCGGTGCCCCAGTCGTCGCGCTCGGCCAGCACGTCGGGCGGCGCCGTGTCGCGGCCGCAGCGCGCTCCACTAACTAGTGGCATGGTACTCACGCGTGGCGGTGCCCCAGTCGTCACGCTCGGCCAGCACGTCGGGCGGCGCCGTGTCGCGGCCGCAGCGCGCTCCCCCTCGCCGCGCTCCACTAACTAGTGGCATGGTACTCACGCGTGGCGGTGCCCCAGTCGTCGCGCTCGGCCAGCACGTCGGGCGGCGCCGTGTCGCGGCCGCAGCGCGCTCCCCCCTCGCCGCGCTCCACTAACTAGTGGCATGGTACTCACGCGTGGCGGTGCCCCAGTCGTCGCGCTCGGCCAGCACGTCGGGCGGCGCCGTGTCGCGGCCGCAGCGCGCTCCCCCTCGCCGCGCTCCACTAACTAGTGGCATGGACATTCATTCACAACGGCGCCTCGGTCGTGTGTACAGCACTAATTACATACTCCGTATTTAATATTTTCGTTAACTAGTATAAAGTGTAAATCTTAACTCAAAAGTTATATCAGTGTCAAGCACAAGGAAAGTTCTTTGTTTGGTGATATTGCTCATTTAAATCAGACACGGATTACTTATGTTATTACAGTGTTAAGTGGATCAGTAAACACTAATCAGCTACTTGACAGTTGTGGCCTGGGTGATCGCAAGCGTCGACCGGTCTACCCCCGTGTACTTTTATATCAGCCGTTTGCAGTGTTAGTCAAACTTTCCACTAAAGTCAGCCAGTAGAAAACATGTTTACCTGTAGACGCTGTGATGCCGAATCCAGAGATGGTGCCACGTGTGTGGCTTGTAAGGCGAAATTTGACTTTCCCTGTGCTGGGATCACAGAGGCTGGATGGAGAAAATTGGGTGAGCGCAAGTCGACCTGGAGATGTCAAAACTGCAAAGCGACGCCCGTTGCCAGTCCTCAAACAGGTAGTTTGAAGATATCACAAGTCAACTCAGAGACCATCATGCTTGAGCTTCAAGGTCTATCAAGCAAATTAGAAGCATTGCCTGCGCTAATGGAGAGTGTGAAGGTAATCAAGAATGAGCTTGCAGAATTGAAAACCATACGGCAAGAAATGTCTGAAATGAAATCGTCCTTTGAGTTCTACAGTCAGGAAATAAAAGCATTGACAAGCAAAGTGTCCGTTCTGGAAGATGATGTTGAGGCAATGAAGAATACCAAGGAAGTGGTGGTCAAATTACAGGACAGAATTACTCAACTTGAGAATCAGCAGTTAGAGAACGAACAAAGGTCTCGCATGAACAATATTGAGATAAAAGGAGTACCTATATCGAAGGATGAAGACTTGTTCAAAGTAATGGCCAAGATCGGCGAAACAATAGATTTTCATATACAAAAGGAACAAATAAACTACATTGCAAGGGTGCCAACACGTAATGACAAAGTAAATAAGAATATTATTTGCTCTGTGCATAACAGCTACCTTAAAAATGATTTTATAGCTGCTGCAAGGAAATATAAAAAACTAAATTCTGGAGATCTGGGCTTTCAGGGTAATAACAGGGTTTACATTAACGACCACCTTATACTGGAAAATAAACTCTTGCTCAATAAAACCAAAGCTCTAGCCAATGAGCGTGGCTTCGAACATGTGTGGGTTAGAGGTTGTAAAATACTTGTGCGAAAAAACTCCACGTCACCAAAACACTGCATCAAAACGGAACTAGATTTAAAAAAGTTTATTTGCTAATAAAAACGTCTCAAGTGTTCTGCAAGTTAGTTGCTCGTTTCGAAAAAGTTTTACTTAATAATATGGTCACTAAATTGTTATATGTTAACTCATTAGATGGAAGTTTGAGAAACACAGGTACGTATTTTTTGCACGCATTCCATTCTCGCCTGCCTTTTGTTCCCTTATCGCTTGTTGTCGCTTATTCATTCTACTCATTAGGCCTTGTTTATTGCCATTATATACTGTACGCTCGTGTAGTTAGAGATGAGATTTACTTACACTGGAAACTTCTTACATATATTTTAAATAATTTTAAAACAAACGCTTTTTACACATTGAATACAAACCGGAATCGTTTGTATTGCACTGTGGAAGATCTATTTGACACAGTTTTTGTTTTATTATGCTACAAGTTGCTACTTAAGCCGTCACTTATTACTTATAATCTTTTCTTGGCAATAAGCCTGAGTGTACCTTATATCCTTTCAATCATTTTTCTGGTGTTAAAATTGAATTATAATGGCGCCTATTAGTTTCTTCTATCAAAACGTTCGGGGGCTACGGACGAAAACATCTGTTTTCTTCAGAAATGTTCGTATGAATTTCTTTGATGTCATTTGTCTGACAGAAACGTGGCTTATTGATGGTATTTCAGATAGCGAATTGTTTGATGATCGTTATATGGTATGGAGACGTGACCGAAACTACTCGCAAACAAATCAAAGTATGGGTGGGGGTGTTCTAATAGCCATAAATCGAGAACTTGTTGCCGATGTTCGCAATGAATGGTGCTCGTCAGCTGAGGATCTGTGGGTTACTATTACTTTACACCAAAAGAAACCTAAAGTAACCTATAAAATACATTTATGTGTTGTGTACATATGTTGTCAACAGTCTGGCAACTCTTTAATGATACAGCTTAATAATTTTTCCAATAGCTTAGCCGATATTATTCTCAGACATCCCACGGATAAGTTTTTAGTGCTTGGTGACTTTAATCAGCCGAATATAGATTGGCTTTCTGCTGTGGACGGTGATTACTTATATCCTGGGAACTTTCATGGTCCCATCCAAACCAGTTTTTGTGATACTCTCAACGCTTGCAATCTATTACAGTACAACTCGCATCGTAACGCGAATGATAGGATTCTGGACCTCGTCTTGTCTAATAGTGAAGTTGTTGTCACTTGCAGTCAAGATCCCCTAGTGCAAGAGGACTCACACCATAAGGCACTCTGTATCTCTGCTGACTTCGTTCAACTTCATCGACTTCATTCTCGGCCTCGAGTCAAGCTCTTGTATGCTCAAGGGGATTATGCTGCTATAAATCAAGACATTATGGCAATTGATTGGCCATTAGAACTAAATTGTAGACCTCTCGAAGAAGCTGTTAAATTCTTTTATGACACCATCAATTTGCTTCATAATACATATATTCCATCTAAAATTATTGTTCCGAGTGGTAAGTATCCACCTTGGTACAAAAGCCCTCTTATTAAAGTTCTTAAAGAAAAGGCTAAATATCATTCAAAATTTAAAAAATATGGAAATCTTTCGGACTTTCAGTCTTTTACTACCTTGCGTCAACGGGCCAAAGATATGGAGAAAGAAATGTTTGATAACCACTTAGCAAACATTGAGTTTGCCATTACTAAAAATCCTAGGGCTTTTTGGCAATACGTTAAATCCAAACAGCAAACCAACTGTTACCCATCAGTGCTTAAATTTGGTGACATCTCGTCTAGTAATGGCGAGGAAATCTGCAATATGTTTGGGGACTATTTCTTTTCTAACTTCCAGGAGCGATCTGACTCATTTGGGTTGCCCACTTTGGAAAGAGACTAACTTGATGATCAGTCCACACCCATTATGTCAGATATCTGCTCCATTGATGTGCGGGAGGAGGAAGTATTTCGGTTGTTAAAGCAAGTTAACATTAACAAATCTGCGGGCCCGGACAATATCTCACCAATTTTCATAACAAAGTGTGCCAGGTGTCTGTCAGTTCCATTAACAATATTATTTAAACGGTCATTTGACTTGGGAGTTGTGCCTACTATCTGGAAGTCGGCGTATATAACACCAATTCATAAAAAGGGACCTAAGGACAGCGTTGATAATTACAGACCGATCTCCAAACTCTGCATATTTGCCAAAATCATGGAGAAAATAGTATATGTACAATTGTCTTCGTCGCTTAAACTAAGTTTCTCAGAACATCAACATGGGTTCTTAAAAGGTCGCTCCACAACATCCAATCTCGTTGTGTGTAGTGATTATCTGTCAGAGCATATGTCCAGGAGGTCTCAGGTTGACGTTATATACACCGATTACAGTAAGTGTTTCGATCGAATTGATCATGCGCATCTAATGCGCAAACTACTATTAGTCGGTGTGAGAGGTAATTTGTACAGATGGTTCAAATCTTACGTAGAAAATAGATGCCAGACTGTAGTTCTGAATGGGTATACCTCGAGAGAGATGTACGTCCCATCGGGGGTTCCACAAGGATCCCTATTGGGACCTCTGCTATTCAATATTTTTGTTAATGATATAGCCTCTTGTTTCCTAAACTCTAAAATCTTACTGTATGCCGATGACATGAAAATTCTTAGCCAAGTGTCAACCACTGAGGATGCACACCTATTACAAGAGGATCTGGATAGGTTCCATAACTACTGCGTCAGAAATAGGCTGAATCTAAATATATCCAAATGTTATGTATGCACCTTTACTCGTAAGCAAAATCCAATTATTTATGACTACAAGTTGTCGAATACCTCAATTGCCAGAGTGAACGTCATAAAGGATCTCGGAGTGACATTTGACTCAAAGCTGTTATTTGATGCTCATATTAATAATGTTGTTAATAAGGCCTCCAAGGCTTTAGGGTTTATTTTGAGGGTATCCTCGGAGTTTAAGAATGTGAAAACAATTAAAATCCTTTACTGTGCTTTTGTCCGTAGCCATCTGGAATATGCTTGTCAAATTTGGAATCCGAAGTATAATATCTACATTAATCGCCTTGAAAGCATTCAAAGGCGATTTTTAAGGTACACTCAATATCGTTCCAATTGTTATCTTCCTAACTATATAAGTAGGTGTAAGAAATTTCATATTCTGCCTTTGCACGAGCGCAGACGTATCGCAGATCTCACTTTCCTATTTAGTTTATTGAACGGGTCCACTGACGTCCCCGAGCTGTTGGCCAAGATTGGACTTCGCGTGCCATCTGTGTTTCTTAGACGACCACATATTCTTCATGTACCACGTGTAAAAACTGCCTATAGGCAAAATTCGTTTATGTTACGAGCTTGTCGAACTTTCAATATGGTGTGCCAGGACACGGAGTTGGATTTATTCAGAACCAGTGTTCAGCAATTAAAAAAACGCCTATGTAGCCTTTTCTTTGACAAATGATGACTTAACATTTTTTTTTTTCTTTCATTTCTATCAAATGATATATATACATTTTGTACTGATTTATGCATGTTTTACTTCATAATATGTATGTACTTGTCCATGACCGTGCGACATCCGCCGTCGTATCTATGTTGCTGTTGTTGTGTGTGTTGTGTGTGCGTGTTGTTTATTAGCGGAAGCTTGTAATTGGCCTTTTTCTACATATTGTCCATGATCACTCAAATGTATTAGCTGTAAGTTTCCTTAAAATTTATAAAATAAAAATAAAATAAAATGGTACTCACGCGTGGCGGTGCCCCAGTCGTCGCGCTCGGCCAGCACGTCGGGCGGCGCCGTGTCGCGGCCGCAGCGCGCTCCCCCTCGCCGCGCTCCACTAACTAGTGGCATGGTACTCACGCGTGGCGGTGCCCCAGTCGTCGCGCTCGGCCAGCACGTCGGGCGGCGCCGTGTCGCGGCCGCAGCGCGCTCCCCCTCGCCGCGCTCCACTAACTAGTGGCATGGTACTCACGCGTGGCGGTGCCCCAGTCGTCGCGCTCGGCCAGCACGTCGGGCGGCGCCGTGTCGCGGCCGCAGCGCGCTCCCCCTCGCCGCGCTCCACTAACTAGTGGCATGGTACTCACGCGTGGCGGTGCCCCAGTCGTCGCGCTCGGCCAGCACGTCGGGCGGCGCCGTGTCGCGGCCGCAGCGCGCTCACCCTCGCCGCGCTCCACTAACTAGTGGCATGGTACTCACGCGTGGCGGTGCCCCAGTCGTCGCGCTCGGCCAGCACGTCGGGCGGCGCCGTGTCGCGGCCGCAGCGCGCTCACCCTCGCCGCGCTCCACTAACTAGTGGCATGGTACTCACGCGTGGCGGTGCCCCAGTCGTCACGCTCGGCCAGCACGTCGGGCGGCGCCGTGTCGCGGCCGCAGCGCGCTCCCCCTCGCCGCGCTCCACTAACTAGTGGCATGGTACTCACGCGTGGCGGTGCCCCAGTCGTCGCGCTCGGCCAGCACGTCGGGCGGCGCCGTGTCGCGGCCGCAGCGCGCTCCCCCTCGCCGCGCTCCACTAACTAGTGGCATGGTACTCACGCGTGGCGGTGCCCCAGTCGTCGCGCTCGGCCAGCACGTCGGGCGGCGCCGTGTCGCGGCCGCAGCGCGCTCACCCTCGCCGCGCTCCACTAACTAGTGGCATGGTACTCACGCGTGGCGGTGCCCCAGTCGTCGCGCTCGGCCAGCACGTCGGGCGGCGCCGTGTCGCGGCCGCAGCGCGCTCCCCCTCGCCGCGCTCCACTAACTAGTGGCATGGTACTCACGCGTGGCGGTGCCCCAGTCGTCGCGCTCGGCCAGCACGTCGGGCGGCGCCGTGTCGCGGCCGCAGCGCGCTCCCCCTCGCCGCGCTCCACTAACTAGTGGCATGGTACTCACGCGTGGCGGTGCCCCAGTCGTCGCGCTCGGCCAGCACGTCGGGCGGCGCCGTGTCGCGGCCGCAGCGCGCTCACCCTCGCCGCGCTCCACTAACTAGTGGCATGGTACTCACGCGTGGCGGTGCCCCAGTCGTCGCGCTCGGCCAGCACGTCGGGCGGCGCCGTGTCGCGGCCGCAGCGCGCTCACCCTCGCCGCGCTCCACTAACTAGTGGCATGGTACTCACGCGTGGCGGTGCCCCAGTCGTCGCGCTCGGCCAGCACGTCGGGCGGCGCCGTGTCGCGGCCGCAGCGCGCTCACCCTCGCCGCGCTCCACTAACTAGTGGCATGGTACTCACGCGTGGCGGTGCCCCAGTCGTCGCGCTCGGCCAGCACGTCGGGCGGCGCCGTGTCGCGGCCGCAGCGCGCTCACCCTCGCCGCGCTCCACTAACTAGTGGCATGGTACTCACGCGTGGCGGTGCCCCAGTCGTCGCGCTCGGCCAGCACGTCGGGCGGCGCCGTGTCGCGGCCGCAGCGCGCCGCCCACGCGCGCTCCCCCTCGCCGCGCTCGAGAGGCAGCCGCGCTTCGTCGGCTTCTAACGCCACCAACACTTCGGAGTCGAACACCTGCCAACGTGAATATTTGAAATGAAGGTTTGCTTATTAATAATAAATATATTTATTTCCCAAAATATACAGATAGTACACTTGTATTTTAAAATTTGTGATGTATCGAAGGGAACATTTACATAAGACATTTGGATGCCATAGAAATCTGTACACAAAAAATTTAACTCTGCCTCTTAAACTAGGGTACCCTGTATATTAAGAGACAGTGTATTGACAAGATGGTCAATTAGTAGTGTGGAGACATGGGCACCTCGACGAGCGTGTTGGCGGCGAGCGCGTGCCAGTCGGGCACGTCGAGGCCGCGCGCCGCCCACCAGTCGTCGGCCCGCGCCGCGCCGCCGCACGCGCGCGCCAGCTCCTGCGCGCAAGCCTGTACCGCGCGCTGCAAAATACGGGATCTTGTCATCACCTACATACACAAACATTTGTGCCACGGCCTTACATCACAATCACAATCAGTTGCCCTTCAAACCCACAACTTAACAAATAAAGTCTACAATAGCCAAATTGGTTTGAATGTAGGTAGTTTTTTTTTTAAGTGAAAACTTCTTTAGCGTTGTTGTGATTTGAAAGTTTATGAAACGAAAAAGCGACAGTAAAAAGAGACCGACACATAAATTGCCGAATTTTGGAATTCTGTTGGGGCCAAGTGGTAGAGCTTTGGATGCCCTTTAGAATGAGACCAAACTCGACTATCTTGCGACCACGGGAACGAAGTTAGGTCGCGGGGGGTGAGGAACCCCTGAGGGGGCGGGGGGGCTTGGGGGGGGGGGGGGGGTCTCGTGGGGAGTCGAAAAAGCGACAGTAAAAAGAGACAGACACCATTATTTTTTTTTAAAGTTTCACTTCTGCGACGTGTGAATTGCACACATGTATTTTTAATTTTATTAAATTAATTTGGTGTTTTTATCCCAATGAATACGACGACCTCATCATGAATGTAGGTAGTTATAATGTATATATAGGTGTTATCCGCGACTGACCCTTAGGTCGTGCGAGGCGAGGCGCACGCGCGCGCGCGCCGCGTCGCTGAGCCCCAGCGCCAGGTCGCGGCGGCGCGCGCCCGCCTTCTCGCGCAGCGACGCCGTCAGCGAGCTGCACTCCTTCTCCAGCTGCTTATACGCGCCCGTCTGCACACAACCACATACAACATTACAATAATCGTTTATACACTACCACTGTTCTCAAGTATATCATAAAATGTATGCACAAATACAAAAAAAAAAAATTGGTAAAACAAGATAAAATAATTACTATTTACAATTTTTATTTGAGGGAGAATGGTGCCTATACTAAGCCGGGACACCAGAGACGGTCCCCTAAAGGAATAGCCGGGACACCAGAGACGGTCCCCTAAAGGAATAGAATACATTTTTATAAAAGTTTTAATGTTAATAACCGGCGTACGAGTTAAACAGCAAGGGGTAAATTTTAATCATTCGTACGTACGGAACCCAAAATACAATGTCTTATACAATAGCTAACCTTAGCTATCTGCACGGAGAAGGGCCCGAAGCAGGCTTGCACGAAGTGTTCGTAGTCGCGCAGCGGGCGCTCCACGGCGTGCTCGCGCTCCGCCAGCCACGCCGCCAGCGCGTCCAGCTCCGCGCGAGCCATCACCGCCGCCAGCGCTTGCCCACTCCTGCGTACGCGAACTACTCATTAACACCAACTATTAAACACGACAATGCTATGACGAATTGTCACATTTTGCATCCAAGTTTCAACGGGCGTTCTTTATGACAGGCCGCCGCCTCCCAGCACCGCGACACAGGCACACACACACTCACGTGATCTGGTAGTAGGTGGTGGCGTGCAGGCCGGGCCCGCGCACGCGCCGGCAGAAGGCGGAGTCGTGCGCCGGAACGCGAGCGCCGCGCGCCAGCACGCCACGCCACGCCGCTGCCTCCCACGCCCCGCGCAACGCCCACCACGATACGCCGCCTGCGGGATAGTTCGTGTGCCCGGTTAGAAAGCTATCTGCCAAGGTTCCGGGAATGTTCTAATGAGATACTGCAGCACCGGAACGTTAAGTCAACTTAAGAAACAGAGTGGGTTTTTAGTCAAGTTATTTTAATTATGTTGGAATTTTGATCACACTGAAAATTTGGAAGCACATACTAAGCAATCGTCTCGGAAAACTAGTATCCATATCTGAAAACCAGTGCGGGTTCGTGTCAGGAGCACAGCAAATGGTATCCAAACCATACGAGTTCCTAAAGAGAAATTTCTGTCCAATAAGGAGGATTTACATCTTGTGTTCATCGATCTTCTGCAAAACGCATCGAAACTTCTGGGATTTATAATGCGTCTTTCTAAATGCTTTACATCTGTAAAGCATTTAGAAAGACGTATTATAAATCCCAGAAGTTTGAGCGTTTTAGCATCTGCTAAAACGCTCAAAATATTGTATTGCACTTATGTAAGAAGTCAGCTCGAGTATGCGTCTCAGATATGGAATCAAAGGTATCATAAATACATCGACAGGATTGCAAACATACAGAAACAGTTCATTTAAATATCTTTGTTTTCATCAAAAGATTTCATATTACTCAGCAGGTTATCATCGCCTCTGTAAGAAGTACCATCTGTTGCCACTGGTAGATCGGCGTAAAATTGCAGACTGTTTGTATTTATTGAAAATCCTCCACAAAAATATTGATAGTCCAGAACTACTTTCTAATTTTTATTTTAACGTAACCAACAAAACATTGCGCTTTAATCCTCCCATATGTATACCTCATTCATCATCTAATTATAGGCAAAATAGCTATATTGTGCGCGCAAACAGAACTTTTAATGAGATATGCAAGCAGTATGATCTGAACCATTTTTGAGCGGAGTTCGTGTTCTATATCATTCCTAATTCGTTAGTCTACTGTCTCTTGTTCTATTCTAACTTAAAAAAAAATACGAGAGAAGTAGCAAAGTGGGTAGAATTAACATTACTAGCTACTTACTTGTTAACCCCTCTGTTGGGGAGATAAAGTTTACTTTAATATAATATAATATTCCACAACTTTCACACAGCGCCATCTAGTCCCAAACTAAGCAGAGCTTGTGCTATGAGTACTAGACAACTGATAAACATACATATATAATATAAATACAGACATGTTATAGATAAATTAAACCCAGACAAAGGACAAATGATCGCGCTCATCACACAAACATTTGTCCTGGGTGGGAATCGAACCCACGACCTTGGGCATAGCAGTCAGGGCCACTGACCACTAGACCAACAGGTCTGTCAACAGGTCGGTCTTTGCTTGGAAGATACGTGTGTTTCTAACGATTGTTTATTGCGAGATACATACTAGCAAAACAGTTTTGAGCAATTACATATACGTTACACACAAACATACAAAATCTTTTCACATATTAATAAAACATTTCATGAGATACAGCCTGGTGACAGACAGACAGCGGAGCCTTAGTAATAGGGTCCCGTTTTTACCCTTTGGGTACGGAACCTCAAAAAGCTGCAACAAAAGCTAGTTACCTATGAGCAGCAGGGCGGAGGCGAGCGGGCACAGCAGCAGCGCGCACAGCAGCGCGGCGCACGCCTGCAGCGCGCCCAGCACGCCCACGCGCCACACCACCACCTCCAGCACCACAAACTTACCTATGAGCAGCAGGGCGGCGGCGAGCGGGCACAGCAGCAGCGCGCACAGCAGCGCGGCGCACGCCTGCAGCGCGCCCAGCACGCCCACGCGCCACACCACCACCTCCAGCACCACAAACTTACCTATGAGCAGCAGGGCGGCGGCGAGCGGGCACAGCAGCAGCGCGCACAGCAGCGCGGCGCACGCCTGCAGCGCGCCCAGCACGCCCACGCGCCACACCACCACCTCCAGCACCACAAACTTACCTATGAGCAGCAGGGCGGCGGCGAGCGGGCACAGCAGCAGCGCGCACAGCAGCGCGGCGCACGCCTGCAGCGCGCCCAGCACGCCCACGCGCCACACCACCACCTCCAGCACCACAAACTTACCTATGAGCAGCAGGGCGGCGGCGAGCGGGCACAGCAGCAGCGCGCACAGCAGCGCGGCGCACGCCTGCAGCGCGCCCAGCACGCCCACGCGCCACACCACCACCTCCAGCACCACAAACTTACCTATGAGCAGCAGGGCGGCGGCGAGCGGGCACAGCAGCAGCGCGCACAGCAGCGCGGCGCACGCCTGCAGCGCGCCCAGCACGCCCACGCGCCACACCACCACCTCCAGCACCACAAACTTACCTATGAGCAGCAGGGCGGCGGCGAGCGGGCACAGCAGCAGCGCGCACAGCAGCGCGGCGCACGCCTGCAGCGCGCCCAGCACGCCCACGCGCCACACCACCACCTCCAGCACCACAAACTTACCTATGAGCAGCAGGGCGGCGGCGAGCGGGCACAGCAGCAGCGCGCACAGCAGCGCGGCGCACGCCTGCAGCGCGCCCAGCACGCCCACGCGCCACACCACCACCTCCAGCACCACAAACTTACCTATGAGCAGCAGGGCGGCGGCGAGCGGGCACAGCAGCAGCGCGCACAGCAGCGCGGCGCACGCCTGCAGCGCGCCCAGCACGCCCACGCGCCACACCACCACCTCCAGCACCACAAACTTACCTATGAGCAGCAGGGCGGCGGCGAGCGGGCACAGCAGCAGCGCGCACAGCAGCGCGCACAGCAGCGCGGCGCACGCCTGCAGCGCGCCCAGCACGCCCACGCGCCACACCACCACCTCCAGCACCACAAACTTACCTATGAGCAGCAGGGCGGCGGCGAGCGGGCACAGCAGCAGCGCGCACAGCAGCGCGGCGCACGCCTGCAGCGCGCCCAGCACGCCCACGCGCCACACCACCACCTCCAGCACCACAAACTTACCTATGAGCAGCAGGGCGGCGGCGAGCGGGCACAGCAGCAGCGCGCACAGCAGCGCGGCGCACGCCTGCAGCGCGCCCAGCACGCCCACGCGCCACACCACCACCTCCAGCACCACAAACTTACCTATGAGCAGCAGGGCGGCGGCGAGCGGGCACAGCAGCAGCGCGCACAGCAGCGCGGCGCACGCCTGCAGCGCGCCCAGCACGCCCACGCGCCACACCACCACCTCCAGCACCACAAACTTACCTATGAGCAGCAGGGCGGCGGCGAGCGGGCACAGCAGCAGCGCGCACAGCAGCGCGGCGCACGCCTGCAGCGCGCCCAGCACGCCCACGCGCCACACCACCACCTCCAGCACCACAAACTTACCTATGAGCAGCAGGGCGGCGGCGAGCGGGCACAGCAGCAGCGCGCACAGCAGCGCGGCGCACGCCTGCAGCGCGCCCAGCACGCCCACGCGCCACACCACCACCTCCAGCACCACAAACTTACCTATGAGCAGCAGGGCGGCGGCGAGCGGGCACAGCAGCAGCGCGCACAGCAGCGCGGCGCACGCCTGCAGCGCGCCCAGCACGCCCACGCGCCACACCACCACCTCCAGCACCACAAACTTACCTATGAGCAGCAGGGCGGCGGCGAGCGGGCACAGCAGCAGCGCGCACAGCAGCGCGCACAGCAGCGCGGCGCACGCCTGCAGCGCGCCCAGCACGCCCACGCGCCACACCACCACCTCCAGCACCACAAACTTACCTATGAGCAGCAGGGCGGCGGCGAGCGGGCACAGCAGCAGCGCGCACAGCAGCGCGGCGCACGCCTGCAGCGCGCCCAGCACGCCCACGCGCCACACCACCACCTCCAGCACCACAAACTTACCTATGAGCAGCAGGGCGGCGGCGAGCGGGCACAGCAGCAGCGCGCACAGCAGCGCGGCGCACGCCTGCAGCGCGCCCAGCACGCCCACGCGCCACACCACCACCTCCAGCACCACAAACTTACCTATGAGCAGCAGGGCGGCGGCGAGCGGGCACAGCAGCAGCGCGCACAGCAGCGCGGCGCACGCCTGCAGCGCGCCCAGCACGCCCACGCGCCACACCACCACCTCCAGCACCACAAACTTACCTATGAGCAGCAGGGCGGCGGCGAGCGGGCACAGCAGCAGCGCGCACAGCAGCGCGGCGCACGCCTGCAGCGCGCCCAGCACGCCCACGCGCCACACCACCACCTCCAGCACCACAAACTTACCTATGAGCAGCAGGGCGGCGGCGAGCGGGCACAGCAGCAGCGCGCACAGCAGCGCGGCGCACGCCTGCAGCGCGCCCAGCACGCCCACGCGCCACACCACCACCTCCAGCACCACAAACTTACCTATGAGCAGCAGGGCGGCGGCGAGCGGGCACAGCAGCAGCGCGCACAGCAGCGCGGCGCACGCCTGCAGCGCGCCCAGCACGCCCACGCGCCACACCACCACCTCCAGCACCACAAACTTACCTATGAGCAGCAGGGCGGCGGCGAGCGGGCACAGCAGCAGCGCGCACAGCAGCGCGGCGCACGCCTGCAGCGCGCCCAGCACGCCCACGCGCCACACCACCACCTCCAGCACCACAAACTTACCTATGAGCAGCAGGGCGGCGGCGAGCGGGCACAGCAGCAGCGCGCACAGCAGCGCGGCGCACGCCTGCAGCGCGCCCAGCACGCCCACGCGCCACACCACCACCTCCAGCACCACAAACTTACCTATGAGCAGCAGGGCGGCGGCGAGCGGGCACAGCAGCAGCGCGCACAGCAGCGCGGCGCACGCCTGCAGCGCGCCCAGCACGCCCACGCGCCACACCACCACCTCCAGCACCACAAACTTACCTATGAGCAGCAGGGCGGCGGCGAGCGGGCACAGCAGCAGCGCGCACAGCAGCGCGGCGCACGCCTGCAGCGCGCCCAGCACGCCCACGCGCCACACCACCACCTCCAGCACCACAAACTTACCTATGAGCAGCAGGGCGGCGGCGAGCGGGCACAGCAGCAGCGCGCACAGCAGCGCGGCGCACGCCTGCAGCGCGCCCAGCACGCCCACGCGCCACACCACCACCTCCAGCACCACAAACTTACCTATGAGCAGCAGGGCGGCGGCGAGCGGGCACAGCAGCAGCGCGCACAGCAGCGCGGCGCACGCCTGCAGCGCGCCCAGCACGCCCACGCGCCACACCACCACCTCCAGCACCACAAACTTACCTATGAGCAGCAGGGCGGCGGCGAGCGGGCACAGCAGCAGCGCGCACAGCAGCGCGGCGCACGCCTGCAGCGCGCCCAGCACGCCCACGCGCCACACCACCACCTCCAGCACCACAAACTTACCTATGAGCAGCAGGGCGGCGGCGAGCGGGCACAGCAGCAGCGCGCACAGCAGCGCGGCGCACGCCTGCAGCGCGCCCAGCACGCCCACGCGCCACACCACCACCTCCAGCACCACAAACTTACCTATGAGCAGCAGGGCGGCGGCGAGCGGGCACAGCAGCAGCGCGCACAGCAGCGCGGCGCACGCCTGCAGCGCGCCCAGCACGCCCACGCGCCACACCACCACCTCCAGCACCACAAACTTACCTATGAGCAGCAGGGCGGCGGCGAGCGGGCACAGCAGCAGCGCGCACAGCAGCGCGGCGCACGCCTGCAGCGCGCCCAGCACGCCCACGCGCCACACCACCACCTCCAGCACCACAAACTTACCTATGAGCAGCAGGGCGGCGGCGAGCGAGCACAGCAGCAGCGCGCACAGCAGCGCGGCGCACGCCTGCAGCGCGCCCAGCACGCCCACGCGCCACACCACCACCTCCAGCACCACAAACTTACCTATGAGCAGCAGGGCGGCGGCGAGCGGGCACAGCAGCAGCGCGCACAGCAGCGCGGCGCACGCCTGCAGCGCGCCCAGCACGCCCACGCGCCACACCACCACCTCCAGCACCACAAACTTACCTATGAGCAGCAGGGCGGCGGCGAGCGGGCACAGCAGCAGCGCGCACAGCAGCGCGGCGCACGCCTGCAGCGCGCCCAGCACGCCCACGCGCCACACCACCACCTCCAGCACCACAAACTTACCTATGAGCAGCAGGGCGGCGGCGAGCGGGCACAGCAGCAGCGCGCACAGCAGCGCGGCGCACGCCTGCAGCGCGCCCAGCACGCCCACGCGCCACACCACCACCTCCAGCACCACAAACTTACCTATGAGCAGCAGGGCGGCGGCGAGCGGGCACAGCAGCAGCGCGCACAGCAGCGCGGCGCACGCCTGCAGCGCGCCCAGCACGCCCACGCGCCACACCACCACCTCCAGCACCACAAACTTACCTATGAGCAGCAGGGCGGCGGCGAGCGGGCACAGCAGCAGCGCGCACAGCAGCGCGGCGCACGCCTGCAGCGCGCCCAGCACGCCCACGCGCCACACCACCACCTCCAGCACCACAAACTTACCTATGAGCAGCAGGGCGGCGGCGAGCGGGCACAGCAGCAGCGCGCACAGCAGCGCGGCGCACGCCTGCAGCGCGCCCAGCACGCCCACGCGCCACACCACCACCTCCAGCACCACAAACTTACCTATGAGCAGCAGGGCGGCGGCGAGCGGGCACAGCAGCAGCGCGCACAGCAGCGCGGCGCACGCCTGCAGCGCGCCCAGCACGCCCACGCGCCACACCACCACCTCCAGCACCACAAACTTACCTATGAGCAGCAGGGCGGCGGCGAGCGGGCACAGCAGCAGCGCGCACAGCAGCGCGGCGCACGCCTGCAGCGCGCCCAGCACGCCCACGCGCCACACCACCACCTCCAGCACCACAAACTTACCTATGAGCAGCAGGGCGGCGGCGAGCGGGCACAGCAGCAGCGCGCACAGCAGCGCGGCGCACGCCTGCAGCGCGCCCAGCACGCCCACGCGCCACACCACCACCTCCAGCACCACAAACTTACCTATGAGCAGCAGGGCGGCGGCGAGCGGGCACAGCAGCAGCGCGCACAGCAGCGCGGCGCACGCCTGCAGCGCGCCCAGCACGCCCACGCGCCACACCACCACCTCCAGCACCACAAACTTACCTATGAGCAGCAGGGCGGCGGCGAGCGGGCACAGCAGCAGCGCGCACAGCAGCGCGGCGCACGCCTGCAGCGCGCCCAGCACGCCCACGCGCCACACCACCACCTCCAGCACCACAAACTTACCTATGAGCAGCAGGGCGGCGGCGAGCGGGCACAGCAGCAGCGCGCACAGCAGCGCGGCGCACGCCTGCAGCGCGCCCAGCACGCCCACGCGCCACACCACCACCTCCAGCACCACAAACTTACCTATGAGCAGCAGGGCGGCGGCGAGCGGGCACAGCAGCAGCGCGCACAGCAGCGCGGCGCACGCCTGCAGCGCGCCCAGCACGCCCACGCGCCACACCACCACCTCCAGCACCACAAACTTACCTATGAGCAGCAGGGCGGCGGCGAGCGGGCACAGCAGCAGCGCGCACAGCAGCGCGGCGCACGCCTGCAGCGCGCCCAGCACGCCCACGCGCCACACCACCACCTCCAGCACCACAAACTTACCTATGAGCAGCAGGGCGGCGGCGAGCGGGCACAGCAGCAGCGCGCACAGCAGCGCGGCGCACGCCTGCAGCGCGCCCAGCACGCCCACGCGCCACACCACCACCTCCAGCACCACAAACTTACCTATGAGCAGCAGGGCGGCGGCGAGCGGGCACAGCAGCAGCGCGCACAGCAGCGCGGCGCACGCCTGCAGCGCGCCCAGCACGCCCACGCGCCACACCACCACCTCCAGCACCACAAACTTACCTATGAGCAGCAGGGCGGCGGCGAGCGGGCACAGCAGCAGCGCGCACAGCAGCGCGGCGCACGCCTGCAGCGCGCCCAGCACGCCCACGCGCCACACCACCACCTCCAGCACCACAAACTTACCTATGAGCAGCAGGGCGGCGGCGAGCGGGCACAGCAGCAGCGCGCACAGCAGCGCGGCGCACGCCTGCAGCGCGCCCAGCACGCCCACGCGCCACACCACCACCTCCAGCACCACAAACTTACCTATGAGCAGCAGGGCGGCGGCGAGCGGGCACAGCAGCAGCGCGCACAGCAGCGCGGCGCACGCCTGCAGCGCGCCCAGCACGCCCACGCGCCACACCACCACCTCCAGCACCACAAACTTACCTATGAGCAGCAGGGCGGCGGCGAGCGGGCACAGCAGCAGCGCGCACAGCAGCGCGGCGCACGCCTGCAGCGCGCCCAGCACGCCCACGCGCCACACCACCACCTCCAGCACCACAAACTTACCTATGAGCAGCAGGGCGGCGGCGAGCGGGCACAGCAGCAGCGCGCACAGCAGCGCGGCGCACGCCTGCAGCGCGCCCAGCACGCCCACGCGCCACACCACCACCTCCAGCACCACAAACTTACCTATGAGCAGCAGGGCGGCGGCGAGCGGGCACAGCAGCAGCGCGCACAGCAGCGCGGCGCACGCCTGCAGCGCGCCCAGCACGCCCACGCGCCACACCACCACCTCCAGCACCACAAACTTACCTATGAGCAGCAGGGCGGCGGCGAGCGGGCACAGCAGCAGCGCGCACAGCAGCGCGGCGCACGCCTGCAGCGCGCCCAGCACGCCCACGCGCCACACCACCACCTCCAGCACCACAAACTTACCTATGAGCAGCAGGGCGGCGGCGAGCGGGCACAGCAGCAGCGCGCACAGCAGCGCGGCGCACGCCTGCAGCGCGCCCAGCACGCCCACGCGCCACACCAACACCTCCAGCACCACAAACCACCTGCACGCACCAC
This sequence comes from Tholera decimalis, assembly GCA_943138885.2. NCBI lineage: Eukaryota > Metazoa > Arthropoda > Insecta > Lepidoptera > Noctuidae > Tholera > Tholera decimalis. The sequence continues at coordinate 39,336,920 of OW964555.2, forward strand.
ATACCACAACCCTTTTATTGAAATTAAATGAAATATTTATTTTGTAAATCTACAACGTGTAATTTAAAGGGTATATACATACCGAGTGCACGGCTTCTTTGGATGATAACAAACGATATTGTAAGGGTTTTGTAATCCTATGTCTACATGTGTGGAGCTTATTAGAAATTTTAATACATTGATACCAGAGACCGAATTTTTCAAATTAAGAAGAACGAAGAGAATTATCGTTTTATTGGCAAGTGACGTGGAAAGTGATGACCCTCATAGTGCTGTGACACGTTTGTTATTATTGGTATTCAAGAAACATATGAAACTAACAATTTGGGGTCAATTCTGTGAGTCACTTATTTTGAGCTAAAACTTTGCATAGAGACTCCGTACCAGATGTTGTCTTCAGTCCTTTTGGATAGATATGGGGTATTTGTTACACGTTGTATATAAAAGAAAGTCGTGTTAGTTACACTATTTATAACTCAAGAACGGCTGAACCGATTTGGCTAAAAATTGGCAGGGGTGTAGCTTAGAACCAGGAGACATAGGATACTTTTACCTTTTTACCGAAATTCCCACGGGATCGGGATTCAGGCAGGAAAAACCTCCCACGCGAACGAAGTTGCGGGCAAAAGCTAGTTGGTTATAAATAACACTTTTACACGTCATGTTTTTTTGCGTGTTATGTTGAGCTAGATGAGGCTGGTGTTTTCTAACTGACTACTCTGAGAAGAAACACCGAAACAAACTCAGAGGTCGACGTCTCTTAAAGTCCATACAATTATCGTTGGTCCAATAATATGAAGAGCATGTAGGTTCATGTCTATGTGCTCTTTTGAGGAAATAACCACACAAATTCGAGCGGACCTGTCCAGACAGTGCAAGCATTTGTCAGTTATCGTGTAGCTCTACTTATAACTTAAGGAGCTCCACGATTTGACGAACAATACCAAAGTAAGGACATATGGGTAGGCCATACGAGTGCTCAAACTACCAGACATAATAAAAAATTAAACAAAATATATTTAAAAAAATAGGTATAAAACAAATATTAAATACAGTAAAAAAAAAACAGCAATCAAAAATACACCCACGTATATCACTGGAGCAGCTCATTCCCAAGCCTTTTTATCCTCAATATTATTTAAATTCTATGCTTTAATTAATGCTTATTTTTAATTACTACTATGTTGTACAATTGTAAATTTTTATAATCACAATATGGTGCAAAAAATAAATATTAAATAAATAAATAAATATATATCCATTTTAAAGACTTTATGTAATGTATCGCATGTTGTAATCATAAAATCTTGATAACTATATTTTCACAAACTAATAATAGTAATAAGTTTATTTATCAAAATTACAATTACAGTAATAAACACAAACAGCTGACAACAAGTAGATTAATTAAGGCATTACAGTATTTTACAAAATTTCTGTACTTAAATATAATAACCCTGCCTCTTAAACTAGGCTAGCCTGTGTTCTAAGAGACAGTGTTCAGCTAATCAGTATATTCAATATGCTTAGTCATACAACAGTGGACTGCACCGATCTACTGTTTGTCAGCAGTCAGTTTTCTTTTTGTAATATTTGGATGTCGGATGTGGATGTGTGAGAATGTATGGATGTATTTGTTTGTATGTATGTGTGTGTATGTTTGAAGGCGTGCGTTCTCCGATTGAAACTATGATGCAGTTGTGTATGAATCTGCTAAATACTAACTGGACGCGCTTGAGTCTATAGAAAAGTGGGCCAAGAGACTCTGGCAACGATGCACTGGTCGAATCAAAGCTCCAGAGCCTTGAACATCGACGAGTTGCAAGTCTATCGGTTTTTTATCGGTTACATTTCGGGGAGTGTGCGATGGAATTACAGTCTAATTCCACCAAGCCCGTTCCATCATCGGTCTACGAGACAAACGGCGAAGTGCCATCGTTACATGGTGGACATCCCACCCATACGCACAAAACGTTTTAGGAATACCTTCATTATGCGTACGGCTAAGGAGTGGAATTCCTTGCCGGAGTCTGTGTTTCCCGATAGCTATAACCTAGGGGTCTTTAAGTCAAGAGTGAATAGATTACTTTTAGGTAAGCGTGCTCCATCTTCGACCACATCATGACTTACCATCAGGTGAGACCTATTTTTAACAATAAAAAAAAAGAATAGGAGGTACAGTACCTGTTGAGATGTTCGGGGTCGGGGCAGTCGATGTCGTAGAGCAGCGCGTTGGTGAGGTGCGCGGCGAGCGCGAGCGGCGGCGCCCAGAGCGGGGCCAGCGCCGCCGCCGCCGCGCTGGCCGCGCTGGCCAGCAGCACCAGCGGCGGCAGCGCCAGCAGCAGCAGCAGCGAGCCCGCGCCGCCCACCACGCCGTACGTCCACGCGCGGTGCGCCATGCGGCTCAGGCCCTTGCCCAGCAGACCTACGCGCACACCACACCGTTACTATTGTTACGCCAGTCGCTTAGCTAAGTACGTCGAGAAACTTCGACCGACTTCTAAAACGTTCGAGACACTAACGCCGCCTGGCGGCGAGTAACAGTACTAAGTATGTCGAGAAACTTCTGAAACATTCTTGGCAGGATTTACGAAATCGCGTTCAAAAGCTATTTATAATATAAGTAAGAATCGTACCTGTGTCGGGTTCTGTCTCGAAGCGCGTCCTCTCCTTAGACACGTGTCGCCACAGCGTCAGTAGTCGCGACCACATCGTCTGCGTTTCACTGCTACGCTTCGGAAACAGGGTTCCGTTTACCTTAAAATACAAAAAATAATTGACATTAATAAGTTTTTAGCTGACATGGTTAGAAAGAAAGTATTGAAAAAAAGCAACAGTTCTCCGTAGCTATATACTAATATTATAAAGTGGAATAGTTTGTTTGTTTCTTTATTTAAACGCGCTAATCTTCGAAAGTACTGGGTGGATTTGGTTAAAATTTGGTATGAAAGACTTGACTCTATAAGAAGAACGTTACATTTCGCGCGACAGCTAGTAATCCATACTAATATTATAAATGCGAAAGTAACTCTGTCTGTATGTCTGTTACCTTTTCACGCCTAAACCGCTGAACCGATTTAGATGAAATTTGGCATAGGAATTGTTTAGGACCCTGGGAAGGACATAGGATAGTTTTTATCCCGGAAATCATCCCTAATAGATGTAAAAAGGTTGTTGGAATTTCGTACAGGGTATCAATAATCGCCCTCCCAGCACACATAATACACTTAGGCCGCTGAACCTATTTAGATGAAATTTGGTATGGAGATAGTTTTAGACCCTGGAAAAGACATAGGATAGTTTTTATCCCGGAAATCATCCCTTATAGATATAAAAGGGGTATTGGAATTTTGTATTCCCCCTCCCAATTCATTCAAATTGCGTATTCAAGGACCACTCAAAACAATTTTTTTTAAACTACGTAACTACATGTAGGCTATACAAATCTTTGTTTAGGGCTGGGGTCGAACCCATGTCATACACTAGTCAACCGTTACGCCAACAACCGTGTCGTTTAAATTTTAACCAATCAAGTCAATATACGAATGATTTATATTTTTTTTAAGCCAACCCAACAAGGTGTACTGATTGGCAACAAGAATTATTGACAAAGTGTAAATTAACGCGGGCGAAGTCGCGGGCAAAAGCTAGTATAATATATTTATTGGAGCTTTTAGACAAATAATGCCTGTATTATGTGACTCCGCTCTTCCATAACTAAGACTAAACATTATATACCCGGGCTTTTAATTCGATGCAGTCGACTGACAGTTTCTGATTTGTCAGATAATGACGACAACCAAATTGTGATGTAACTAAATTAATCGAATCAGGAATAAAATCGAATAACAATGTAAGTTTTTTATAATATTGTGTGAAAATAACAAAAAAGTAAAATGTGATTACAAAGGGGCGTGAAAAATAAAACGAATAGATGATGACAATATATATTTTTTAAATAGGCCACTGTACCCGAACCCATTCCAACGGGTTTAGGTCGCAATGGTGTGGGGGCAGTCTTTTTAATAGTAACGCGCGCAATTTATTAAAGTATTCATCACATAAAACAATTTGGAAAAGAGTGGCTTTAATCATGTCTGATTAGATATTAATATTTTTAATAAAAATAGATTTATTTATAATACAATGTAGTAACTACTTAAAAATCAATTATAATAATATAAATTTTATCATTTATTTATATTTCTAACGAACCATCACTATTAGGTTAAATGGGGGATCATTATTTCAGTAAGTGACATTAGCTTATGTCAGCTTACTGCATCGAATTAAAAGTTCGGGTATAGGTACTGAATTAGATACAATTTAGTTTTAATTATAATATTTAACACTATATAAAGAAATAAATACATAAATTAATTAAAAAAGTGTGTGTTTAAAATCAAACAGTATTAATTGCGACAGGAAATGACATGCATACAAAAATCTTATCAAAAATTAATTAAACCTAGTGTTAGTAATAGGTATGTACTTAATTTATGTTAGTAAAAACGAAGATTTAAAAAAGCAATAGCACGTCGTGGCCGTAGCAACAAGGCTCTAACTCTCACATTATGCTATGCCATGGACGTGCCCACAGCACTGCACTGTTTTTCAGTGGTTGCCTACAAATATTGTTTGAGAAGGGATGTGGCGTTAATGTGAGTGTGTTTGTTTGTGTGGGAGAGAGATAGAGGTGGGGAGGGGATGTTTGTTCATACGTTCTAGTGTTAATTTGGTGGTTTTAGTCAGTTACTGACAGACCCCTCTGCCCGCCTCAACCGCCGGGTAGAAGACTCCCACATCGATAAAGGAAATTGGAACATAATTACAATTATATATTTACAGCAAAAGCATTTTAGTGCTTTTGCTGTATTTATAGATTATATTTTAGGATTACGTTTAGGGAGATTGATTTAACACACAGCAGATATTGACTTTAGACAGCACTGGAGATTTAGTTAGGGAGAGCAATGACAATGCATGAAGTCGCAGTAACGAAAGTGAATGTCTTCATTAAAAATAGAACTGTTAATATATTAGTAGTATTTACATAAGTTTTCTGTTGTCCATTGTTGACGCGGTCAACGTCGCGCGCGTCTCTTATAACTGTTTACATTATATTCAATTTATAATAGGTAATATTGCATTGTCGATTGTGCGCAGTTATCGGCGGGCATCTAGTATTACTGTTTATGCGCGGCAGGTTATCACAAGCGAAGGGTAGGTATTCAGGTTGGCTACAGCATCTATAATGTATAAGGAAATAAATACCTGTGAGAGCTCGTAGTCAGGGACGAAGGGCTTGACGCAGAGCAACGTGCGCAGTGACAGCGGGGAGCACCACGGCACTAACACGCCCAGAACGAACATTATGTTCCAGCACCAACACCATGTTCTGTAATCATACACAATGCTTGACTGTTCTTACATTGTATTCTCTTTATTAGGGTTCCGTAGGCTAACGGCAAAAAACGGCACCCTTATGGATTCGTCATGTCTGTCTGTCAGTCCGTCCGTATGTCACCGCTTTTTTATTCCGAAATTATTAGGACTACAGATGTAAAACTTGGTAGGTAGATAAGTACAGGTATTCTTTTTTTTTTCCTGGGTGGGAAAATCATCGAATGATTTCTCCCGCTCTGGGCAAAACGGAAGGGAGTGTCAGACTTCTACTGACTAAAAACCCACCCTGTTCCTTCTGCTGCCCTTAAGTTCCAGGGCCGCGGTATCTCATTAGACCATTACCGCAACCCCGGCAGGCAATGGCCTTATGGGGCCCCGTCTCTGGTGCTGACAGCTCTTTGAGGCGCGCGTGGAATACGACGCGCCACCGACCCGGGCCTGGTCCTTACCGGATGGTGAGCCCCTGCTCACCGTCCGCAAGCCCGCTCCTACGGTGGCCGGAAATCGGCTCGCGAACCCCGACGCCCGGGGTGTCTTCCGCGGCGGCTTGGGCGTAAGGAAGAGAGTTCACTCTCCCTCGCACGTTCGGCCTCCTCCTTTGCTAGCATGACTGCTTCGCAGACGGAGGCGATCGCATCGCATTCCCTCTCGCTCCGCACCATGGTCTGTACCAGAGCCGGGCGCGAGAGGTCGCCGCTGTCGATCGACTCTACGAGAACACGACGTTAAGTACAGGTATTCTGTAAACCGCTTTTAGAATTTAATACAAAAATATATAAAATTAAAGGGGAGTAGACACTTCCAAAGTAGTAAAATGTGCCCCCCTCTAACTTTTATAATAGAATGAAAAATCGACTTTCAACGAAAATTGGACATCGCCAGATAGTAAGCATTTTTTGAGATATAGCACATTTTATAAAACCAGAAATAAAACTTTGTATTTCATACAAACACTATGAAAAACAACGTTATCTTGCGTAGTTACTACGGAACCCTTCATGGGCGAGTCTGACTCGCACTTGACCAATTTTTTTGCTACGTAGTTAGTTATCCAGGTATCGGATCGATGAGTATGAGTATGTATCGGATCCCAATTTTCAGCTGGGTGTGAATTTTTGTACCCTCGGATGTCTAAATCGACCGGACAAGTGACAAATCACAATCTCTTTTCCCTATTGGCCTGACGCCTGTCTTTCAAATAGATGAACGTTGTATACAACGTGTAACCGAGGGGTTATATTCATACCAAGGGCACGGCTTCTTTGGGTGATATCAAACGATATTGGAAGGGTTTTTTAATCCTATCTCTACATGTTCGGAAGTAATGAGAATTTTTAATACATTGATACCAGAAACCGAACTTTTCAAATTGAAATAAGCACATTACTAGCACTAAGTCAGCTGATCGGTGTCAGTGAACTATTTGTAAATAAAAATAAACCTCTTACTCCTGGTATTTCTGAATAAAAGGTTCCGCATGTTTTATTTTTTGTTTAAAAAATATTATTACTGACTTTTCCTAAACTTTGATTATTTTTGGGAACTAGCTACAATACAATTAATTAGTCTAGGTATCAAATGGTCTAGGTTTATTTAAATAAACCTGCTTGCATTGTCACGTGTATCATTTACACACTTTTGGTTTTTTACGTAGTACGTTACGTTTTGTAGAAGATTACTTTGTAGATAATTATTATTTACAAAGTAATCTTCCACCCCCCTATTTATTCAATTCACAGATCGAATCCCGTGCTCTTGAATCGATCTTCTAAAAATTCATTAAAAATAGTAATCAAAATCAATTTTAAATAACATTTAACGCACCTTTATTTTATAACATATTTACAGTTGCCAGTCAGCTGACAGTCCCTCCCACCCTGCCCGGAGTGGGAGGACTTATTTGATAATTTTACCACGTTAAAAAAAAAAAAAAAAGTCAGGTAGCGTCTAAACTTTTAATCTATACTAATATTATAAAGCGGAAAAGTTTGTTTGTTTGCTTGAACGCGCTAATCTTCGAAAGTACTGGGTGGATTTGGATGCAATTTGATATGGAAATAGCTTGAAGCTTGAGGAAGGTTATAGGCTACTTTTTACCCGACTGAAAAAAAGGAGAGTTATGTTTTTACCGTGATAGAATCCACGGGAGCGAAGCCCCGCGTGAGTACTAGTAAATAATAATTGATAACCCTTCCGGTGTAATTTAATGACTTTCATACAGATGGTACAGCTACAGATGTAGTCGGTTAACATTAATTTATCGCGAGCGATTAATTTATAAAATACAGCTATGTGTTTCGAAATAAGAACTTCTATCAAACCGTAAAATGTTTCAATCTTTGCTTAGTGCTAACATAAATGCGGATAAGTTAAAAAGTGTCGGCATATTATGTAATTAATCTTGTTTGAAATAGATAAACCTACCTATTCGCTGTTTATGATTGTCAGCACAATACTTTGGGCAAATATAAACTTATTTATATGCCCTTATCATAATAATTTTTACACATACGATCCAGGAGATTCGATTCGCCTTACTATTGAATCGAGTTGCTTATTGTTTCGAAAAATCGTCAGCTCGTACCATTGAATTGATAATAAAAATGGAATCCTTACGTGCATCCTACCACAAATTGCTTAAATAAACATTATTATTTGCCATTAGAACTTAGAATAGAAAAAGGATTTAGTAACAATTAATGTTCAACTGAACCCAAAACATCATTTCAATACACCTCTTCGGAATTTATTCCTCTCCTAGTACAAATAAAATTACAGTGTTCCGTTCGTAATTTTTAAAATAAAGTTTTTTTTTTTTTAAATAATTATGACGAAAATTATTAACAACAAGTTAATAGTTTTTTTTATTACAAAATAACAGCAAGCACGCATGATTTTTGTCTGTAGGACTAACCGAAAGAATTATCGGAAGTTCAAGTTTTGTCGGTGAGTAGTACATGGGTTTTATTGGTTTGAGCATTGGTTTAGTCTTTATTTAACTCAAAATTAAGTCAATAAAAAATGTCGCAAAACTGCATCTAACTATGAAAAGAAATTAATAAAAAGTACTAGGACCGCATGAGTAACAGGAATTGTTAATGCCGAATTGAAAATCCTTTGCTCACAGAACCCTGATTACGTTATTACACACACTATGTACATCATAATGTGTGTAAACCTAATGGGTCTTCGGGTACGTGAAACAATTGCTGTCCATGTAGTTTCAATTATTCCTGGTAAATTCAACTTCTAATTCAGACTTCTAACGAGATACCGCAGCCCCGGAATGCAAGGGCAACTAAAGAAACAGGGTGGTTTTTAGCCAGTAAGAGTCTAACACTTCCTTCTGCCCCACCCAGGGCGGGAGCAGAGTCAGCAGAGTCATTGATAATTTTCCCACCAAAAAAAAAATGATTTTTCAATTTTGAATTTGAATTGCGTAATTAGTTTGCTCTGGTGTGTTAGATTTACTTAACAGTTTAACGGAGTTTAGTTGAAATTACTGTTATTATGTTAAATAATCTTGAATTCTTGAACAATATTTTTTTTACCATTGCCACTCGAAAAAGGGCACTTTATTCATCGATAACAGTGAATAAAACGCTCTTTTACTCACTGAGTGAATAAAGAATTTTTGAATTTGGAACAAGCACGAATTATGTAAAAAAAATTTGAAACGTGCTGAAAGTACCTACTGGCTGGCTAAATGGATCTATTCCATAGAGCTATACGATTATATTAAAAAAAAACCGCCAATTTTAAGTTCTTTTCTCTCTGTTATCGTGGTTGTTTTGTGTCATTGGAAAATTTATTAACATAATAACTGAAACAAAATGAGTTCTTCCGATGACGAAAATGAGACACTGACTCCGGAATCATTTCGTACTAACGCAGCAGTTATAGTAGATGATTTGTTGCCGCCAAAATCTCGGGATTTGTATCTGAAAACATACAATTTGTTCTGCGACTGGAAAACCACGAAAGGCGCCAATTCCTTCTCAGAATGCGTATTTCTTAACTATTTCAACGAATTAACCAAGACGAAGAAGGCGTCGACACTTTGGAGCATATATTCTATGCTAAAATCAACAGTGAGAATAAAACACAACATTGATATTTCAAACTATTCAAAGTTAGTGACATACTTAAAACGGCTGTCTGAGGGTGATAAGCCAAAGAAATCTAGAGTGCTAACCTCCCAAAACATTGAACGTTTTCGGCGGCGTGACGATGTTGGTGGCGCGCGAGGAGAGCACGTACCTGTGCGCAAGGTTGAGCAGTCTCCACGCCGGCCACCTGGTGGTGGTGGTGGTGCTGGTCTCGCGGTGCACCAGGAACACGGGCTGCGAGGGGTCGGAGCGCGGCGTGACGATGTTGGTGGCGCGCGAGGACAGCACGTACCTGTGCGCAAGGTTGAGCAGTCTCCACGCCGGCCACCTGGTGGTGGTGGTGGTGCTGGTCTCGCGGTGCACCAGGAACACGGGCTGCGAGGGGTCGGAGCGCGGCGTGACGATGTTGGTGGCGCGCGAGGAGAGCACGTACCTATGCGCAAGGTTGAGCAGTCTCCACGCCGGCCACCTGGTGGTGGTGGTGGTGGTGCTGGTCTCGCGGTGCACCAGGAACACGGGCTGCGAGGGGTCGGAGCGCGGCGTGACGATGTTGGTGGCGCGCGAGGAGAGCACGTACCTGTGCGCAAGGTTGAGCAGTCTCCACGCCGGCCACCTGGTGGTGGTGGTGGTGCTGGTCTCGCGGTGCACCAGGAACACGGGCTGCGAGGGGTCGGAGCGCGGCGTGACGATGTTGGTGGCGCGCGAGGACAGCACGTACCTGAGCGCAAGGTTGAGCAGTCTCCACGCCGGCCACCTGGTGGTGATGGTGGTGCTGGTCTCGCGGTGCACCAGGAACACGGGCTGCGAGGGGTCGGAGCGCGGCGTGACGATGTTGGTGGCGAGCGAGGACAGCACGTACGGTCGGCCAAGAAAGTGGTGTACCAGTTTTGATTTAGTTTCCCGGTCATCGAAAATTACAACAAGGTTCGTTATAAAAAGATATTACTGAAAGAGACAACATTATCATGACGTAAACCTATGTATTTAGTATTCATACGTCATATGTCACATATAAGTACATGACATTTTAACCTTTAGTATAAATGAAAAGGACATTAGTTTCTACAAAGCAATTGAAATGTTTCCAAACAAAAGTAATAAAAACTATTTAGACAACCGAATTCCATTTGAAAAAGAAAACTGACAATTGACATTTTGTCAAATATATGCAAAAAATCGATATATTTTCCGTGTTATTTTTCAATCAACTGCATATAAAATCATCTCAATGCCTGCCAACTTGACCATTGCCGAAAGAGCACAAATAATTGCCCAATTTAATGAGGGAAGCAGTATCAGTGCGATATCCCGGAATTTGAATATATCGAGGCGTTCTGTCCGCTTTTGGATTCGTCGTGAAGGAGAGGAGGGAAGTTTGTATCAATGGTTTTAAGCCCACAAAACATTTTGCGGAGATGTTCGATGTGAGTGCCCAAACAATAAGGAATCATCTACATTACATGGGGTTGCACCACAGGCATTACGCCAAGAAAATATATTTGACGGATGCTCACAGACTTGCTCGTCTGAACTTCGCCAGAGAGCACTTAGAGTTTGATTGGTCTAATACAGTGTTTTGTGATGAAAAAACGTTTAAATCCAGTCAGCATGGACGTCTTCACCTTTGGCGATATAATTCAACACGGTATAAAGATGATCATGTAATCCCAAATAGAGAATCAGGTCGAATTTCCGTAAATATTTGGGGCTGGATGAGTACGGATGGTGTAGGAGAATTGTGTTCTCTACCTCCTCGAGCGACGGCTGTAAATTATATCGACGTGCTTCAGAATGCAATGCTACCGACAGTCCGTAATGTTTACCCGGAGAACGAAGTGCCACAATTTGATTTTGTTCAAGATAATTGTTCAATTCATAATGCGAGGATCGTAAGAGCCTGGTTTCGTTCACACACTGACGTAAGGGTAATTCAGTGGCCCTCAAGATCGCCGGACCTCAACCCGATAGAAAATCTTTGGGGCCTTATGGTCCAACGATGGTCGCATCAAAATGAAAGAACCAAACAAGCTCTTATTAGTCACTGTAATTATATCTGGGAGGAAATGCGGGGAACCGATATTTGCTCACGGCTTGTTGGTTCAATGAGGTCTCGTCTTTTAGAGGTTATAGAGGCCAACGGCGGTTACACCCGTTTCTAATTTTAAAAAATTTTCAATATCTTCTAAATATTACGATATATGCTGTTTTTGTTTGTTATAAGTATTTTAAAATTGATTGTAGAAATTTAATAAAAGGATAAATCTATTTTTAGCTTGTTTTTTATTGATATTGTAATTACAAGTTTACAGAAATTGTAGGTTTGTGGACTCGCCTTGTGCCTTTACAATTTTATGTAACTTGTTGATTACAATTCTGAATTTGTAGATACAATTTTGTCATCAAAATCTACAGCCCCCCGCCGTTGATTTTACGACGTCATTGGTTCCATCAAGTTCAAACTAAGAACAGCTGTCACGTTACAAACAGTAATAGTCGTTATCAATAATCAGATAAAGACAGCAATAGAAGTTGTCAGATCGATCTGCAAGCGAAACTAATCTTTATCACCTATGAATCTGCAAGCGATATTCAACCTTAGGGTGGTACACCACTTTCTTGGCCGACTGTACCTGTGCGCAAGGTTGAGCAGTCTCCACGCTGGCCACCTGGTGGTGGTGGTGGTGCTGGTCTCGCGGTGCACCAGGAACACGGGCTGCGAGGGGTCGGAGCGCGGCGTAACGATGTTGGTGGCGCGCGAGGACAGCACGTACCTTTGCGCAAGGTTGAGCAGTCTCCACGCCGGCCACCTGGTGGTGGTGGTGGTGCTGGTCTCGCGGTGCACCAGGAACACGGGCTGCGAGGAGTCGGAGCGCGGCGTGACGATGTTGGTGGCGCGCGAGGACAGCACGTACCTGTGCGCAAGGTTGAGCAGTCTCCACGCCAGCCACCTGGTGGTGGTGGTGGTGCTGGTCTCGCGGTGCACCAGGAACACGGGCTGCGAGGGGTCGGAGCGCGGCGTGACGATGTTGGTGGCACGCGAGGAGAGCACGTACCTATGCGCAAGGTTGAGCAGTCTCCACGCCGGCCACCTGGTGGTGGTGGTGGTGGTGCTGGTCTCGCGGTGCACCAGGAACACGGGCGGCGAGGGGTCGGAGCGCGGCGTGACGATGTTGGTGGCGCGCGAGGAGAGCACGTACCTGTGCGCAAGGTTGAGCAGTCTCCACGCCGGCCACCTGGTGGTGGTGCTGGTCTCGCGGTGCACCAGGAACACGGGCTGCGAGGGGTCGGAGCGCGGCGTGACGATGTTGGTGGCGCGCGAGGACAGCACGTACCTGTGCGCAAGGTTGAGCAGTCTCCACGCCGGCCACCTGGTGGTGGTGGTGGTGCTGGTCTCGCGGTGCACCAGGAACACGGGCTGCGAGGGGTCGGAGCGCGGCGTGACGATGTTGGTGGCGCGCGAGGAGAGCACGTACCTATGCGCAAGGTTGAGCAGTCTCCACGCCGGCCACCTGGTGGTGGTGGTGGTGGTGCTGGTCTCGCGGTGCACCAGGAACACGGGCTGCGAGGGGTCGGAGCGCGGCGTGACGATGTTGGTGGCGCGCGAGGAGAGCACGTACCTGTGCGCAAGGTTGAGCAGTCTCCACGCCGGCCACCTGGTGGTGGTGGTGGTGCTGGTCTCGCGGTGCACCAGGAACACGGGCTGCGAGGGGTCGGAGCGCGGCGTGACGATGTTGGTGGCGCGCGAGGAGAGCACGTACCTGTGCGCAAGGTTGAGTCTCCACGCCGCACAGACGGGTATTTTGCAGTCGTAGCCGGGCGAAATAGTAAAAACAAATTCCAACACAAAAGCAAAAATTAATACTTGTCAGCGAGCCAGGTAGCTGCTGAACAATAGACGACCCTTTCCAGGCTCGTGCGCCTTCGCCAATCAGCCACAAATCAGTTGGAACTTGATCGTTGTCGCATGCGCTCGCGTCAGTTACTGGCTACATTAAAAACGTACCGTGTTTGACACCTCACTGCTTTTTTATCGTGAGTTATTCAATCAAAACTACTATGGATTATCATAATACAAGTAAGAACAGTTTTATTTATTACGATTAACTAACGTTTACATGTATTTGTAAGGTTCAAAGTCAATTTATAATTGTCACGATTTTTAAGCAGTTTTTATCTGAATTGTACATTTCAAAATGATTATATTTATCTTTCCGAGTGCTTCCGAGTAACGATTTCTGTTGTAACGCATGACAAACACTGTCAGATGATAGATATATCACGAATTGAGTGCTACTTTATGCTACTTTCTACAAAACTTACGCGTTAGTGTTGGTGTTAGTTAAAAAGTATTAACCGTTATTTTCAATCAAATTATGAAATGTTTTTGTTCAGGACTACAATTGGCCAGGGCAACGATACTGGTGTGTCCGGAACTGTCCACGGTTCGTGGAGCTATAAACGTTGCTTACAATAAACAAGATTACACAATAGCATATACAAATAACACTCACCTGAGCTGTAGACGGCAACCAGGATCTGTTTGATCACGTCCAAATGTGGAATGTATGTAAATATGAGGTGAGTAATTGAAAGTGTGATGTAAGTCAAGTGTTCTGAACGTTCACAAGGCGCCAGTCTCCAGGTGGCGCGGTTCAAATAGCATCACAGCCCAAACTCGTTTCCAGCAAACGCGCGTGCCACGCGGGGCACCAAACCGGCGATAAATCCAAAAATATCCCGGGTTTTTCATCAAATGGGAATTACAACTTCAAACAATAGATAATCGCGACCCAATTATCGGTTGCAACCGGCGATTCCAAACGGTATTTAATTACAATTAACTCAACAGGTCCCACGCGCGGACATTTTTCAACCAAGGAAGCAAAGTCTATCTGTCAAAGTGAAAAAGTTATGTCAAGCCCACAGATAATTAATGTTGCCAGCCAAAAGGTGCGTTCTGTTTCACGTCGGACCGAACATCTACCCCCCCCCGGACGGGTCTACCCGTCCGCTAATCAATTGGAAGTCTTGACAAGGTTTTTTTTTTTTTTTTTTTTTTTTTATTTAGAATAGGTTCGCGTTTGACCACCATCTCACCTGATGGTAAGTGATGATGTGGTCGAAGATGGAGCACGCTTACCTAAAAGTAACCTATTCACTCTTGACTTAAAGACTCCTAGGTTATAGCCTTAGCCTCGATAAACGGGCCAAAATTGAGGGTAGAAGTTAATGTTACCCCCAGAAGCTCGATATGGTCAGTTATCGGCACAGTTACACCTCGGAAAGTAGGAGCCGGTTCAAATTGGCTCCTTTTTGCGGAGAAGAGACACGCCTGGGTCTTAGCTGCATTAAACTTGACCAGGTTGGCATCGCCCCATTCGGAGACAGCCTTCAAGGTCAAGTGCAAATTTAACACAGCTTCAATGCGGCCAAATACCGTAGCTAGTTCCTTAAATGTGAGAACGGTGTCTCCCAACAATCTCCGCCAGCGTCCCTTTGCCGCTTTCACCGCGGCCCCAAAAATACCCCCCCAATGGGGGCAGGCTGGCGGGTCAAACAACCAAGTGACCCCTCGGCGGGCCAAACTATTACCAATATCAACCTGGCTCTCATTAGGAAGGCGTGTACCTCCTTGAAATAGTTACTTGTACCCTTGTAATTCGTACCGCAATCAGACCTAATCAAAGAAGGTAACCCACGGCGAGACACAAATCTTTCCAAAGTCGCCTCAAAGGCCTCTGTCAAGAGGGAGGTTACCAGCTCCAAATGTACTGCCTTGGTTGACAGGCAGACAAACACACAAATAAGCCTTAACAATCTTACCATTACGAAGGGTGGACGTCTTCAACAAAAGGGGACCAACAAATCCGTTACGACGCCAGCAAAGGGCCTCGCCTCATTGACGCAATCAGCCGACAAAATCCAAATTTCTCGCTGCAGAATGGCCAACAGCGCATTGCAACCGGCATGCGAGTTCTTAGTGTGACGATCAGTCACCAACAATTGAACCAAGTGGCCCTCCTTGGGCAACAAAAGGGGGTGACGGGCCCCATAAGGAAGGCTAGAGTGCCTCAACCGTCCTCCAACAGGGTTTCCCGAAGTGGCTCGTCCCAACCAAGTTCAGTTATAAAAAGGGCAGGAGCACCAATTTTAGGGTACGGACAACTCACAAGGGTGATTTCAAACCAGGTCCTTCCCTCAACAGTGGTGTCAGCCGGTTCGCCAATTCCCCAAATCTTGCCTGAAAGGTCGTTCACCTTCAGGCCAACCTGTCCCGCTAACCAAGACGACAAAAGGCAACCCCGGACTCCCGTGCCCAAAATGGCACGGACCACAATTGAGTCACCCAAGGGTCCCCAGACCTTGACCGAGGCCGTTGGCAACAAAACCGTCTTGATCGGGGGGGTCCTTTAGCGGGGCAGGCGTCAATCTCTTAGCGATGCCTGGGCGGCGACCGATCGCCGCATCCAGGCTGCCTTCGTTCACGACGAGGCCAACAATCAAAACATTCGTCCGCGCGGTGTCCCGAGCCGCTCGCCATCACTGGAGGGGCATATCCCACGAAATGCCCGAATGGCGGAGGGCGCGACTCCAACCGGGGACGTTCCGCCAACGGAGGGGAAAGGCGACGGCGCCGACCCGGCCACTGCTGCCTAGCAGCCAATGCGCGTTCTCCCTGACGAGGGGAGACCAAATGGCGCTTGTGGGGCTCCCGTTCAACTTGCGCGGGGGGTGGAGAGCGGCGTACAGAATTGCGGGTCTCAGCCCGGTGCTCGTCTCCGGGGTACCCACCCCTGCGCGAACCCCCCTCAGAAGCTGGTCTGCTAGAGCAGTTCGCGTTGGCGCACAAAATCTCCAAGTGGGACCCTTCACAAATTCTACACGGGCGGGGGTCGGGGCAGTCCCTATGGAAGTGGGCCCCCAAGCACGAGAAGCACAAACGGCGTGCGTTGACAATGCGGCGGCGGGAACTTACGTGCAAATTCAAAAAGTCCCGGCAACGCGCCATGACATGCCCCATTGCCTTACAAAAGTCACAATGATGCGGACTCCGGGCGCCAGCAAAACGGGGGGCGGGGCGATCATCAATAGGCCCCCTAGCCCGAGGACTCCGGGCGCCAGCAGAACGGGGGGCAGGGCGAACATCAACAGGCCCCCTAGCCCGAGGACTCCGGGCGCCAACAAAACGGGGGGCGGGGGGAACATCAACAGGCCCCCGAGCCCTAGTCCGTCCCTGGTCTCTGGGCTGAGAAGGTAGTGGGGGTGACCCCGTGGCGCCACGAGTGTTATCCGAAAACCGACACTCGTCTTCCAAAAATTTGAGGAGGTCGTCAAAGGGGGGAAGATGGGTGGCACTATCCCCACCATACTTCTGCTCAAAACGTGACCTCAACTCCGCGGGGAGCAACTGCAGCACTATGTGCACCAACAAGTAGGACCAATGTTCTACCGGTAACTCCAGGCGTCTCAAAGCGTTGGTCGCTGATACCAACGGGTTCAGCAGGTCAGTGCGCAACGTCGACGTGCTGACAATGGCCGGTAGCCCCAAAATCTGGTCGATGTGCACATCAGCCAGGCAGCGCTTGTTCTGATACCGTCGGGAGAGAAGCTCCAGAGCGGTCGGGTAAGAGGAATCCGTCACCGGCAAGTGCTGCACCAAGGCTCTGGCTTCGCCCTCCAGGACAGACAATAAATAGGCCAGCTTCTGGGCAGGTCCGAGGTCCGAGCGTGCATCGACAAGACTCTCAAAGAGATTTAGGAAGCCCAGCCAGTGGTCCAAGCGACCGTCAAAATGTGGCAGCTCCAGGGTGGGCAGCCTACTCAATAGTCCAGGGCCTACAACAACGGGGGTCTGCGGCTTGGCCGCATCAGGCACCCGACTCTTCAAAATTTCCCGCGCTCGTAGACATATGACATCCCCCAGGTGGACAATCTGGTCATAGTCACCCAAAATCTTATCGCGGGCTGTCTGATCCATCACCCCCAAATCCACGTCCATGATGTACTCGTTGAAGCGTGTGAGCGCAGCATCAGCTGACTTGATCCTCTCAATCACTTGCCCATACCGAGCAAGGGTGAGCTCTTCCAATTCTACACGCTCAACCGTTGCAGCTGCCGATGTGAACCATCTCAACTGTGAGGTCAATCCGGCAGCAGACTCCCTGACTGCCCTTAATGAGGCCATTGCAACAATCAAATATTAATACAACAGGCTAAAATTAACTAAACAAACAACAATGACTTGTTAGCCGACCAAATAATTTCACCAAAATAAAAACTCAAATTCAATTATTTCAAGTCCAAATCCGACCCTGTACCCATTCCAAGTATGAATCTAGCTTGGTACAGATGGCTAGTTACAAAATAAATAACAATTCAATGTATATTGTGCAGGATCAACACCCATTAAATACAACATTGACTGTATAATATTGAGCCGGACAATCTCTAACAACAATCCAATAATACAAATAAATGCAATAAGTCAATCCACACC
The DNA here is from genome assembly GCA_943138885.2 of Tholera decimalis. NCBI lineage: Eukaryota > Metazoa > Arthropoda > Insecta > Lepidoptera > Noctuidae > Tholera > Tholera decimalis. The sequence continues at coordinate 39,354,932 of OW964555.2, forward strand.
ATTCAATTATTGTTATGTTAACAAATGTGTGATTATTATTTAGATAACCTTTTAAATTCAGATCAGTGACATTCAATTATTAATTGCAACAAATATACCAAATTATATACCAAAACACAACCTAATAATTCCCAATTTCACAAATAAATTCTACTTGTCAATTCAATACCAAGGGGCTAGCACTACAAATTACAAGTACTATTTGAGCCCGGCTGACAAAGCAATATATTCAAACTTATTAAGTTATATAAGTTATGTTAAGTAATTAAACTAAAGTTATTTTCAAAACTTCCAATTAAACCAGTGGATCTTATATTATAAGAGCCACGCCTGCTACCAGAATGTTCAGGACTACAATTGGCCAGTGCAACGATACTGGTGTGTCCGGAACTGTCCACGGTTCGTGGAGCTATAAACGTTGCTTACAATAAACAAGGTTACACAATAGCATATACAAATAACACTCACCTGAGCTGTAGACGGCAACCAGGATCTGTTTGATCACGTCCAAATGTGGAATGTATGTAAATATGAGGTGAGTAATTGAAAGTGTGATGTAAGTCAAGTGTTCTGAACGTTCACAAGGCGCCAGTCTCCAGATGGCGCGGTTCAAATAGCATCACAGCCCAAACTCGTTTCCAGCAAATGCGCGTGCCACGCGGGGCACCAAACCGGCGATAAATCCAAAAATATCCCGGGTTTTTCATCAAATGGGGATTACAACTTCAAACAATAGATAATCGCGACCCAATTATCGGTTGCAACCGGCGATTCCAAACGGTATTTAATTACAATTAACTCAACAGGTCCCACGCGCGGACATTTTTCAACCAAGGAAGCAAAGTCTATCTGTCAAAGTGAAAAAGTTATGTCAAGCCCACAGATAATTAATGTTGCCAGCCAAAAGGTGCGTTCTGTTTCACGTCGGACCGAACAGTTTTCTTTTTTATTGTTTTAGGGTTACCAGGGGCTCTAACTACAAAGTTGTATCTAGAGAATATCTGTTCAATAAAATGCAACAACAAAAGTTACACACTTTTGACGATAAAGTCGATTTTTTGGAACATTACCTTTTATCGTCTGACAACTTTAATTAAGAACAATTAAGGGTTTTGAAACATAATATTTCACATTTCAAAAGTGAATTAAAAAAAAGGTGGTTGAAGGCAAAAAGAATACTTCCTAAATTTATTACTGCCAATGCTACTTGGCTACAAGGAACGTTCGAGATATCTATTGTTTCGCAACCACAAAAGCATGCCTGTCGCCCATCAAAACCTTTTCATGAACTCTCTGACAGGAACAAGCGAAAGAAAACCAGTGAACTACGGTCAACTGTTAGTCAAGAAGTGTTAGTACATGCAGCCAAAACTAGCCTAGAGACGTCTGGCCATAGAAATGCATCCCATTTACTGTCAGAAGTCATGAAGTCACCGAAGCGAGCAAAAAAATACAAACAAGCTAATTCTAAATGTTTGCAAGTTAGTGACACACAATTTTCTCCCTTCAAAGCACTATCAATGTTTGTTGAAGCTGATCTATCAAGAAAACAATATGAGATCATCAGAAATTACAATCTATACTAATATTATAAAGCGGAAATGTTTATTTGTTTGCTTGAACGCGCTAATCTTCGAAAGTACAGGGTGGATTTGGATGAAATTTGGTATGGAAGTAGCTTGAAGCTTGAGGAAGGTTATAGGCTACTTTTTACGCGACTGCAAAAAAGGAGAGTTATGTTTTTACCGTGATAGAATCCACGGGAGCGAAGCCCCGCGTGAGTACTAGTAAGAAATATTACCCTTGCTATAGCGTAATACAGAAAGAAAAGCACTAGTGCTATCCACCAAAGTCGTCAATTACTGTGACTGAAACAATTGCAGAAGTTAATTTGTAAGACCTATTAAATCACATGGTTACTAGGTTGCTTACTTATTTAAAAGAAAATTTAAGTTATTTAACTGAAGAAGAACGTGGTTCATTGGAGCTTATTTATAAGTGTGGTTGTGACGGCTCGCAACAGTCCCAGTTTAAACAGAAAATGCACAATGAAGACTCCACTGACAACAACATATTCCAAAGCTGTTTAGTACTGCTACAGTTAATTAAAATATGGGAAAAAAATTGTATGGCAAAATCCGAATCTCTCCTCGCCACGTTATTGTAGACCAATGAGAATAAGGTTTGCTGAAGAATCCACTGACAGCGATATCTATGTTGTTGCCACCTTCTCCAGAATCTGAAGATGATTCAGATTCAGAAACTTCGGAAACAGAAGAGGTTGAAGAAAGCGACGATGAACCCTAGCATTGTTCCTCATCAAATTATATTTTATATAATTAGTTGATCAATAAAGCCTATTCCAAATCATTAATACTTTTTTTATTTTAACATCATTTTATTTTTATTTTATTTTATTTTTATTTTATAAATTTTAAGGAAACTTACAGCTAATACATTTGAGTGATCATTGACAATATGTAGAAAAAGGCCAATTACAAGCTTCCGCTAATAAACAGTTATATGTAACACAGATACGACGGCGGATGTCGCACGGTCATGGACAAGTACATACATATTATGAAGTAAAACATGTATAAATCAGTACAAAATGTATATATATCATTTGATAGAAATGAAAGAAAAAAAAAAATGTTAAGTCATCATTTGTCAAAGACAAGGCTACATAGGTGTTTTTTTAATTGCTGAACACTGGTTCTGAATAAATCCAACTCCGTGTCCTGGCACACCATATTGAAAGTTCGACAAGCTCGTAACATAAACGAATTTTGCCTATAGGCAGTTTTTACACGTGGTACATGAAGAATATGTGGTCGTCTAAGAAACACAGATGGCACGCGAAGTCCAATCTTGGCCAACAGCTCGGGGACGTCAGTGGACCCGTTCAATAAACTAAATAGGAAAGTGAGATCTGCGATACGTCTGCGCTCGTGCAATGGCAGAATATGAAATTTCTTACACCTACTTATATAGTTAGGAAGATAACAATTGGAACGATATTGAGTGTACCTTAAAAATCGCCTTTGAATGCTTTCAAGGCGATTAATGTAGATATTATACTTCGGATTCCAAATTTGACAAGCATATTCCAGATGGCTACGGACAAAAGCACAGTAAAGGATTTTAATTGTTTTCACATTCTTAAACTCCGAGGATACCCTCAAAATAAACCCTAAAGCCTTGGAGGCCTTATTAACAACATTATTAATATGAGCATCAAATAACAGCTTTGAGTCAAATGTTACTCCGAGATCCTTTATGACGTTCACTCTGGCAATTGAGGTATTCGACAACTTGTAGTCATAAATAATTGGATTTTGCTTACGAGTAAAGGTGCATATATAACATTTGGATATATTTAGATCCAGCCTATTTCTGACGCAGTAGTTATGGAACCTATCCAGATCCTCTTGTAATAGGTGTGCATCCTCAGTGGTTGACACTTGGCTAAGAATTTTCATGTCATCGGCATACAGTAAGATTTTAGAGTTTAGGAAACAAGAGGCTATATCATTAACAAAAATATTGAATAGCAGAGGTCCCAATAGGGATCCTTGTGGAACCCCCGATGGGACGTACATCTCTCTAGAGGTATACCCATTCAGAACTACAGTCTGGCATCTATTTTCTACGTAAGATTTGAACCATCTGTACAAATTCCCTCTCACACCGACTAATAGTAGTTTGCGCATTAGATGCGCATGATCAATTCGATCGAAACACTTACTGTAATCGGTGTATATAACGTCAACCTGAGACCTTCTGGACATATGCTCTGACAGATAATCACTACACACAACGAGATTGGATGTTGTGGAGCGACCTTTTAAGAACCCATGTTGATGTTCTGAGAAACTAAGTTTAAGCGACGAAGACAATTGTACATGTACTATTTTCTCCATGATTTTGGCAAATATGCAGAGTTTGGAGATCGGTCTGTAATTATCAACGCTGTCCTTAGGTCCCTTTTTATGAATTGGTGTTATATACGCCGACTTCCAGATAGTAGGCACAACTCCCAAGTCAAATGACCGTTTAAATAATATTGTTAATGGAACTGACAGACACCTGGCACATTTTGTTATGAAAATTGGTGAGATATTGTCCGGGCCCGCAGATTTGTTAATGTTAACTTGCTTTAACAACCGAAATACTTCCTCCTCCCGCACATCGATGGAGCAGATATCTGACATAATGGATGTGGACTGATCATCAAGTTGGTCTCTTTCCAAAGTGGGCAACCCAAATGAGTCAGATCGCTCCTGGAAGTTAGAAAAGAAATAGTCCCCAAACATATTGCAGATTTCCTCGCCATTACTAGACGAGATGTCACCAAATTTAAGCACTGATGGGTAACAGTTGGTTTGCTGTTTGGATTTAACGTATTGCCAAAAAGCCCTAGGATTTTTAGTAATGGCAAACTCAATGTTTGCTAAGTGGTTATCAAACATTTCTTTCTCCATATCTTTGGCCCGTTGACGCAAGGTAGTAAAAGACTGAAAGTCCGAAAGATTTCCATATTTTTTAAATTTTGAATGATATTTAGCCTTTTCTTTAAGAACTTTAATAAGAGGGCTTTTGTACCAAGGTGGATACTTACCACTCGGAACAATAATTTTAGATGGAATATATGTATTATGAAGCAAATTGATGGTGTCATAAAAGAATTTAACAGCTTCTTCGAGAGGTCTACAATTTAGTTCTAATGGCCAATCAATTGCCATAATGTCTTGATTTATAGCAGCATAATCCCCTTGAGCATACAAGAGCTTGACTCGAGGCCGAGAATGAAGTCGATGAAGTTGAACGAAGTCAGCAGAGATACAGAGTGCCTTATGGTGTGAGTCCTCTTGCACTAGGGGATCTTGACTGCAAGTGACAACAACTTCACTATTAGACAAGACGAGGTCCAGAATCCTATCATTCGCGTTACGATGCGAGTTGTACTGTAATAGATTGCAAGCGGTGAGAGTATCACAGAAACTGGTTTGGATGGGACCATGAAAGTTCCCAGGATATAAGTAATCACCGTCCACAGCAGAAAGCCAATCTATATTCGGCTGATTAAAGTCACCAAGCACTAAAAACTTATCTGTGGGATGTCTGAGAATAATATCGGCTAAGCTATTGGAAAAATTATTAAGCTGTATCATTAAAGAGTTGCCAGACTGTTGACAACATATGTACACAACACATAAATGTATTTTATAGGTTACTTTAGGTTTCTTTTGGTGTAAAGTAATAGTAACCCACAGATCCTCAGCTGACGAGCACCATTCATTGCGAACATCGGCAACAAGTTCTCGATTTATGGCTATTAGAACACCCCCACCCATACTTTGATTTGTTTGCGAGTAGTTTCGGTCACGTCTCCATACCATATAACGATCATCAAACAATTCGCTATCTGAAATACCATCAATAAGCCACGTTTCTGTCAGACAAATGACATCAAAGAAATTCATACGAACATTTCTGAAGAAAACAGATGTTTTCGTCCGTAGCCCCCGAACGTTTTGATAGAAGAAACTAATAGGCGCCATTATAATTCAATTTTAACACCAGAAAAATGATTGAAAGGATATAAGGTACACTCAGGCTTATTGCCAAGAAAAGGTTATAAGTAATAAGTGACGGCTTAAGTAGCAACTTGTAGCATAATAAAACAAAAACTGTGTTAAATAGATCTTCCACAGTGGAATACAAACGATTCCGGTTTGTATTCAATGTGTAAAAAGCGTTTGTTTTAAAATTATTTAAAATATATGTAAGAAGTTTCCAGTGTAAGTAAATCTCATCTCTAACTACACGAGCGTACAGTATATAATGGCAATAAACAAGGCCTAATGAGTTGAATGAATAAGCGACAACAAGCGATAAGGGAACAAAAGGCAGGCGAGAATGGAATGCGTGCAAAAAATACATACCTGTGTTTCTCAAACTTCCATCCAATGAGTTAACATATAACAATTTAGTGACCATATTATTAAGTAAAACTTTTTCGAAACGAGCAACTAACTTGCAGAACACTTGAGACCTTTTTATTAGCAAATAAACTTTTTTAAATCTAGTTCCGTTTTGATGCAGTGTTTTGGTGACGTGGAGTTTTTTCGCACAAGTATTTTACAACCTCTAACCCACACATGTTCGAAGCCACGCTCATTGGCTAGAGCTTTGGTTTTATTGAGCAAGAGTTTATTTTCCAGTATTAGGTGGTCGTTAATGTAAACCCTGTTATTACCCTGAAAGCCCAGATCTCCAGAATTTAGTTTTTTATATTTCCTTGCAGCAGCTATAAAATCATTTTTAAGGTAGCTGTTATGCACAGAGCAAATAATATTCTTATTTACTTTGTCATTACGTGTTGGCACCCTTGCAATGTAGTTTATTTGTTCCTTTTGTATATGAAAATCTATTGTTTCGCCGATCTTGGCCATTACTTTGAACAAGTCTTCATCCTTCGATATAGGTACTCCTTTTATCTCAATATTGTTCATGCGAGACCTTTGTTCGTTCTCTAACTGCTGATTCTCAAGTTGAGTAATTCTGTCCTGTAATTTGACCACCACTTCCTTGGTATTCTTCATTGCCTCGACATCATCTTCCAGAACGGACACTTTGCTTGTCAAAGCTTTTATTTCCTGACTGTAGAACTCAAAGGACGATTTCATTTCAGACATTTCTTGCCGTATGGTTTTCAATTCTGCAAGCTCATTCTTGATTACCTTCACACTCTCCATTAGCGCAGGCAATGCTTCTAATTTGCTTGATAGACCTTGAAGCTCAAGCATGATGGTCTCTGAGTTGACTTGTGATATCTTCAAACTACCTGTTTGAGGACTGGCAACCGGCGTCGCTTTGCAGTTTTGACATCTCCAGGTCGACTTGCGCTCACCCAATTTTCTCCATCCAGCCTCTGTGATCCCAGCACAGGGAAAGTCAAATTTCGCCTTACAAGCCACACACGTGGCACCATCTCTGGATTCGGCATCACAGCGTCTACAGGTAAACATGTTTTCTACTGGCTGACCTTAGTCGAAAGTTTGACTAACACTGCAAACGGCTGATATAAAAGTACACGGGGGTAGACCGGTCGACGCTTGCGATCACCCAGGCCACAACTGTCAAGTAGCTGATTAGTGTTTACTGATCCACTTAACACTGTAATAACATAAGTAATCCGTGTCTGATTTAAATGAGCAATATCACCAAACAAAGAACTTTCCTTGTGCTTGACACTGATATAACTTTTGAGTTAAGATTTACACTTTATACTAGTTAACGAAAATATTAAATACGGAGTATGTAATTAGTGCTGTACACACGACCGTGGCACCGTTGTGAGTGACTTCCCATACCATTATATAATTACTTCCACTGAACATCTAATACATCCGCTATAAAGGCCTCCCTCAATATCACAATGAACGTTCTTTAGCTTCCTGCGTTCCACACAGAGCTCTGGACAGGTCGTCTGTACATTTTAGTAAGTCCTACCTATATGTTACAACAGAAAAAACTGCACAAATAATTTCGCCCGGCTAGGAATGCGAAATACCCGTCTGTGCGCCGGCCACCTGGTGGTGGTGGTGGTGCTGGTCTCGCGGTGCACCAGGAACACGGGCTGCGAGGGGTCGGAGCGCGGCGTGACGATGTTGGTGGCGCGCGAGGAGAGCACGTACCTGTGCGCAAGGTTGAGCAGTCTCCACGCCGGCCACCTGGTGGTGGTGGTGGTGCTGGTCTCGCGGTGCACCAGGAACACGGGCTGCGAGGGGTCGGAGCGCGGCGTGACGATGTTGGTGGCGCGCGAGGAGAGCACGTACCTGTGCGCAAGGTTGAGCAGTCTCCACGCCGGCCACCTGGTGGTGGTGGTGGTGCTGGTCTCGCGGTGCACCAGGAACACGGGCTGCGAGGGGTCGGAGCGCGGCGTGACGATGTTGGTGGCGCGCGAGGAGAGCACGTACCTGTGCGCAAGGTTGAGCAGTCTCCACGCCGGCCACCTGGTGGTGGTGGTGGTGCTGGTCTCGCGGTGCACCAGGAACACGGGCTGCGAGGGGTCGGAGCGCGGCGTGACGATGTTGGTGGCGCGCGAGGAGAGCACGTACCTGTGCGCAAGGTTGAGCAGTCTCCACGCCAGCCACCTGGTGGTGGTGGTGGTGCTGGTCTCGCGGTGCACCAGGAACACGGGCTGCGAGGGGTCGGAGCGCGGCGTGACGATGTTGGTGGCGCGCGAGGAGAGCACGTACCTGTGCGCAAGGTTGAGCAGTCTCCACGCCGGCCACCTGGTGGTGGTGGTGGTGCTGGTCTCGCGGTGCACCAGGAACACGGGCTGCGAGGGGTCGGAGCGCGGCGTGACGATGTTGGTGGCGCGCGAGGACAGCACGTACCTGTGCGCAAGGTTGAGCAGTCTCCACGCCGGCCACCTGGTGGTGGTGGTGGTGCTGGTCTCGCGGTGCACCAGGAACACGGGCTGCGAGGGGTCGGAGCGCGGCGTGACGATGTTGGTGGCGCGCGAGGAGAGCACGTACCTGTGCGCAAGGTTGAGCAGTCTCCACGCCGGCCACCTGGTGGTGGTGGTGGTGCTGGTCTCGCGGTGCACCAGGAACACGGGCTGCGAGGGGTCGGAGCGCGGCGTGACGATGTTGGTGGCGCGCGAGGAGAGCACGTACCTGTGCGCAAGGTTGAGCAGTCTCCACGCCGGCCACCTGGTGGTGGTGGTGGTGCTGGTCTCGCGGTGCACCAGGAACACGGGCTGCGAGGGGTCCGAGCGCGGCGTGACGATGTTGGTGGCGCGCGAGGAGAGCACGTACCTGTGCGCAAGGTTGAGCAGTCTCCACGCCGGCCACCTGGTGGTGGTGGTGGTGCTGGTCTCGCGGTGCACCAGGAACACGGGCTGCGAGGGGTCGGAGCGCGGCGTGACGATGTTGGTGGCGCGCGAGGAGAGCACGTACCTGTGCGCAAGGTTGAGCAGTCTCCACGCCGGCCACCTGGTGGTGGTGGTGGTGCTGGTCTCGCGGTGCACCAGGAACACGGGCTGCGAGGGGTCGGAGCGCGGCGTGACGATGTTGGTGGCGCGCGAGGACAGCACGTACCTGTGCGCAAGGTTGAGCAGTCTCCACGCCGGCCACCTGGTGGTGGTGGTGGTGCTGGTCTCGCGGTGCACCAGGAACACGGGCTGCGAGGGGTCGGAGCGCGGCGTGACGATGTTGGTGGCGCGCGAGGAGAGCACGTACCTGTGCGCAAGGTTGAGCAGTCTCCACGCCGGCCACCTGGTGGTAGTGGTGGTGCTGGTCTCGCGGTGCACCAGGAACACGGGCTGCGAGGGGTCGGAGCGCGGCGTGACGATGTTGGTGGCGCGCGAGGAGAGCACGTACCTGTGCGCAAGGTTGAGCAGTCTCCACGCCGGCCACCTGGTGGTGGTGGTGGTGCTGGTCTCGCGGTGCACCAGGAACACGGGCTGCGAGGGGTCGGAGCGCGGCGTGACGATGTTGGTGGCGCGCGAGGAGAGCACGTACCTGTGCGCAAGGTTGAGCAGTCTCCACGCCGGCCACCTGGTGGTGGTGGTGGTGCTGGTCTCGCGGTGCACCAGGAACACGGGCTGCGAGGGGTCGGAGCGCGGCGTGACGATGTTGGTGGCGCGCGAGGAGAGCACGTACCTGTGCGCAAGGTTGAGCAGTCTCCACGCCGGCCACCTGGTGGTGGTGGTGGTGCTGGTCTCGCGGTGCACCAGGAACACGGGCTGCGAGGGGTCGGAGCGCGGCGTGACGATGTTGGTGGCGCGCGAGGAGAGCACGTACCTGTGCGCAAGGTTGAGCAGTCTCCACGCCGGCCACCTGGTGGTGGTGGTGGTGCTGGTCTCGCGGTGCACCAGGAACACGGGCTGCGAGGGGTCGGAGCGCGGCGTGACGATGTTGGTGGCGCGCGAGGAGAGCACGTACCTGTGCGCAAGGTTGAGCAGTCTCCACGCCGGCCACCTGGTGGTGGTGGTGGTGCTGGTCTCGCGGTGCACCAGGAACACGGGCTGCGAGGGGTCGGAGCGCGGTGTGACGATGTTGGTGGAGCGCGGTGTGACGATGTTGGTGGCGCGCGAGGAGAGCACGTACCTGTGCGCAAGGTTGAGCAGTCTCCACGCCGGCCACCTGGTGGTGGTGGTGGTGCTGGTCTCGCGGTGCACCAGGAACACGGGCTGCGAGGGGTCGGAGCGCGGCGTGACGATGTTGGTGGCGCGCGAGGACAGCACGTACCTGTGCGCAAGGTTGAGCAGTCTCCACGCCGGCCACCTGGTGGTGGTGGTGGTGCTGGTCTCGCGGTGCACCAGGAACACGGGCTGCGAGGGGTCGGAGCGCGGCGTGACGATGTTGGTGGCGCGCGAGGAGAGCACGTACCTGTGCGCAAGGTTGAGCAGTCTCCACGCCGGCCACCTGGTGGTGGTGGTGGTGCTGGTCTCGCGGTGCACCAGGAACACGGGCTGCGAGGGGTCGGAGCGCGGCGTGACGATGTTGGTGGCGCGCGAGGAGAGCACGTACCTGTGCGCAAGGTTGAGCAGTCTCCACGCCGGCCACCTGGTGGTGGTGGTGGTGCTGGTCTCGCGGTGCACCAGGAACACGGGCTGCGAGGGGTCGGAGCGCGGCGTGACGATGTTGGTGGCGCGCGAGGAGAGCACGTACCTGTGCGCAAGGTTGAGCAGTCTCCACGCCGGCCACCTGGTGGTGGTGGTGGTGCTGGTCTCGCGGTGCACCAGGAACACGGGCTGCGAGGGGTCGGAGCGCGGCGTGACGATGTTGGTGGCGCGCGAGGAGAGCACGTACCTGTGCGCAAGGTTGAGCAGTCTCCACGCCGGCCACCTGGTGGTGGTGGTGGTGCTGGTCTCGCGGTGCACCAGGAACACGGGCTGCGAGGGGTCGGAGCGCGGTGTGACGATGTTGGTGGCGCGCGAGGAGAGCACGTACCTGTGCGCAAGGTTGAGCAGTCTCCACGCCGGCCACCTGGTGGTGGTGGTGGTGCTGGTCTCGCGGTGCACCAGGAACACGGGCTGCGAGGGGTCGGAGCGCGGCGTGACGATGTTGGTGGCGCGCGAGGACAGCACGTACCTGTGCGCAAGGTTGAGCAGTCTCCACGCCGGCCACCTGGTGGTGGTGGTAGTGCTGGTCTCGCGGTGCACCAGGAACACGGGCTGCGAGGGGTCGGAGCGCGGCGTGACGATGTTGGTGGCACGCGAGGAGAGCACGTACCTGTGCGCAAGGTTGAGCAGTCTCCACGCCGGCCACCTGGTGGTGGTGGTAGTGCTGGTCTCGCGGTGCACCAGGAACACGGGCTGCGAGGGGTCGGAGCGCGGCGTGACGATGTTGGTTGCGCGCGAGGACAGCACGTACCTGTGCGCAAGGTTGAGCAGTCTCCACGCCGGCCACCTGGTGGTGGTGGTGGTGCTGGTCTCGCGGTGCACCAGGAACACGGGCTGCGAGGGGTCGGAGCGCGGCGTGACGATGTTGGTGGCGCGCGAGGAGAGCACGTACCTGTGCGCAAGGTTGAGCAGTCTCCACGCCGGCCACCTGGTGGTGGTGGTGGTGCTGGTCTCGCGGTGCACCAGGAACACGGGCTGCGAGGGGTCGGAGCGCGGCGTGACGATGTTGGTGGCGCGCGAGGAGAGCACGTACCTGTGCGCAAGGTTGAGCAGTCTCCACGCCGGCCACCTGGTGGTGGTGGTGGTGCTGGTCTCGCGGTGCACCAGGAACACGGGCTGCGAGGGGTCGGAGCGCGGCGTGACAATGTTGGTGGCGCGCGAGGACAGCACGTACCTGTGCGCAAGGTTGAGCAGTCTCCACGCCGGCCACCTGGTGGTGGTGGTGGTGCTGGTCTCGCGGTGCACCAGGAACACGGGCTGCGAGGAGTCGGAGCGCGGCGTGACGATGTTGGTGGCGCGCGAGTAGAGCACGTACCTGTGCGCAAGGTTGAGCAGTCTCCACGCCGGCCACCTGGTGGTGGTGGTGGTGCTGGTCTCGCGGTGCACCAGGAACACGGGCTGCGAGGGGTCGGAGCGCGGCGTGACGATGTTGGTTGCGCGCGAGGACAGCACGTACCTGTGCGCAAGGTTGAGCAGTCTCCACGCCGGCCACCTGGTGGTGGTGGTGGTGCTGGTCTCGCGGTGCACCAGGAACACGGGCTGCGAGGGGTCGGAGCGCGGCGTGACGATGTTGGTGGCGCGCGAGGAGAGCACGTACCTGTGCGCAAGGTTGAGCAGTCTCCACGCCGGCCACCTGGTGGTGGTGGTGGTGCTGGTCTCGCGGTGCACCAGGAACACGGGCTGCGAGGGGTCGGAGCGCGGCGTGACGATGTTGGTGGCGCGCGAGGAGAGCACGTACCTGTGCGCAAGGTTGAGCAGTCTCCACGCCGGCCACCTGGTGGTGGTGGTGGTGCTGGTCTCGCGGTGCACCAGGAACACGGGCTGCGAGGGGTCGGAGCGCGGCGTGACAATGTTGGTGGCGCGCGAGGACAGCACGTACCTGTGCGCAAGGTTGAGCAGTCTCCACGCCGGCCACCTGGTGGTGGTGGTGGTGCTGGTCTCGCGGTGCACCAGGAACACGGGCTGCGAGGAGTCGGAGCGCGGCGTGACGATGTTGGTGGCGCGCGAGTAGAGCACGTACCTGTGCGCAAGGTTGAGCAGTCTCCACGCCGGCCACCTGGTGGTGGTGGTGGTGCTGGTCTCGCGGTGCACCAGGAACACGGGCTGCGAGGGGTCGGAGCGCGGCGTGACGATGTTGGTGGCGCGCGAGGAGAGCACGTACCTGTGCGCAAGGTTGAGCAGTCTCCACGCCGGCCACCTGGTGGTGGTGGTGGTGCTGGTCTCGCGGTGCACCAGGAACACGGGCTGCGAGGGGTCGGAGCGCGGCGTGACGATGTTGGTGGCGCGCGAGGAGAGCACGTACCTGTGCGCAAGGTTGAGCAGTCTCCACGCCGGCCACCTGGTGGTGGTGGTGGTGCTGGTCTCGCAGTGCACCAGGAACACGGGCTGCGAGGGGTCGGAGCGCGGCGTGACGATGTTGGTGGCGCGCGAGGAGAGCACGTACCTGTGCGCAAGGTTGAGCAGTCTCCACGCCGGCCACCTGGTGGTGGTGGTGGTGCTGGTCTCGCGGTGCACCAGGAACACGGGCTGCGAGGGGTCGGAGCGCGGCGTGACGATGTTGGTGGCGCGCGAGGAGAGCACTTACCTGTGCGCAAGGTTGAGCAGTCTCCACGCCGGCCACCTGGTGGTGGTGGTGGTGCTGGTCTCGCGGTGCACCAGGAACACGGGCTGCGAGGGGTCGGAGCGCGGCGTGACGATGTTGGTGGCGCGCGAGGAGAGCACGTGCCTGTGCGCAAGGTTGAGCAGTCTCCACGCCGGCCACCTGGTGGTGGTGGTGGTGCTGGTCTCGCGGTGCAACAGGAACACGGGCTGCGAGGGGTCGGAGCGCGGCGTGACGATGTTGGTGGCGCGCGAGGAGAGCACGTACCTGTGCGCAAGGTTGAGCAGTCTCCACGCCGGCCACCTGGTGGTGGTGGTGGTGCTGGTCTCGCGGTGCACCAGGAACACGGGCTGCGAGGGGTCGGAGCGCGGCGTGACGATGTTGGTGGCGCGCGAGGAGAGCACGTACCTGTGCGCAAGGTTGAGCAGTCTCCACGCCGGCCACCTGGTGGTGGTGGTGGTGCTGGTCTCGCGGTGCACCAGGAACACGGGCTGCGAGGGGCCGGAGCGCGGCGTGACGATGTTGGTGGCGCGCGAGGAGAGCACGTACCTGTGCGCAAGGTTGAGCAGTCTCCACGCCGGCCACCTGGTGGTGGTGGTGGTGCTGGTCTCGCGGTGCACCAGGAACACGGGCTGCGAGGGGTCGGAGCGCGGCGTGACGATGTTGGTGGCGCGCGAGGAGAGCACGTACCTGTGCGCAAGGTTGAGCAGTCTCCACGCCGGCCACCTGGTGGTGGTGGTGGTGCTGGTCTCGCGGTGCACCAGGAACACGGGCTGCGAGGGGTCGGAGCGCGGCGTGACGATGTTGGTGGCGCGCGAGGAGAGCACGTACCTGTGCGCAAGGTTGAGCAGACTCCACGCCGGCCACCTGGTGGTGGTGGTGGTGCTGGTCTCGCGGTGCACCAGGAACACGGGCTGCGAGGGGTCGGAGCGCGGCGTGACGATGTTGGTGGCGCGCGAGGAGAGCACGTACCTGTGCGCAAGGTTGAGCAGTCTCCACGCCGGCCACCTGGTGGTGGTGGTGGTGCTGGTCTCGCGGTGCACCAGGAACACGGGCTGCGAGGGGTCGGAGCGCGGCGTGACGATGTTGGTGGCGCGCGAGGAGAGCACGTACCTGTGCGCAAGGTTGAGCAGTCTCCACGCCGGCCACCTGGTGGTGGTGGTGGTGCTGGTCTCGCGGTGCACCAGGAACACGGGCTGCGAGGGGTCGGAGCGCGGCGTGACGATGTTGGTGGCGCGCGAGGACAGCACGTACCTGTGCGCGAGGTTGAGCAGTCTCCACGCCGGCCACCTGGTGGTGGTGGTGGTGCTGGTCTCGCGGTGCACCAGGAACACGGGCTGCGAGGGGTCGGAGCGCGGCGTGACGATGTTGGTGGCGCGCGAGGACAGCACGTACCTGTGCGCAAGGTTGAGCAGTCTCCACGCCGGCCACCTGGTGGTGGTGGTGGTGCCGGTCTCGCGGTGCACCAGGAACACGGGCTGCGAGGGGTCGGAGCGCGGCGTGACGATGTTGGTGGCGCGCGAGGACAGCACGTACCTGTGCGCAAGGTTGAGCAGTCTCCACGCCGGCCACCTGGTGGTGGTGGTGGTGCTGGTCTCGCGGTGCACCAGGAACACGGGCTGCGAGGGGTCGGAGCGCGGCGTGACGATGTTGGTGGCGCGCGAGGACAGCACGTACCTGTGCGCAAGGTTGAGCAGTCTCCACGCCGGCCACCTGGTGGTGGTGGTGGTGCTGGTCTCGCGGTGCACCAGGAACACGGGCTGCGAGGGGTCGGAGCGCGGCGTGACGATGTTGGTGGCGCGCGAGGACAGCACGTACCTGTGCGCAAGGTTGAGCAGTCTCCACGCCGGCCACCTGGTGGTGGTGGTGGTGCTGGTCTCGCGGTGCACCAGGAACACGGGCTGCGAGGGGTCGGAGCGCGGCGTGACGATGTTGGTGGCGCGCGAGGAGAGCACGGTGGGCACGCGCTCGCGGCGCCCGCGGAAGTGGCGCACCACCTGCCAGCGCGCCGCGCGCCAGATTCGTCGCGACCACGTGAACGACCGCGTCGGGGACACGGCGCTGCGGAGCTCCTGCATACCATACACGCTTTATAGGCTAGCGTTCTCCCACACTTAATTATATTATGACCTTTTGGGGGAAGCGTACACTCACCACACTAAACCTCATAGCTAGCAGTTTTTTTATTAACACTATTTTTACTTTTGTATACAAAATTAGGCTGTTACGATGTGATTATACAGGGTTAAATGTAAAACACTGAAAACCTCTCAGGACTATGTTACTAACATCATAATTAACAACTTTTGTTCTATGACTTTTAAGAATTCGTCATATTTTAGTTCACCAGATTTTCATACAAAAATAAAAATATTTAAATAGAACGCCCTAAATGTTACGAACTCTATGCGAAGCAAAAGAAAGCAATTTATACTATCGCTTTCTTTTGCTTTGCATAGACGCCACATGCGTTTAGGGCGTTCAATTTAAATATTTTTATTTTTATATAAAAATCTAGGGTAGGGGTAGGGTAGGGGTAGGGGTAGGGTAGGGGTAGGGTAGGGTAGGGGTAGGGTAGGGGTAGGGTAGGCGTAGGGTAGGGGTAGGGTAGGGGTAGGGGTAGGGTAGGGGTAGGGTAGGGGTAGGGTAGGGTAGGGGTAGGATAGGGGTAGGGTATCGGTTGGGTAGGGGTAGGATACCACGCGAACGAAGTCGTGGCGGGTCAGCTAGTACTAATATGAAAAATTCAAACTCTCAACATAAAAATCAATTGAGTGATTTTTATGTTGAGAGTTTGAATTTTTTATACTTATGGAGTTTATCTATTAAGGTTCTTACAGATATCATTGACACAATTACTCCTTTCCTAACAGGCTTATTTAATCAATGTATACAGTAAGTAGTACGTTCCCAGATTTAAATAACGGGTTGTAAGAGATACCTCATATAATATACCAATATCTGTGATTCCGGCATTAAGCAAAATCTATGGAAGAAAATCAGGCTAGACCGGATGCTGTCACTTTTTAACTCAAATGGGATACTACATAGTCGCCAGTTTACTTTCACGAAAGGTAGGTAAACAATTGATTTCATTCATTCGTCATATTTTGGAATCTTACGGAAAATCCAAGGATGCAATTGGCATAATCTTCTCTCCCCATCTCAGTATGGATTTAGGGCCGGCAAATCAACCTCAGATGCGGTTCATGACCTCACCAATCATATCGTCACTAAATTGGATGGTGGCAAAAAAGTCTTGGGGATCTTTTTAGATCTTGCGAAAGCGTTTGACACGGTCTCTGTTCCCATCTTAATAAGGAAGATGGAACGGCTCGGAATAAGAGGAATCCAACTTGCACTTTTTGGGGATTATTTGAGTGGGCGTACCCAGAGCGTCAAAATAGGAGAGTGTCAGTGACGATTGCCAAGTTAATTACGGTGTGCCACAAGGCAGCGTGCTCGGTCGGACACTCTTTGTCATATATGTATATAAACGAACTGGGTATGCTCACTCTCCCGAAAGGCAAAGTCATAACTTTCGCAGATGATACAGCTCTCTTATTCACTGCAGACACCTGCAGTGAGGCCTTTGTATGCGCCCAGTCAGAATTCAATATTGTATCGAACTGGCTGCGTGACAATGTTCTCACTCTAAATGCGGAAAAAACAAACTATGTCACCTTTTCCATAAAAAAGCATACACCGTCTCCATCCATGACGACGAACACTATCCTAGCCCATACGTGTGCATTTCCTCACTCCTCTACATGCACTTGTATTCAAATTAGCAAAGCCGATTGCATTAAATACCTTGGTTTAACTAGAGACAGCACACTCAAATTCCAGGAACATATCGGTTACTTAAGGTGTTGAACCTTAAGTAACCGACTGAGAAAACTGATATATGTTTTTAAGACCCTAAGAAATGTGACAGACGACAAAATAAAAAAAATGGTATACTATGCTCTTGCTCAGTCTTTAATAACATACTGCATCACCTCTTGGGGAGGTGCTCCAAAAAGTACCCTCCTGAAACTGGAAACAGCACAGAGAGCTATTCTCAAGGTGTCCTTGTCCTTACCTTATCGCCATCCTACAGCACTACTATACCAAAAAGCGAAAGTCTTGACGGTGCGTCAACTATTTATTCAACAAACCATCCTGAAACAACATACACTACTAACCTACAATCCATCACTCCCTCGAGCTAAGAGAAGATTTAATCCTGTTGTCAACTACCATATTTCGCCTTCAACCTCTTTTGCAAAACGTTTCTTTTATCATCTTGGTCGTTATCTCTACAATAAAGTAAATAGGGACATATCTATTTATGAACTCAATAAAATAAAGTGCAAAATGAAACTATATAGTTGGCTTCAGGAACACAATTACGATGACACTGAAAAGCTATTAACAGTTTTAACATAAACATCACTATGCAAATATGCAACGATAAAAAAAGGAACATTCACACACACAACCTCCCCACACACACGACCCCCCAAACACACAACAATTGAACACACTTCTCTAACTACACAAACTTCACACACACATAGTACACACTCAACCGTACTAACAAAACTAATTTAAAAAAATATAAAAAATCACAAATATGATCTTTCTGCCTAAATGTTAACATTTCCTAATTGCATACCGTTTGTGCGAGTACATAAAAGAATCTGTTAAAAGACATGGACAAAAAAGTACATTCCATGTACACTTAAATAGTAAATAATATTGTATATTAAAAATAGAAAAATGATTTAATACGTAGTTTTTAACCTCTCTGGACTGGTCAGTTTTTATTTCAAAATAATTAGTAATCAAGATGAATTCAAAGTACCATTTGTCAACGTTCGCCATAATGGACCATAGAGTAAGATAAATATAATAATGGGTGTTCCACATCAAGCATACTACTTGCATATATCACATAGACGTGTGATATGGACCACAAAACGCTATTATTAAAAACATTTTATTTATACGAAACTGTCTTCGTTGGTATTTTTGACATTTAATAAAATTATCTTTTCATAATGTTGATACGTAAGATAGTTTTTTTTTTATATTTCACACAAAAAAAAATTGGAAAACGGAACGCGTTACTTGTTTGACAATGTGTCATTGTCTATGTCAAATGTCAATGTTATGTTATTGCAGATTCCAGACGCTTCGAAATCTACCGACTGTAGTCATACAGGAGCTGCAGTGTTCTTCGAAGACTCCAGGATCATATTGCAGTATAAATGCCCCAAGGAAGCTTCTGTGTTCACAGGCGAATGTGTGGCTTTATTGGAAGCATGTCTTTTTATCGAGTCCCACCGCATTGATAAAGCCGTTATTTTTACAGACTCGCTAAGTTGTCTCCAAACCCTAGCTCAAAACCCTTTCAAAAGTAAATTACACAGTTCGCCTATTTTAAAAATTAAAAAATCCCTTCTCTCGTGCAGTAATAGCCAAAAGGATGTTCAGCTGGTTTGGATACCCAGCCATTGTGGCATCAGAGGCAACGAGTACGTCGATGCCTTGGCCAAAAGTGCATGTTCGTCTCCTACAGCCGACCTCGGTCACAACGCCTATCAGGGCTATGATTTACTGAACCTCCCTAAAGAGAACCTTTATAGTTCCTGGCAACAGCAGTGGAACACGACTGGGAAGAAAAAAGGCAAATTCTTTTATGCTGTGCAACCATATATCAGGCCGAAACCTTGGTTCTACACATACAAAAAGGTGTCGAAATCAATTCTCTCCGTCCTCTGTAGAATCCGCTTGGGTTTTTGTTGCACTCCTGTGTTCCTGGAAAAAATCCGTGTTCGGGACTCATCTCTATGCGAATGCGGCCTGGAAGAAGGCACACTGGATCACATATTTTTTAATTGCCCAAATATCGTTCCATCTTCAGATTTATATAACCGTCTCCCGAAATTCAAGATCCCTCTTCCCATTAACTTCTCTTCCCTTCTAACATTCCCTTCACCAGAACTGCTTGTGGCGCTGATGAGTTTCATCCGCCACAACAATATAAAACTGTAAGCCGGAGTACCAAACATTGTCTGTATGGTTGAGGTATAATATTATGTAATCGTTTAACAACTATAATATTTATGTATTTTTATTCTTTGTTTGTTTCAGTCCTGTACTAACCCAACAAGTTCAACCGTACCAATTGAAGAAACAGTGACTACCATTCCTGTTCTGAATTGACCTTTTGTCTTTTTCCTTTCTAATTTCATTTTGTCTCTAATCATACACACTTGCTTTTCCAATTTACTTTAGACATTGGCAGAATAGTCGACATCGGCTCCACTTGCCATTAACAAAAAATAGAATAGAATACATTGCGTCCCGTTTGTTTTTGCGATTATTTTCTAATATTTTTGACCCCTGCTTATTTCAACGTACTGATACCTTCTACCACCTTGCTATTAATACTGGACTCTGATTTACATTGCGTTGTGGATTTGTTTTGTGGATCAATATGAGGTGCATCAACTGCAGAATAGCCATGCAAAGGTTGCAGAGGCGTCTCATATCCTCGCTTTCTGCACACAATCAAACAAGACTTTCGCGTTGGATAACCAATTCCCAAACCCAGGTAAAAAGTTGGACTAGAAAAAACTTAACCTGATTTATTTTTATATAGTTCTGGTATGCGAAATCTTACAGTGCATCTTATTTTCAGTTGCCTCTTGATACATTTATTTGTCATCCATGCTTATTATTATTAAACACCGAAGCTGGTGAACAAGAGAGACTACTGGGGCATAACATGGTTTGCCTTGGTCGTGGCAAATCAGTGAGGAAAATAAGACACCATAATGTCAGTATGGAGTGTCCGTTGCTGGCTGTTCTATTATCACAAAATACTAATTATGTGGTAAGCATTTTGTTTTTCATTATTATAAATACCTAGTTGTATTAATCTATAAAAAAATGAGCTTTCATACTATGTATGTATGATTGTTGTATTTAACATAATATACTTGCCTAAAGTAGGCATGTGTAACATAGTACTGCTCATCTTACTATAACATAGTACTTGAAAACATAAAGAGATATTTAAAAAGATACCCTTGTTACTAAAAATTATATAAACATAAGAATTATCTAATGATTGAATTAATTTATTATTGTGTTTATTCTAACTGTGGTTTAATTTCAGCCTTCAAGAAACAACTATGTTTGCCATGTGTGTTGGATGCGAGCAAATAGACAGGCAGTGCATGACTCATCACCCTTACGCAAAATACGCGCTTGGTCGTAGAGTTGCGGATATCTGCCCGACATACATACATACATGACTCATCACGAGACATGCAAGAATTGGCTTTGGATAATGATGCAGCAGCCCCTAATGTTAGCCAAGTTGTTAGACCACCAGAGCCACCACCGTTGCCGCCTGTTCAAAGAGGGCCATGGGAAAGTATGTTACCATATCATTACCTAATTACAAGCGAGCTTCGATCACATCTGTTCACAGTATATTTCAACAATGCAGATACAGAATGGTACATTTCGTCCCACAATTCCTTAAAAGACTGCTTTTGCAGGAACATAGTTTCTATGTTCCTCGCAGCTGTAGAGTGTGTGAAACACATTTGTACAGTGATCAATGGCATTTATTACCTCAAATGAATGAGACACATTCTACATTTAGTGCTATCCATATAGAAGACATAATTAATATTATGAAGTCAAAAGCTAATATTCTGAACTTTGAAAATGTTCAGAAATTCTCTCATGGAACAGTAATCACAATTGTAAAATAATAATAAATAAATCTATGATTGTATTTTTTTTTAACAAGTCTGGTTATGTTTAAAGCAGTTATTTATGTAATTTCTGAAGCCCTATATTTACACTTAATCCAGGTTAGTGTATTGGTGAAATAAAAATGCTCTGTTCTATCCAAGCTGGTTGATTGACCTCCCTAGGTTTCATTATTAACACTATCGTTGCATTGCTCTAATGTATATTATCTTCGTAAGCATTTAAGATATAATAATTATAATATGTCAAAATATTTTTATTTATTTTCTCTAATAAGTAAATAAATAATAATTTTTACTCCTTTGTTTTATTCTGTGTTTCCCTCGTTGGTTTAATGGTCGCAAGCACTACTGCTGAGCATGAGGTCCTGAGTTCGATTCCCAGGTCGAGCAAAGTGATATTGGGTTTATTCATCAGGAATTTCTCAGTAGCAGCCCGGTGTCTAGATTTGTGCCTGGTTGATAGAAACAGACTCGCTCAAAATAACTGGTGAAATCTGGGTGTACTATAGGTACACCTCTGCCCAACACTTTCAGGGAATACAGGCGCGATGTTATGTTAATGTTTGTTATTACTGTCACATTTTTTGAGACTATTACCCAGTTTAATAAATGTTAGTCAATATTCAGTTTAAAATCCTTCATATTTTATGTGGCCATTACTTTGTTTATTGGTTTAATACTAAAACTATATCAGTTATACGCAATAATTCACAACTGTTCACTATTTTAAAGCGCATTTAAGTTTTTAATAGCGAAATTATAATCTAAACACCTTATTGCTAGCGATCTGATTAAAAGGTTTACTGTAACTGTTTTTGTCTAGTCTGGTGTAATGACAAGATTTCTGAGTTTTTTATTTATAGCAATTTAATGAGTCAATATTCACGAATATAAAACACCAAAAATCATTGGTGTACACTAAATTCGATAACTATGCCGACGTCCATAGTAAATTTGGCCATATCCTTTACATGGAGGAGTCCGGAATACAGGCGTTGAGCCTAGTTTAGGCACCAGTCTCCCACAATATAATGCCCCACCTATATGTCACTGTAGAAATAAGGCTAGCAATTAAGAGTAATATTGTGGAGAAAAATAAACAATTTATTATATTATATTATTATATTATATTTTGTGACCTCTCCAAAGCTTTTGATTGCTTTGACCAAAATAGACTTCTTTGTAAATTGCACCATTATGGAATCCGTTAACAAACTGGTGTTTTTGTTTTCTTATTTATCAAACAGGCTACAAAAAGTAATTTACATGGAATGTTGTCCACTTAAATTACTTTTTGTTGCCTTCAGGATCTCTAGTCAAGATGGACGTGCCGCAAGGTTCAATTCTAAGCCCCTTCCCCGTTCCTTGTGTTCATTAATAACATACCTCACATGATGTCTAACTTATGCAATATCATTATTTTCGCCGATGGCACTTCTCTAATTTTAGTCTGGCTGTTCTCGCAAAATGATTTGCAGCTTCTACTACTCGCACATAATGCAAATAAGACAAAAGGAGATGTTTCATTTTTATATGAAGCTCCGGCCATAACATGTACATTTCAGCAAAGCTGGGAAACTTACCCCTGAATAGAATAAAGTAACATTTTTTTCATAATATCAAATGGTTTTTATGTACAAAATAAAAATTCAAAATGTTTGACGTTTGTCCTAAGAGTTATGACAGCCATGACAGGTTGTAGAAATGACATTTACTTAACCTTGTTTTGTTTTTGTTCATCAGAACTAACCCACAAAACACTATTACCTCAGCGGGGACCTGATTGACTGATAGTTTCAACTTTCAAGACAACAAGCGGTTGTTTTGAATTCGTTCAGAAACACATTTCAAAAATGGAGACAAAAGATTTTTGTAACGATGAAATCGTCACACTTAATTATGTTTACTCAAAAATATGTACAGGAGAATAATACTAATTTATTTTTAACACTACAAGAATACGCATATTTTTTAATTATCTTCTACATAACATTGATTTGATGAGACATGATTTTAGAACGAATGAAGTATGCAAGCAAACGAGACGCCATCTATACTAATATTATAAAGCTGAAGAGTTTGTTTGTTTGTTTGTTTGCTTGAACGCGCTAATCTCAGGAACTACGGTTCTGATTTGAAAAAATCTTTCAGTGTTAGATAGTCCATTTATCGAGGAAGGCTATAGGCTATATATCATCAAGCTAAGACCAATAGGAGCGGAGCACTAATGAAGAATGTTTCAAAATCGGGGGATATTTTTTCCACGCGGACGAAGTCGCGGGCGGAAGCTAGTGTTAAATAAAACATGGCAATAATTGAAAAACTATTATTTTTTGTACACAACAAATCAGGCTCAAATTCACCAGAGAATATTTTTTCCCAATTTGTAGTATTTTTTCCTCTTTTTCGATAAATGTACATCTGATGGCCGAAAATGAAACATCTCCTTTTAGCTTTATTGTCTAAACACACTATGCCGACGTTACACGACCGAAGTTCGGCATGATTAGGCCTGTAATGCTATTTGAATTACTGATGACACACTGTGCCGAAATGACGTTGCGTTATAGCGTACAGCTGACCTTCAATCGGGCATTCTGTAGAGCACATATTATACGCGACCGAAGTTTGGTTCGATTGTCGACGAATATCTGGGGCGAGGAGCAGCGGGAGGAAGGGATGCCCGCGACCCGCGTTTCAGCCTTTTTGCGCAACTTAATTTCTGGCACGCAAGTTCGGCACTTATGGTATGTCATATCAGCCGAATACGTCGGAACTTAAAATCAGCCACGGAAATTCCGTCACGTAACTTCGGCAGTGTGTTTAGACACTTGGATTCTTGATTTATCGATTAAAACTTGGAAGCGTCGACGCTCTCATTTAAGCAAAAAATAAAATATACCTTCATAAGTAACGGTTCTCGATCCCGAAGGAAAGCCAGGTCTCTAAGCAAGAAGTATCGGTGCTGATGCAACTTGTGCGCTTGCATCGCTGCAGCGGCATCCTCCATAGGCGTCCAACGTAGCTCGTTCTTGAGCCGTAGCGCTGCAGCCGCTAACTTCTCCTTGCGCCACGCGTCGGCCCGGGATAGTATGGGGTGTTTCGCACATATTCGTGCTTCAGCCGTAGCTAGACTTGCTTCTAATTTTCTCCGAACGCCTTCTTCGGCTCTGCAATAAGTATTTATTTATTTAGTTTTTGGAGGACTTACAGCTAATAAAAAAAACCATATATAGTCAGCAGAGAGCCAATTACAAGTCCTCTCGTTTTCATTCACTCGTTTAGATTTCAAATAAAATATACCATAATATGGCTTCTGTATTTCATCTTACTTCTTACTAATATTATAAATGCGAAAATTTGTGAGGATGTATAGACAGAATATACTTTATTGTACACCAAAATTTAAACTCACCTATTTAACAATATTGCTTATTATATGGTAACAATGGCAGTCTTATCGCTGAAAGCGATATCTTCCAGACAACCTTTGGATGGACTTTAAAAACTTTAATTAAAGTGGGGAGGGCTAAATTAGTGTACTTACTACACTAATGTATATATGTTTGTTGCTCTTTGATGAAAAAACTACGGAATAGATCTGAATGAAATTTGGTAAGTAGATAGTCGACATCCTAGAATAACACATAGGCTACTTTTATCCTAGAATTCCCACGGGATCGGGATTTACGCGGGAAAACCCTCCCACGCGAACGGAGTCGCGGGCAGTAGCTAGTACCTACTTATATAACTTTAACGCATAATGTTAACTAATATTACAGTTATTTATTTATTTACTTTATGGAGGACTTACAGCTAATAAAAACAAAAAGAGGAATACTTAGTCACCAGAGAGCCAATAACAAGTCCTCACGTTTAGACTTATACTCAAATAAAGTTATAAGCAATAATAAAGCTAATTATAAATTCAAGTTACAATTAGTCAATCTATATACAGTAATCAATCTATATATGTCATCATAGCGCAAATTTCGCAAATAGTTTACACATAATTCCATATAGACATTTGCGAAAGTCATTAATCTCGAACCTTACTGGATAACGAGATGGTCATACTCGTATAAAAATAGTAATCTAAAAGCTTCGCAATTAATTTAGTCGCGCGAAGCAAATAGTTTTTTAGAGTTTTATATATTGCTAATTGTAGTAGAAGTAGTGCAATTGGAGATTTGTATTTAACTTTTAAAATATTTGTATTTTGCTTCTCAACTTTTGTATTTTTTTATTTCAGCTAATCAAAGTACAGGCCCAAATTATCTATATATTTTGCCATTTTGGTAGCAGTTTGTTTATCCATTTACTGTAAAATTCTATCGGACGGAAGGCGATGAAGTCAGAGAAAGCGTTTTGTATTGCCTATCGGGTGTTGAATTTTATCACAATTTTTTTAAAGTAAAATGTCTTTTGGACCATGGTCCAATGAGTATGGTAGGTGACGGAGAGCTTCCAGCTGTAACTCTTGTAGCTTTGCGATGGTCCGTGTGAGCTCGCGTGCTATCGTGAAGAAGCAAAGGGGAAGGGCGATTGACAGGTCTTGGTTGTTGAACCTGGTGAGCCGTGCACTCCCGCGACACATACATCGCCGCCCCCCGCACCTGCTGCACATCACACACCTGGAGACGATGGCGGAGGCCCGCAGCTGCGCGGCCAGCAGCGCCGGCACGTCGGGCCCCAGCGCCAGCAGCGGCTCGCTGCACAGCACGGCGGCGCACACTCACGACACATACATCGCCGCCCCCCGCACCTGCTGCACATCACACACCTGGAGACGATGGCGGAGGCCCGCAGCTGCGCGGCCAGCAGCGCCGGCACGTCGGGCCCCAGCGCCAGCAGCGGCTCGCTGCACAGCACGGCGGCGCACACTCACGACACATACATCGCCGCCCCCCGCACCTGCTGCACATCACACACCTGGAGACGATGGCGGAGGCCCGCAGCTGCGCGGCCAGCAGCGCCGGCACGTCGGGCCCCAGCGCCAGCAGCGGCTCGCTGCACAGCACGGCGGCGCACACTCACGACACATACATCGCCGCCCCCCGCACCTGCTGCACATCACACACCTGGAGACGATGGCGGAGGCCCGCAGCTGCGCGGCCAGCAGCGCCGGCACGTCGGGCCCCAGCGCCAGCAGCGGCTCGCTGCACAGCACGGCGGCGCACACTCACGACACATACATCGCCGCCCCCCGCACCTGCTGCACATCACACACCTGGAGACGATGGCGGAGGCCCGCAGCTGCGCGGCCAGCAGCGCCGGCACGTCGGGCCCCAGCGCCAGCAGCGGCTCGCTGCACAGCACGGCGGCGCACACTCACGACACATACATCGCCGCCCCCCGCACCTGCTGCACATCACACACCTGGAGACGATGGCGGAGGCCCGCAGCTGCGCGGCCAGCAGCGCCGGCACGTCGGGCCCCAGCGCCAGCAGCGGCTCGCTGCACAGCACGGCGGCGCACACTCACGACACATACATCGCCGCCCCCCGCACCTGCTGCACATCACACACCTGGAGACGATGGCGGAGGCCCGCAGCTGCGCGGCCAGCAGCGCCGGCACGTCGGGCCCCAGCGCCAGCAGCGGCTCGCTGCACAGCACGGCGGCGCACACTCACGACACATACATCGCCGCCCCCCGCACCTGCTGCACATCACACACCTGGAGACGATGGCGGAGGCCCGCAGCTGCGCGGCCAGCAGCGCCGGCACGTCGGGCCCCAGCGCCAGCAGCGGCTCGCTGCACAGCACGGCGGC
This sequence comes from Tholera decimalis, assembly GCA_943138885.2. Taxonomy (NCBI): domain Eukaryota; kingdom Metazoa; phylum Arthropoda; class Insecta; order Lepidoptera; family Noctuidae; genus Tholera; species Tholera decimalis. The sequence goes on from OW964555.2 coordinate 39,381,726, forward strand.
GCACACTCACGACACATACATCGCCGCCCCCCGCACCTGCTGCACATCACACACCTGGAGACGATGGCGGAGGCCCGCAGCTGCGCGGCCAGCAGCGCCGGCACGTCGGGCCCCAGCGCCAGCAGCGGCTCGCTGCACAGCACGGCGGCGCACACTCACGACACATACATCGCCGCCCCCCGCACCTGCTGCACATCACACACCTGGAGACGATGGCGGAGGCCCGCAGCTGCGCGGCCAGCAGCGCCGGCACGTCGGGCCCCAGCGCCAGCAGCGGCTCGCTGCACAGCACGGCGGCGCACACTCACGACACATACATCGCCGCCCCCCGCACCTGCTGCACATCACACACCTGGAGACGATGGCGGAGGCCCGCAGCTGCGCGGCCAGCAGCGCCGGCACGTCGGGCCCCAGCGCCAGCAGCGGCTCGCTGCACAGCACGGCGGCGCACACTCACGACACATACATCGCCGCCCCCCGCACCTGCTGCACATCACACACCTGGAGACGATGGCGGAGGCCCGCAGCTGCGCGGCCAGCAGCGCCGGCACGTCGGGCCCCAGCGCCAGCAGCGGCTCGCTGCACAGCACGGCGGCGCACACTCACGACACATACATCGCCGCCCCCCGCACCTGCTGCACATCACACACCTGGAGACGATGGCGGAGGCCCGCAGCTGCGCGGCCAGCAGCGCCGGCACGTCGGGCCCCAGCGCCAGCAGCGGCTCGCTGCACAGCACGGCGGCGCACACTCACGACACATACATCGCCGCCCCCCGCACCTGCTGCACATCACACACCTGGAGACGATGGCGGAGGCCCGCAGCTGCGCGGCCAGCAGCGCCGGCACGTCGGGCCCCAGCGCCAGCAGCGGCTCGCTGCACAGCACGGCGGCGCACACTCACGACACATACATCGCCGCCCCCCGCACCTGCTGCACATCACACACCTGGAGACGATGGCGGAGGCCCGCAGCTGCGCGGCCAGCAGCGCCGGCACGTCGGGCCCCAGCGCCAGCAGCGGCTCGCTGCACAGCACGGCGGCGCACACTCACGACACATACATCGCCGCCCCCCGCACCTGCTGCACATCACACACCTGGAGACGATGGCGGAGGCCCGCAGCTGCGCGGCCAGCAGCGCCGGCACGTCGGGCCCCAGCGCCAGCAGCGGCTCGCTGCACAGCACGGCGGCGCACACTCGCGACACATACTCGCGCATCGCCGCTTCCCGCACTTCCTGTACATACAACTTCACTAATTCCATTACATGCAACATTTCTGAAGTCATCGGAAACCTTGCTAGAGGTAACCGAGACACTCCACCAGTCAGTTTTTTCATAGTCACAAATTACTGCATCATAAAAATTTGGTTTTAGGTTTCTGAGTGCATGGGAAGATAAGTGTGATGCTTTGTGTATATTTTGCGATTTGTCGATGTCATTCGATTGGGTTGTCTATGAAATATTGATCAGGAAACTACACTACTATTAAATCCAGCAATCCTCTCTGGTTCCTTTACCTCATACTTAAGTGATAGGATTCAAAGAGTTGATGAAAACGGTAAAAGATCCCCCCGGATCTAAAGCCAAGATGGGGATCCCTCAAGGCTCAAGTTTAGGTCTTTTTTTGTGTCTCATGTATATCAATGAATTGCCGTTTTTCATAAAAGACAAGCATGATATAGTGTTGTTTGCTGATGTTAAATTTAAACGTCAGCAGACAGTTACTGAAGATGTAAATAGTGCTCTTGCTACTGTAGTTAATTGGTTTAATGTCAATAATCTTATGCTTAACGAGAAGAAAACTAAGTTCGTGTTTCTCAATGGCTTCGCCCCAGCAGTGCGTCACATACACAATAAACCCGGTCAACCGACCACGGTGGAAACCATACTGGTAGTTACTAAGGATCTCACGGTTTTCAAGGTAGAGAGAAGAAGTTAGAGAAGAAGGTATGGAAGTTAAGGAGATTGGTGTTTAGTAGATAGGATCGGCACGGCTACCCTGTTTGGGTACTGGTGCCAGTGTCCTGGAAAATTCCTAATGTGCAATTAGCAAACTTCCAGGGCACTGGCATCACTCCGATTTTTAGAAAGGCGATACAGTCGAGTCAAATATACAGGGTTATTGGTAAAACACTAACTATCTCGCAGGATTGTATTTCTAGCATTGTTGCATCCCAAATGTATTTTTGAACGATCTTTTTGGTGTGGCAACATTCTATTGTCTTTTTGATGTTGACACTTGACATAACTTTGACTTGACAGATAGACTTTGCTTCTTTGTTGGAAAATGTCCGTTCTTGGGACTTTGATTTAATTGTAATTGATAAAATATCGTTTGGAATCGCCGTTTGCAACCGATAATTGGGTCGCGATTAACTACTGTTTGAAGTTGTAATCCCGGATTGACGAAAACCCAGGGATATTTCTCGGAACATATCGCCGTATTGCCTCACCGCGTGGCACGCGCATTTGTTGGAAATAAGTTGGGCTGTGATGCTGATCAGGACCGCGCCATCTGGAGACTGGCGCCTTGTGAACGTTCTAGAACACGTGACTTACATCACACTTTTCAATTACTCACCTCATAATTACATACATACCACACTTGGGCGTGACCTAGGAAGGTCGAAGCTTGGCGAACCCAGCACAGAAGGTTAGTGGTAATAAGGTATTTATAAAGCCTCAGAGGCTATAGATGGTTGTAGGCCGAGGAGCCTGTAGATTATTGTGTAAGCCTTTTGTTTATTATTGTTGTAAGCAACGTTAGAGCTCCACGAACCGTGGACAGTTTCGGACACACCAGTATCGTTGCACTGGCTTCTTGTAGTCCTGAACAAGCATCATAAACAACAAGGTTTGTTCTATGGCTTTTTAGAAAAAATAATACATTAAATTTATCAAATACAAACCTTCAACCCTCTGCTGCCTTTTGTACTCTCAGTTTACCTACAATACTAGCACTTTCTTGTACTTTGTAGACTGCGTAATGTTTAGAGGGTTCAATTGAAATATTTTTATTATTGTATGAAAATCTGATTAATTATTATAAGTCATAGAACAAAAGTTGTTGTTTGTCACAGTCCTGAGAAAAGACATCTACGAAGCACAAATTTTTAGATCCCGTATCAGTAAAACAACCACAAAATCTTCCCTCATTCAAAATCATGGTAAAACGTCTCTATCTCTCTCCTAATTTTTTTAATTGTTGTATGCCCAAGCTTTTTCAACCGACGACCAAAAGAGGAGGTTATCAATTCGACGCGTATATTTATTTTTTTCTCTTTTTTTTTTTATGTATGATCACCGATTACTCGAAGACGGCTGAACCGATTTGGAAAATTCTTTTTTTGTTTGAAAGGGTATACTCCGAAATTGGTACCATTTATCACCAAGTCAGGATCTGATGATGGGATCCTGGAGAAATCAAGGGAACTCTTCAAATATTATAGGCACACCTATGGCGTTTTGGGTATTTTTTATAGTAACTTGTGCAGTTGCTCTCAAAAAATACCATTTGGGGAAGTGGAACTGATGATGAAGACCACAGATGGCCGCCGAACCTACTCAATAATAAGTATTTCGTGGATTGCGATTCGAATACTTGAATATGGATGTTAAGCACTTTATTTTCGTCACAATGCATATGGTGATGTAGAGCTGATGGTGAAGTACCAGGAGAATTCCTCAAAAATTAACGGCCCAGCATTGGGAAAAGCAATATGTTGTAAAAGGTTATAAGTAGTTGACATTTAGGCTCTTTTAACTAGGTAAATTAAAAATCGACCAACTAAAAAGAGTGAAATAAAAACTTTTTACCAAAAAATTAAACCGACTCCCAAAAACACTGCAAAGTGAAAAATAACTTTAATTTCGGAAGTCGGTGCCAAAAACGAAAATACAAAACTAAAGACACCGACTACCGAAATTAAAGTTATTTTTCACTTTGCAGTGTTTTTGGGAGTCGGTTTAATTTTTTGGTAAAAAGTTTTTATATATGTATGTATTTAAATGCATTAAGTACATACTTAGTAATAAGTAATAAACAACATTGTTTATTACTTATGTATTATTATATTTAAGTAAATAGGACACCATGGACTGCCTGTGTTTTCATTTTCTCCTTCTATGTCAAATACATCCAAAGGTAGTCTGTGAAAGATCGCTAGTAGCGATAAAACTTCCCATTGTAGCACTTTTTATAGTTTTTATGTCCTTATTTAATTCTGGGTTTTATTTTTAATAATTAAATAGATAATTTAATTACGTGTCCTTCTAAATACATATCATATAGTAGACGAGACTTTTAAGAAGATTTAGGACCTCATAGGTATTATGTGAAAATAGTTTCACCAAAAATTCTCACACCATGAAGATTTTATGTCAATTTAAAGTATTACTATAAAACGGCAATTTCATACTTTAACACTAATTATATCGTTAGCGCCTGACCTGTTCGATGTCCTTCATGGGCATCTTCTGACTGGCGAGCTGGGCGGCTCGGCGTTCCCTGAAGTGTAGGAACCAGCCACGCGCCTCCCGCTCCAGGATGCCTTGCAGGGTCGACGCGGCGCGGCGCACTAGCTCGCGCCGATACAGACGCAGGTCCACCTAAACGATGACAAAATGTATTCAAATAAATAATTTATTAACAACCTAGCAGGGTTACTTAAGGCGCCGGGTTGTGGACGGCGAGGGTAGCTCACCGTCCGGTAAGGACCAGGCCCGTGTCGACGGGCGTGTCGTGTTCCAAGCACGCCTCAAAGAGTCATCAGCACCGTTACTAACGGAATTGCGGTTTTTAGACAGTTGAAGTCTGTTACTCCCTTCGGCTCCACCCAGAGTGGGAGAAGTCGTTCGAAGACTTTCCCACCCGGAAAAAAAGTAGGGTTACTTATATTTTCAATGTCATAAAAGGTTATCAATTTCTATTTATTTATATGCTGTTTATATGTAAATTTAGTACGAAATTTTGCACAATTAAAGTTCAAAAGCAGAAAGCTAATATTTTTATATAATTTTTATAACATTTTAAATTTTGATCACTGCAACCCTCCTCCTCCTCATCCTCTATAAGCAAGTTTACTTCAAGCGCACTGTAAACTTGATGGTAAACTGGATCGTGTATGGCTGCGTATATTTATCGCTGCGTATATGATCGCGTATATTTATATCGACGGTTAAAAGGAAATAGGGTTGGTCAGGACTACAAGAACCCAGCCAACGGTAACTGGACGGTCTGAACTTGTCCACGGTTCGTGGAGCCCTACCGTTGCTTTCAACAACAATAAACAAAACTACAGGCTCTTCGGCCTACAACCATATATACAAATAACACTCACCTGAGCTGTAGACAGCAACCAGGATCTGCTTGATCACGTCCAAATGTGGTATGTATGTAAATATGAGGTGAGTAATTGAAAGTGTGATGTAAGTCAAGTGTTCTGAACGGTCACAAGGCGCCGATCTCCAGATGGCGCGGTTCAGGCAGCATCACAGCCCAAACTCGCACCGGATTGAAGCTATTTATCACTACTTATTTCCAACAAATGCGCGTGCCACGCGGTGGCAACCAACCGGCGATAAATCCCAAAATATCCCGGGTTTTTCATCAAATGGGGATTACAAATTCCAATTAATCGTTACTCGCGACCCAATTATCGGTTTCAACACGCGATTCCAAACGATATTTTACCAATTATAATTAACTCAACAGGTCCCAAGCGGACATTTTTCAACAACGGAACCAAAGTCTATCAAGTCAAAGTTATGTCAAGTGTCAACATCAAAAAGACAATAGAATGTTGCCACACCAAAAAGATCGTTCAAAAATACATTTGGGACGCAACAAGGGTATAAGCGACATTTTGTACTGGTATTGTTTTGAAAGCCGACTGTTTCTTGAGTTCTATTATGTTTTATTTTGTCATATTTCCCGATTAGAATATTAAAAACTGTTTTAGTTTTCACGATGTTTTAATAAAAAAATACACCAGTTTTTCTAAAATTCCAAACTTTGAATGGCTTTCCTGAACATTTCTTTTTTTGCCGCTTATAGGTACCCTATTTCCTTTTAACCGTCGATATGAACAAGCGCCGATAAGTGCCGAACATCGCCGACAAGTTCCGACAATCTTCGACATGCGCCGGTCAGCGCTGGCGCCCCCTAATTTCTAACAAAACCAAATCATCGTCCGATGAGTACGACATTTTGCTCGCTGTTTCAATCTGCTTCCTTTATGTAACTGTTACCAGAATAGACCAGCGCCGATAAGATCTGGTAGATCGGCGCCGGCTACCAGCTTTTTTTCTGTATACGGGCTATCGTACCTGTGTGCGCTGCGGGGTGGTGTAGAGGCAGGGCACGGGGGGCGCGGGGCGCGGCGGCTCGCGCGCGTCAGTCTTCTCGGCGGCCGCGCGCCGCATCGCACGCGTCACCCACGCCGCCAGCGCCGCTATGTCCTCCTGATGTTCCGGCTTCAACGACAAACATACATACTCTTTATTGTACACCATAACAGAATTAAATAAGGACTTAACATTAAAAAGGGAAAATTATGGATACAAAAAGGAAAACCAGTGTACAATGGGCGGTCTTATCGCACAGGGCGATCTCTTACAGACAATCTTTGGATGGACAGAGCTTAAAGGATACAGATTACCCAAGTAGCACAGATAGCTGTATAACTACTCACTTTTAGACCTATTTGAAACTCTATGCGTATTAAGACTCTTTTAAGAGTACACTGGTGATCCTACAGCTGCATAATAGCTGTCAGTGATATTTAAACAGCTTAGGCTGATTAAGAGCTGAATTAAAGCTGATTAAGACCGACCAAACTACCATTAATACGCTTAGAGTGCTATAAAGGTATATTTTCAACGAGGCTATTCAGCTTTTAACCTTTTTTATTGCCTTAGCAGTAGTAAGGGCTGTATAGTGGATGAAATTACGCCAAATGCTGTATAAGAAGGTATTTGTGAACTCCTATTACACTGACTTATTAAAGGGGCACGTGTGAACTATTATAACGTTAATAGCTGTATAATGGATGATTTGTGGCCCATATTACAGCTTGTTGCTGAATATGTCTACCGCTAATCAGCCTTTATACTGCCATTGATAGTGTCTGCATAGCGGCTGTTTAAACATTCACTAGATGCCTCGCAGCTGCTTAGAGACTCACTAGTGTATCGAATTAACGGCTTTTTCTTTATAGTGGTTCACATAAGTACCTTTAATCAGACTTTATTTGAATAGAAATAACATGTGGTACTGTAATCAGTCAGTGTAACTTGTAACGTTGATGGCGATTATGACGTACAAACTATAAATATACTGATTCATTTTTCAACTTTTAAGATGTTTTGTGTATGAATTAGGAATGTATTGCATTAGTTTTTACTTCCTGATACCATAATAATAACTTTTTATCTTATAATTCTTTTCAAAGCACAAAAAAATGTTTATTCAAGTTTTCATCACGGCTTATTTATATCACAAAACTAATTAAAACAGATTATTTTCGAGGCGCACTAAAATTTACTTAGACAATATATATGTATAATGTCAGTGAAATTACATTCCCAATCATTTTTCTTTTATTAATACCAGGGAATATGAATATTATACACGTATAATTCACTCCACGAAACAAGCGTTCAATTGGCAGCTACGAGTTATTATATTTGCTTAATCTATATGTTTGCTACATCAAATATGTTCACTTTTACACTGGCCGCAAGCAGCCTTTTCCGGTTTAAAATATGTATTAAGAGCGTAGATGTGACATATTTACTGAATAAAGAGTAACTTGTGATCTCTTAGTCAGTCGATATTCAGTGTATAGTACTGTCGTTACCCTTTATAACACTGTTAAATTGCTGCTACACAGCTCCTAAGCAGCTATGTGAACTTAAGGCTGAATAATTTGTGCCCATTTAAGAGTTATAAGAGCTGTGTAAGGCCCTATACAGCCCTTATTCAGCTTTTTTATTCAGCTTTAAGCATGATGGGAATCCGTTATTCAGCTGATAAGCAGCCTCGTGTGCTACTTGGGTAAGGGCTGTCAGTGTACAAACCCCATAAATAATATTAATCGAACATCTATACTAATATTATAAAGCGGAAAAGTTTGTTTGTTTGTTTGTTTGCTTGCTTGAACGCGCTAATCTTCGAAAGTACTGGGTTGATTTGGATGAAATTTGGTATGGAAGTAGCTTGAAGCTTGAGGAAGGTTATAGGCTACTTTTTACGCGACTGCAAAAAAGGAGAGTTATGTTTTTACCGTGATAGAATCCACGGGAGCGAAGCCCCGCGTGAGTACTAGTAATAATATAAAAAACATACATACAATACAAAAATCATATACTAATAAATATTATATGTATAATTAAAAGAAGGGGAAAAGTTATAGGCGTTTTGTATCCAAGAAATATTGAAGGTGTACAATAAAGTAAGGGAAACTAATACTTCAGGAAAATAGCTGGTGTCAATTCTGCCAAAAACTAGGGTGTGACAATGGGCGGTCTTATCGCTGAAAGCGATCTTTTACAGACAACTTTTGGATGGATTTGACACAGCAGGAGAAAGTAATTACGCGGGTAGTCCATGGTGTACTATTTGCTTATATAAAATACAAAGTAATAAACTACATACTTGATACTTATATAAATATATATACATATAAAAGCTAAGACATACACTAATAGTAACAAATTAAGAAGGGAGATAAAGATCTTTTATCATGTTTTTGGAAACAAGCAAGTTTTACCACTTTAAAAAGAGTAGATACATATACTCTTTATTGGAAACCATAACAGAAAACAAATAAGGACTTAATAACTGTAGGAACAAAGGAGTAGGTACTATGTCCGGCTGTATATTTCTTTTTATGTATATTCACCGATTTCTCCGCCAATTGTGGACAGATTTTCAAAATTCTTTTTTTGTTCGAAAGCCTATACTCCTGAGGGATGGGACCACCCATGTTCACCAAGTAAAAATATGATTATGGGATCCCAGGGAAATCAAAGGAAACCCTCGACTTTAAGGTCTCTTACAGCGTTTTACATATACTATCTAAAGCAAGCAGATATTTGTGACTGATAGTTATCATCTCAGGGGGCTGAGCTGATGATGGAAGTAACAATACTTGAAAGTTTCTAAAATAGAGATATATCAGAAAGTATTGATCCGATTTAGATGGGGTTTTCACTGAGAAAATTCTCATTTTGGTGACTCATTTAATTGGTCTGCCCAACAGCTATCTAATTACAGTAAAAATGGAAAAATTAAAACTTTTTGACAAACAATTTAACCCACTTCAAAACAAATTTTTAAATTGGAAGTCTAACTTCGTTTATAATAAAGTCTAGGTACTCATTTGGCTGAAGTTCATGCCAAGTCAATAAATAGTTTGATAGGCTTTTCAGATTATTTTTCGCTTTTTTCGTTTTGAAGTCCGTAAATATTTTTGTTAAAAGTTTTGTTATCGATTACATTTCGGAGAATGTGCGATGGAATTGCACAATTTAATCCCGGTAGGCCCGTTCTATTATCGGAAAACAAGACGAACGGCGATGCGCAATAGTTATATGTTGGACATCCCAAACGCAAAAACATTTTGGAAATACTTTAATTATAGGTGTTTATTTCAGCTGTTTCCTGACAGGTATAACTTGAGGAGTCTATAAGTGAATAGGCTAGTTCTAGGTAAGCGTGCTTCACCTTCGACCACATCATCGTGGTGGTGTGACGGTAGTAAAACGCGAGCCTTTCATCAATAAAAAAATCTTGCTTGCTTCACATGGTTATTGCATATTAAATAGAGTGCCAACCATATCAAAGAGGGCTTGCTTTTAAAAGGCGTAACTTAACCACAACACTATCGTACCTTGCAAATCAGCTCTGCTACTAAATAACGAGACCTCTCTTCTCTTATCTTCTTGTCCAGATCACGAGCTTCTAGAGAAGGCATGCCGAAAGCCAGATCCAGCAGTCTGAAAAATAGAAATACAACAGTACGCACATGATTCATTCATCATATACCCAGCTACCTAGCTGAAGGCGGTTAATGGCTCCCTACAGAAGCGCCCAGAGCATTAGCGCCAGGTCACGTAGACAGTAGCCAGTTTGGAATCAATTGACTGCGAATCCAAGTAGGCGGCACCATTTAACGAAATTGAGAATTATAGACATTGAAACCCAGCGCGAATGCAATTTTCGCGAGTAAACCGTGTCCCATCTGCTGGAGCGTCCAAAATGCCCAAATACCTTTGAAGACCTGATAAACGCCCCTGTAGTCGCGAATAGCGTGGCTACCTACTGGCCCAACATATTTAAACAATCGATTTACCATCGACTCAAAGAAGAAATCACTTACCTATGTAACCCCTGCAGCAAAGACTTTGCCCCAGCGATGACCGACAGCGGCTCATCCCGCAGTAGCCTGTCCCTCGCCACAACCACGATGAGGGCGAGCGCTCGGGCCACGTGGCAGTACAGGTCCTCGCGAGCGCGCGCCCGTCCTCGCTGCAGCCAGCCAGCCACGCGCCACACGTGGGTCTGACCGGGGAAGTGGCGGGAGGGAACCTCGAACTCTCTGTGAGGATACATTACTTTTTGAAGAGGTTAAGTAGCCTTATTGGCTTTTGCCCTAGTATTAACTGTTAGAATGTGGCTGTTATTTGTAATTTATTGAACGGTTATCAACATCATAATCGTCCGCCGACCGCCCGATAGGTCGGTAGATCCTTATAAAATATACTAGAGGTTAAACATTGCTTTTGTAGAGGATGCAGTAGGAATAGGGTAAGACGAGCAGGATTCGTTTGTTTTCAGATACAAACCAATCCCAATCTTGCCAGTTTTCATCAAAGTGGGAGAAAGGAGGTCTCTCATAACCACCCAATAATAAATAACGTTTTCTTCAGATTTTGGCAGTTCAATAAAAAACAGATCACTCACAATCATACACCAGCCAACAGCTGGTTGGTCATACGAGCCATAATATAAGGAATAATTATATTTTATTTAGGTATACAATAGGTCCCTTTTTAAATCGTCGCCGTGTGACGTCAACGAATTGATTTTCATGGACGCATTGTTGAGTTGCGTCGATAGCACAAAAGAGGCTAGGTTTGAAAAGGTTCCACTGTACATTCAGCAATATATTCACTTGTATTTGGTGAATAATGTGAGTAAATATTACCACATGTCAAGAGCTCTAGCTGGTACTATGTACTAATAATCCGAGTTTAGGTACCTACCAAGATAATAACAGACTTAGAAAATACAACTAATGTTTAATTGCAGCTGAAACAGTCATTATTTCATGAAGAACATGCATAGCGTGTAGAAATCATTTTATTTCCAATAAAATATGTTGACAAAGGTTTCAATTTAGAATCTTATGTCTGGCAGCTCTAGATTTTGAGTACTCTGCTGTCAAATCCTAGAGTTTCAACGTTTTTGTCTCAGAATACGGAAAAGAACCAGAAACCGCTTTCAACTGTAATTGCAAGCCGCGCCCTGTGTCCAAATACAAGACAAGCGTCCCTCGCCAGCCTCACTTCCCACCCGCGTAATGTTGCTACCTCAGACATTATTTGTCCGTGTTAGGGGTAAACGTTGAGAGTATTGGAAGAAAGATAAAAATAAAATCAAAATTGTTTATTTTCTATACTAAAAGAACTTCTCTTTTCTTGAGATAATCAGTTATAAAATATTAATTAATTTATTTATTTAAACTTTATGTACTATTGTACATAAAGTGGTAGTGTTAGTCACATAGTACCTATTATGAATATTATGCAAATCTAACAATATCATATACATAATTACATATACATACTGGTCGCACTGATAACCTTTCTTTTTACAATTCGGTTAAAAATATTTTTTTTATTAAAGTAGTTATTAATATACTACAACGAACAAAAGCCCTAAGTCAGTAATAAAAAGAAGGGAAAATCAAAACTCTTATATTGGCAATACTACCAAGATGGATCCATCATTCTCTATGACAATTACAAACTAAACAATTTATTCAGTAATTAAATACACTTGAGAGCAATAAAATCGCACACCCCAAATTTGAACAAAAAAGCTAGATTTTCTTAATAAAATTGATAAAAAATTAAAAAGTTGCAATGTCAACTTAAAGGTTAATTCATTACCTTTCCAATGATGCCACTTAGCCGTATGCAAAATGTTCAAAAGGATCTTTTAGGAGATGAAATGAAACTTACAAGTAAAATCGCGACTATTGCATTTAGAGAACAAGACGTTGAATTGAATGAAATCAGGAAATTATCAATAAAATCTGTATATAGGGAGAATGTTACCTACCGTAGCTCTAATAACAGCTCTTAATTTGTTTTTCATCGAACGTATTAATTTTACAATGAATTCCTGTGGTGTAGCGTTCCACTCCTCTTTGATGGCTGATTGCAGCCCTTGGAGGTGTGTAAGACCTGGACTTTATTCTCTTACTCGCCTTTTGAGCTCGTTACAAACATTCCCGATTGGGTAGAGACCAAGAATGCGAGCTGGTCACGCAATCGCGTTAATATTGGCATCTTCCATATAATCGCGAACTGTCCCAGCGACTTGCGGCCTGGCATTATCATGCATGAGTACGAATTCTTCCATGCCATGAAATAATAATCATAAGCCATGAAATCGGCCTATCATGGTGTTTGAGAACTTCTTTCACGTGTCACTGAGCTGTTAAACCTCTCGATCTAGGGCCAGTATAGGTCCCAGTAATGAAGATAATGTCGGTTTTAAAATCAAGCATTAATCCCACCCATAAACATACACTATCCACCACCATAAGTGACACGTTCACTTATGTAGCATTAAGCAAATTGCTCTGATGACCTTCTATAGACGCTTGAACGTCTATTGTAGCCATGTAAAGTCATCCTGCATTCATCAGAAAACATAAAAGCTCTCCCCTGATGAACGTCCAATTTGAATTCTCTCGGGCAAATTGAAGTCGGGCTTGTCGATGGGCTGTTGACAATTTTGGACCATTTGCTGGTCGATGTGCAGTCAATTCAGCTTTAGCTAATCTTCTTCTGACTGTTCACCAACTTATGCTGACTTTGCGTTCTTCTCGAAGCTGTTGTCCCAGCTCAACCACGTTCAGCTGTCGATTTCGCAAAGATCTCGTCACAAGAAAGTGGTCATCGCGCTCTGACTTTGTACGATAATGACTTGGACCTGATTGCCGAATATAGCCCCTTGTTTCTTGAAACCTCTGATATACACGTCGAACTGAATAACGACTTAAATTTAACTGTCCAGCCACTTCATTTTGATTTTTTCCTGCTTCCAGCAAGACCATAACTTAAGTAGCTTCTGCAGGTGTAATATCTATGTTTTTCCAAAATATCCGTATGTATTCACACGAGGTGTTATCACGTTAAAGTTCAAGTGCACAATTTAAAAAATCCTTTAATTAACCCTTTTGTAGCTGTGGGAATGGGTGCAAGTAGTGTCTACTTGAAACGAGTTAATTCGCGGAATTTTGTTTTTTCGATGTTTGTGCGTGTAATTTCAGGTAAATGATTTTCTTATTACATTACATTAGTAACCTAAGACTGTGTATTTTTATTTAATATACTTTTTGTACTAAATGCCATCGAATTTTAGTCAAAAATTGACAACAAAACTCATGAATAAGGGGTGTGCGATTTTATTGCTCTCGAGTGTAAGATGATAAGTGAATGCGCTACGTACACGTGAAAGTTATCCCATCCTGTTTTTTTTTAGCCCCGCTGCTTTTTTACAGGTAGGAACGACACAAGACGGCATGATTTAAATAAATTGGACACCGGTAAAACACGTTACGTGATATGACGTTCACAGAGTAACTCATCGGCTGCGCATCAAACTACTTCATTTAAGAGTAGTTTTTGTGGCTTCAGTATTAAGTGCGCTCACGGCTTCTGGTTCTTTTCTGTATTCTGAGGTTTTTGCGTATTCAATGACATTACAATTTTATGAAAATAAAATTGTAAAGTATTTTTTTATTGATAAGTAAGCGTATCGTAAGCGATGATGTGGTCGAAGATGAAACACGCCTACCTAGAAGAAACCTAAAAGTACTCTTGACTTAAAGAACCACAGGTTATAGCTATCAGGAAACACAGATTTCGGCAGTGAATTCCATTTGTATGCGCAATGAAAGTATTCCCCCTAAACACGGCGCATCGCCGCGCCATTCTTCGTGTAGTCCGATGATGGAACGGGCTTGATGAAATTAGATCTCTTTTTGCTTAATTATTTTTATTGCACTTTGAATCAACTCCCCATCATTGAAATGTACAGGTTTTATTTTTATTTTTGATAGCATTTTTCACACAATGTAGCTTTAGTAATTTCTATGGAAAAAGCTGTTAAAACTTCAAACTTTCATATTTCAGTCATGGAAAAGCACCTAGAGAAGAAATATATAGACCTAAAATGCAATGAAGAGAGCGGGACTTATACTTTACTACAACATGTCATGAAAGTAATGAAATATCCAAAAGTTAGTGTTGCCCAAATGAGAGTCACGCAAGAGTCTTCAAGAGTCTCAATTAAATTGATTCATTTGGTTGGCCTATGTCAATTCAAGCTCAAAATGTACCTACTCTGTTACATTGTTCTGAGATCTCAACTACCGTTTAATAAATAGCAATAGGATAATCGCTAATTGCAAGACTCTTGCGAGACTCTCGCTTGGGCAACACTACCAAAAGTGATGATATTCTTGACAATAGATTACTCAAAATCTAGAAGCTCCAACATATCAATAGTTTTATTTTGTAACCCTATGTCATATTTGTAATTACTAACAGGAGTAACCAAATTATTTCTAGTTCGCTTAGTTTCAAGTACATCTTATACCCAAAGGGAAGAAGTTAAAGGGATATCAAGAGCAATTCCGATACACCCTTGTATCGGAATTGCTCTTCTTCTAGATTCTTCCATGGAATTAATCATGAA
This sequence comes from Tholera decimalis, assembly GCA_943138885.2. Lineage (NCBI taxonomy): Eukaryota > Metazoa > Arthropoda > Insecta > Lepidoptera > Noctuidae > Tholera > Tholera decimalis. Next base: position 39,396,726 of record OW964555.2, read on the forward strand.
GACTACAGTACGGTAGAATTTATAAAGTACACTAAATAGTTCACAGATACACATAATGTATTTCTAATGGTCATGCTATGTATGGGGAGGAGGGGGGGGGAGGACATTGGCTCCAATGTATGTTGTTTCTTTTTTAATTTTACACTTTTATACTATCTGGGTGCTTGAAAAAAATATCCATTTTTTCATAGAAGTTCTTTCTAACGCCCAGAAGTATTGTAAGTGAGATCTCTCAAATCTTCGGGCCATTTTCATTCTGGTGATGCGATTTTGTTTATTAAACAAGTAAAATTAGTGACGAAAGTCCACTGAGGTATACTCCACAATGGAGCCAATGTCGAAAATAAAACCGACACGTTAATATGGTAACATACATATATAGATATAGATAGGGCGACATACCCCCATTCGCGTATCGATTCCAATTGCTTAGCGCTTAACTTCTTCGGCTTAAAAACTTTGTCCTTGTGCAAGCTTTATGAGAAAAAAATCAACTATATTGACAATTACACATTATCAATGCGGGCGAATATGACACCTATGTTCTAGTCTAGTGACTCTAAAATTGTATGTCATCTACGCTCACTTCTAGGGGGATGATGATTATATTTGGTTCTAAAAGTTACTAATCTTTTTAAATCGCTTTTGAGACGTCGTCGCCTTTAATTTGTCCAATAATGACCAAAAATATGGCAAAATAAGCAACGGGCCAGGTAGTTTGCTTAGATAGATTGTTGCATTAAAATCATAACAGGCACGTCAGAAGCCCAAAAAGGTTCAATACACTATAAATACGTATTATGTATAAAATTCATCGGAGAACTGGCTTATAATGTCATCCGTTCTAATTAGTAAAGGTCGACGCTTCCTATCCCTTGTAATTTATGTAAAACGCTCTGCCGCTCGCTGCTATGCCGGGAAACAGGAATCTCGTAACACGCCACAAATGTATGCCTTCATACTAACATTTTTATTGATGATAAGCTCGCTTTTGACCACCATCTTACCTGATGGTAAGCGATGATGTGGAACAAAATGAGACACGATTACCTAGATGTAACCTATTCACACTTGATTTAATGACACCCAGGTTATAGCTTTTAAAAACATAGACCGGCAGGTAATTCTATTCATTTGCTTGTAGGCACAATTAAATTTCTCCAAAACGTTATGTGCATACGGGTGGGATGTCCACCATGTAACGAAAGCCAATCGCTTTTCGTCTTGTAATCCTATGATGGAACAGGCTTGGTGGAATCACATTGTGCAATTAAATCGGACATTCTACGAAATGTAACCGATAGGCTTGCAACACGTCGCCAATCTTCAATGTTTGGGAGCTTTGACTCACCCAGTCGCTCTTTACTGTGAGCCTATTATAAGTATTGAGTGAAATTAACTCTGTCTGTATGTTACCTCGTAACATGTGCATTATAATATCAGTTTTTCATAATTAATTTATAGCTGATAATACACACATCAAAAGTGTCTAGGGATCAAGCATTTTTATGCATGATTTTATAAATTTATATGGATCCTTTTTGGTGCATTTCACAGGAACTGTTAATCAAATTCGAGTAAAAGATGAAAATCAGCTGTCAATATTTTCCCTATAAAAACATACAACGCATTGAAGACATTATTAGTGCTACTGTTTCCCTACTACTGATTAAAACCAACGTTATTATGGAGCGGCGATGTCATTTAAGCAGGGAAGAAATGCTCAGAGCCGTGGGAATGATAGAAGCTGGTTCCCGGCAACGTACTGTGGCTTTAGCTCTGAATACAAGTCAGAGTATTATCAGTCGACTTTGGACACGTTACCGAAGCACTGGTACCGTGGCTGAGCGCCATGGAGGACGGTATCGCTGCACCACACGGAGACAAGACCGATACATTCAAATCTTAACTCGAAGAGCTCCAACAATAACCGCCATGATGTTAGCCGTGAGGCTTCATCACTCTTCAGGGAACTTAATTAGCGACCAAACAGTCAGAAACCGCTTGCATGAAGTGAACCTTCATTCCCGAAGACCGCTACGGGTACCACCTATAGCAATGCACAATCGTAGGATTCGATATCAATGGGCTCTTGAACACAGAAATTGGGCAGAAGAACAATGGCGTTTCGTGTGCTTTTCTGATGAGTCTCGTTTTGGTATGAGACCGGATACAAGACGTATACGACACTGGAGAACCCCTGGACGCCAACAGCGATTAAAATCCTGCCAGGAAGTCCATCCTTATAGTGGTGGAACCATCATGGTATGGGCGGGTATTTGGATCGGCGGAAGAACTGAGTTGATTTGGATCAGAGGCAACCTCAACGCTCAAATTTATGCTGAGACGATTGTATCTGACGTCATCGTTCCTCTACAAGTGCAAATCGGTCCCTTATTTCAGTTAATGCATGATAATGCACGACCGCACACCGCAAGAGTTGTAAGACAGACTCTCGCCGCAGCTAACATCAATGTCCTGCTCTGGCCTGCTCAGTCGCCAGACTTGAACCCGATTGAGCATGCATGGGATATGCTACAGAGAAGAGCTCTGCCGAATATGGAGGGTATCCAGTCGCAAGAAGACCTTTTTTTGTTGTTGCAACGAACATGGGCGGCCATTCCACAGCGTGATTTGGATGAACTCATTTTGAGTATGCCAAACCGATGTTCTTGTGTTGTTAGTGTTCGCGGTAGAAACACGGATTATTAATTGTTTAAGTTACCCAATAAAATTTTAAAGAAAACTGTTATTTCAGTCTTTTTTTCGAACTTTAATGTCAGTGGTTCAAATGTCAAAAATCCCTTTATTAGGAAAATGGCAAATTTCTTTATTAATGCAAAGGTGACTTGGTTTATCGTTACTGTGACAAACGAAAACACTTTATTTGATGAATCCTTAAAGAAAATTTTAATTAATATCAATCAGGAGAAAAGTTATTGCAAAAATATATGTTGATCCCTAGACACTTTTGATGTGTGTAGATTGCGGCACGTATTTGAGCGTTTTTTAAGCAAATGATCTACCCTTCTGATGTAATCATGAATCAATACGGATTACACACTTGAGTGTAACATACATAAACAGTCAGTAACCGCCATTTCATCAGCAGACAAGCTGACATTGTGTCTATCCATAAATCCGCTTCTGTCTTATTGTTATGGTATTATCTGCCCCACACTGCAGACCAAATAAAGAGATGTCTGGAGTTCATTATTCTAAGCCATGCCGGCTTTATCCATGTTAAACAGCGTTCTAGTAACAATAGTTTCTATGCTAAGCCACGGACAGTCGGAAGGACTGACGGACATGGCGAAACTATAAAGGTTCCTTGTTGACTACGGAATCCTATAAATTGCTTCTGCCCGCGACTTCGTACGCGTGGGGAGTTTTCCCGCGTAAAACCCGATCCCGTGGGAATTCCGGGATAAAAAATAGCCTATGTGTTATTCCAGGATGTTAACTATCACATCGTAGTACATAATTTTTATGTAGCATCAATAGTTTACTCAACGCAAGCCATAAAAATTAATTTTTATAGGCAAAATTTTGCTGCTTGGGTTACATTATTGCAATTTCCTTAAAGATATCTATTGTTTTTCAAAATAAATTATTTTTTTCACAATTATTTCATTCACATAATATAGCTTTCTATTGGTGAAAAATGGTTCCAATCGGTGCAGTAGTTTCGGAGCCTATTGGGTACAAACAAACAAACAAAAAATCTTTACTCTTTATAATATTTGTATAGTTTTATCCAACCCAGAGATCTACGTTTGGCAGTCGAAATTGCCCTGTCTCCAATTTTCATTTTTTACATGTATACCTCGTATACATGTAAATGATAAGTCGGAGGCGTAAAGTGACACCGCGAAGCAGTAACGAGTGCGCGGATACAATTACATGGATATAATTAACTGTATTAATTCAATGGGCGGCCTGACAATGTAGAGGTGTTAGGTGTCTAGTTCACAGTGCAGGATCAACAGTACTTTAAGTGGATTTTTCATTACATGTCTGTATAAAAATCAGATATACTTACGCATATTATTACTAAAAGTCGCGCGGGCTTCGCTCCCGTAAACTTTCACTATAAAAACATAACCCTCTTTCTTATGCAGTCTGATAAAAAGTCTATAAACATTCTCAAGCTTCAAGCTACTTCCATACCAAATTTTATCCAAATCGACCCAGAACTTTAGAAGATTTAGCGCGTTTAAACAAACAAGCAAACAAACTTTTCCCCTTTATAATATCAGTATACTTAGTATATAAGTATAGATACATGGATATACAGATGGTGCATATGGCCAGTCCAACAAACACCTTCGTTGGATAGGCAAAAGTGCACGTGAACTCTTTTGTCCGACCCGGGAATAGAACGCGAGACCTATTGCTCAGCAGTCGTACTTGCGACCACTAACTCTTTTTATTTTTTATTTTATTTTTTGGGGTGGGAAAACCATCAAATGACTTCTTCCGCTCTGGGTCAAGCGGAAGGGTGTCAGATTCAACGTTGTTATACGTATGTTAGACCAGATGATATTACTAGCTATATTTCCAGACGCCAATGTTTGTATATATATGACCATGATGCAACAAAGATGCACAAGCATTGTTTAAACGTCTCGTGTTAAAAATTAAATATGATGTAGAGCGTACTAGCACGAACTCTGACGCACATGTGATTTACCATGCATGACTTTAGTGGTTCGCCAACTGCGCTTGTGAAAAGAAAACCTTCATACTATGTCCCTATGCCTTGCTTAGCATGATGCATATAAAAATACTCCGAAGAAGCCACATTCTTTTTTCATTCATTAACAATCTTTACTACAATAAAAGAATGATCGCAAACAGTGACTCGATGCAGCCTAACAATACGTATAATGTGTTATTTAAAACAATTGACATCACTAAAAATGGACTTGTTTTATATTTTTATCTTCCATAAGCTACAGATGAGTAACATTTGGTTGAACGCCGGCGGAAAAAGAAAAGATTAAAGTGATTGTTGTGTCGTGGGATACAATTGTAGACTACGGGACAAGCGCACTGCATACTGTCTACTGAGCTCATGCGTTTGAGTGAAAACATTAATTGAGCTTGATGAAATAAAGGGCATGTAAGGATCCCCTTCACGACGCATCTTAATAACCCCAAACTGCGGTTTTTCTTCCGTCAGACCAGACTACGCGGTTTTTTAAATGCCCAACTTATAACATGGAATGTATACGAGCACTATTTTGAGAAGTCCCTAAATAGATGCGTCTTTTTTGGTACTTGAAACGAATTGACTCATTAGGGATAGGGATAGACCAATTTTATGATTTCAATAATATTCGTTTAATATCCTTTTTTATATATCCGTACGTGTGTTGCAATAATATTACATGAGAAGTGAATTTCAGTAAAGTAGTGACAAGGGGCTTTATTTTCGATGAGAAAATCATTAATTGACTACTCCCCCTCTGAGGTGGAGAGGAAAGGAGTGTCAGACTTCTACTGACTAAAAACCCACCTTTTTCTTTAATTAACTTTATGGTCCGGGGCTGCGGTATCTCGTTAGAACATTAGCAACTCCAGCAGAGTGACAAGTGGCTTTGACGCTTAAAACGTTATATAAAGGTAAGAAAAAGAACGATAGATGTTGAAGTAGGATAGATTTGTTTTTGCTATACTCCAACATACAGTGCGTCTCGTTTGTAGTGAACATTCAATTAGGATTCTTTTGGCCGGCAGTCCGGTGGGCGATGGCAAACACTAACGAACAATAGCATTTCATTACCACGTATGCAGTGTTCCATTTATTTCGGCCCGACCGACGTGTATGCTGGCAGAAATTGTAAAGAAAAATGTATTTGGTGCTATCTGTACTAATATTATAAAGAAATACAATTTGTTTGTAAGTTTTTTATTTGTGTGTGTGTAGGGGATAATCTCCGGAACTAATGACCTAATTCTAAAATATTTTTCATTGGTGAGTTCTATAGGCATTTTTTCCAAACCCACGCAGCCGGAGTTGCGGGCGAAGTGTTAGTCAAAATATTATTACTTGTATCAATGAGAACATACAAAATATTATTACTTGTATGAATTAGCTATTCCCAATTCGTTATACTAACGGCATTAGTACCAAGAGAACAATATAGATACAATTTATATTATGCAGTTTGGTTTAAAGAATTTTATTGGAGTTATTTAGTAGGGTTACTTACTATGTTCAATTTTCAATAAAAAAGTTAATAGAGGATATGCCAATTACCTTTTTTTTATTGATAATAAGGCTCGCGTTTGACCACCATCTCACCTGATGGTAAGTGACGATGTGATCGAAGATGGAGCACACTTGCCTAGAAGTAACCTATTCACTCTTAACTTAAAGACTCCCAGGTTATAGCGATCAGGAAACACAGACTCCGGCAGGGAATTCCACTCCTTAGCCGTACGCACAATGAATGTACTCCCAAAACGTTTTGTGCGTATGGGTGGGATGTCCACCATGTAACGATGGCGCATCGCCGTTTGTCTTGTAGTCCGATGATGGAACGGGCTTGGCGGAATTAGACTGTGTAATTCCATCGCACACTCCCCGAAATGTAACCGATAGAAAACCGATAGACTTGCAACTCGTCGGCTCTGGAGCTTTGATTCGACCAGTGAATCGTTGCCAATGAGTCTCTTAGCCTTTTTCTCGATAGACTCAGGCGCGTCCAGTTGGTATTTGGCAGATCCATCCCAAAGATGAGAGCAGTACTCCATACACGGTCGAACCTGGGCTTGATAGAGATTGAGCATCTGTTCCGGTGTGAAGTACCGTCTCACCTTTGTTAGGATTCCCAACGTTTTGCTGCTAGCTGAGCCTTAGCCTCGATAAATGGTCCAAAATTGAACCAGCACGGGCGCTGGACACATATCTCTGCAGGCCGATGTTAAAAAAAAACTTAGTGGATCATTTCCCAAAGAAAAAGGAAGTGATGTGTTTAAATTCCTTAACTTTGTGGCCTCTATCTACATTAGGTACTTATGTATATCGACCGAAACTGTAGTCTACTAACACGTCATTGAATGTTCACGAAGAAATCGGTGTACTTATTTTTACAGCATATTCATTGTTGGTACGCCCTACCACCTATTATGCAAATCATCGTAGTCTGAAGAATCTATACTAATATTATAAAGCGGAAAAGTTTGTTTGTTTGTTTGTTTGTTTGTTTGCTTGAACGCGCTAATCTTCGAAAGTACTGGGTGGATTTGGATGAAATTTGGTATGGAAGTAGCTTGAAGCTTGAGGAAGGTTATATGCTACTTTTTACCCGACTGCAAAAAAGGAGAGTTATGTTTTTACCGTGATAGAATCCACGGGAGCGAAGCCCCGCGTGAGTACTAGTTTCTAATAAAAATACAAACAGACAAGCTTTTTAAAGTAAACTCTTTTGCAAAAAAAACGGGCACTTTAGATTTTTTCTCTACTTCAATGAAGAAGAACAAGAAATAGGTTTTATTAATTTGACGATGTATTGGCATGTTATTTGAAGCATCCTGGCATGACTCTTTACGTTCCAAATTTAAAATTTGAAATTAATAAAAGAAAAATAATGATTATTGTAGATTATTCTAAAATTGCTATACTAATGGTGCGAATTGCTGAAACGATTTTTAACTGATTACGATATTTTAAAACTTTTTGGATATTTTCTGCAAATTAAACAATTTAATCATTCTTTTTACAATAAATAAGTAGGTCGGTAGTGTCGCCGAAGATGGCCCGGCTCCTAGGATAGCCCACTTTAAAAAAAATACAGTTATGATTATTCGAAACATTTGAAATTTCGCGGGTTTAAACTACTAGTACCTAAGACAATAGTGCAAGTCAGTTTCATTACCGGCGCATCGCCATTTTGAAGACAGGTGACAGTTTGCTCGGTAATGTCAAGACGATGCACGTTTTATAACCCCCATTGTCTAAATTCTTTTGAAAATTAACAAATTTAAAACAAATCTCTTTGCTGTAAACTGTGAAAATTCATATTTAATCTATTTATCAGCGAATGACTGGTGAGTGTTATTATTTTATTTCCTTTTTTGTATTTTTACGAGATTATACCCCACCCGGGTGTAATTTCCTATCATGGCCCATAATATAATTCCCGAACATAGCCCGGGCCTTTCTAGGATTATTGAAATGTAGTATTAGTATATTTTCGTGTTTGTTTTTTTTTTAAGTTTGTGTCCGCATGTTTCGGAAACTGTGTTGGATTGCAATAAATTTCGAATTAGGTACCTTTTTTTAGGCAATTAAAGTTCTGATTAAGCTATTAAGTAAATTCACTTTTGAGATTCTCTTAAGATTAAATTTTTGGGAGTGTACACACTCAATTAAAGACAGTAGCGTCTAATTTGTTTTAATTAATTAAGTATATTTTGATTGATATCAAAGTAAATTTTCAGTATTCCTTAGATAGCCCACCCATTCGAATGACATTTAAAAAAATAAACAGTAAAAAGAACCGATTTATTTTAATTTTTGAAAAGTTACTTTTAAAGTTGATTTCAAAGTTACATTTTATTTTATTCAGTAGTTTTTTTTTTATTTTATAGTTGATTTTTATTTTGATAGATTTAAGATAGCCCGCATTTAAATTTTTGGTTGGTTATTTACCTTTTATGAATAATGTTATGAGAAGGATGTGTTTTTATTTTGGTGTTTTATGTTATAAGTGTTTAAGTGTTTATAATGATTATATTTTCATTAATATTTTTCGGGCCATCTTCAGCGACCAGTCTCCCAAGATAGCCCAATACCAAGTTTCAAAAAAGTGTTTACATTTGTGTTAAAATGCCAAAAGCTGTACTACTATTTTACATATTTTTTTTCTCAAATAAATATATTACAACTTCCATTATGTTTTTTCTTTAATTTACTTATCTGCAAGATTTTACGAGGTTTTGAAATTAAGCGGGCCTTCATTGGCGCCTTTACCCTACCACTTTTTGATATGAGTGATAAAGCGATAAGGGCCAGTAAAATTATAGCCCTACTTGAAGAAGGTTGTTCGCAAACTTACGTGTCTCAGCGGCTAAATGTGAGTCGTTGAACTGTCCAGAGGACTTGGCAACGGTATCAAGAGACCGGTTCGGTCAAAAGAAGACCCGGTTCGGGAAGAAAACGATGCACAGAACCAAGAGATGACCGCTTTTTGGTGAGTCAGGCGTTGCGGAATCGTAAAGCGTCAAGTGTGGACCTGAAGAAGAACCTTGAAGAAGTAAGAGGAGTAGAAGTTAGCTTGTGGATGGTCAGGAGGAGGCTTTTGGCTGCCAATATCAGGAGTTACCGCCCAGCTCGGGGCCCTAAATTACTCCGTCATACCGTGTTGCTCGACTTCAGTTTGCTCGGAACTGTGCTTCATGGACTCTGGAGGACTGGAATAAAGTATTGTTTTCTGATGAAGCTAGAATCTCTTTGTTTGGAGAGGACCGACGCCGGCGAGTGCTGCGAAGACCACGGGAACGCTATGCGGAAGTGTGTTTCGAAGAAATCACTCCTTATGGCGGAGGCTCCGTTATGTTTTGGGCAGCAATTAATTCGACGGAGCGTACGGAGTTAGTTTTCATAGAAAATGGAACATTAAATGCACACCGGTACATAATGGAAGTCCTAATTCCATATGCACAACCCACATTGACTGCACTTGGGGAAGATTCCATTTTTATGGACGACAATGCTTGCCCGCACCGTTCTGGCGACGTGGAAGCGTACATGCAAGAAGTTGGGATCCGTCGTTTAGATTGGCCAGCTCGAAGTCCTGACCTCAATCCAATTGAGCATGTCTGGGATGTTCTAAAGAGACGGGTAAGATCAGTGCAACCTGCTCCACAAAACATCAGGGAGCTAAAAAGAGTCATTGCAGAAGAGTGGGAACGTATTCCTCAAAACGTTATTAAAAACATCGTGGAAAGCATGCCCAGAAGGATTCAAGCTGTGATTTTGGCAAGAGGAGGTCACACTCGTTATTAGGTTTTTACATTTGTAACTTTATTTAATAAAAAAAAAGTAAAAAAATCTTGTCTTTATTGCCGACCACTTCTTATTGTTTGGGCGTGTACATCGGTTTTAAAGAATCCGTCGTTTTTTTTTTCTTTTAATTGCCCGAATTCACTTTACGCGCATTAATTTACACGATTATAAGTATACAGACTACGTCAAAGCAATAAATTTCATTTAATTAACTCAAATCGACCTTAGAACGTAAATTTCCTTAGGTGCGCGTTTTTTTGCAAAAGAGTGTATATACATTTAGAACTAGCTTTTGCTAACAGTTTTACTTCCGTAAAAAGAGAGTGAATAGGTTACTTCTAAGCAAGTGTGCTCCATCTTCGACCACATCATCACTTACCATCAGGTGAGATGGGGGTCAAACGCGAGCCTATTACAAATAACAAAAAAAAAATACTACATAAAAAAAATTGGCCAAGTGCGAGTCGGACTCGCCCATGAAGGGTTCCGTAGTAACTATAATAAATATAACATACTTAATATATTTATTTAAAAAAAAAAACAAAAAACCTTACAAATTTCTTAAAACTAGCTTATTTACAATTTTTACAACTACGCCAAATAACTTTGTTTTTCATAGTAAGTATTTGTATGAATTACAAAGTTATATTTGCGGTTTTCGAAAATATACTGTTTCTCAAAAACTGCTAACTCGATCTCGTTCAAACCAATTTTGGTTGAAAGTTGAAAGTTGAAACATATGGTTTTCTTAGATTTTTCACTTCATTATTATAGAAGTTAGAGGGGGGACACATTTTACCACTTTGGAAGCGTATATCTTTTAAACGATTAACTTAATGAAAAAGTCATTTTAGAAACCATAATGTCATTTTTAAAGACCTGTCTATAGATACCACACACGTATAGGTTTCATGAAAATAAAATATTTTCAGTTTCAGTTCCATGTAGGTATGGGGAGCCCCCATTATTTTAAATATTTTTTAAATTTTCTCTTAAAATCGGAAAGCGGTTCACAGAATACATTTACCTACCAAGTTTTACATGTATAGTCCTAATAGTTTCGGAATAAAATGGCTGTGACATACGGACGGACGGACGGACAGACAGACAGACAGACAGACGAACAGACATGTCGAAACTATAAGGGTTCCGTTTTTTGCCATTCGGCTACGGAACCCTAAAAACTATATGCATGCCAAAAATAACAAAAGAAAGAAGAACTAGCCAACAAATACCTTTTCGCAATTTAGTATGCATGCAAGAATGGACAATCTTAAAAAGATTGATCTGTAAAAGATGTTATCTTTTATTTGCAGGATTGAGAACAGCATTATGCCGTAATTTAATACCACTTCATAAGAGACTCGAGTGCATCCGTGAGTCAATCGGTGATTGTTATCGTATCTCTTGTGGACCGATCAGAATACTTGCTTTGAGACTTCTTATACGTACAAATGTATTTTAGCACTTAGCAAACAAAACTGCGGTTTATTGTTTTTGTGACTCCTCCTCGCGTCGTATTCCTCAATACTGAGTCTCATGAAGGCCCCATGTGCTTGTCTTTGATTGTGCTCCCCCATCTGTGCCTGTTCTTGGCATCGTGTAGGGCTACGTGCAGTTGGACGTCCAAGGTGGAACGAATCAGATCAACCATTCTTATTGGATTACGGCCTCTAGGTAATTTGCCATCAACCTTTCCATTAATGAAGAGTTGTTCCAGATTATGACCTTGGTAAAACTCCAGTGTTCTGAGTTTTTGTGCCAGAGTGCCAAATAAACAGGCGGTCTACCGCAAATGATGGCGCTCCACCTACTTCTATGGACATCTGCAATGTTATGTTACCGCAGATGGTAACATCATCGGAGCTCATCATCAGCTTAGACTTTTACCAACTAGGTTGGGTAACTATATGTTGGGGTCGGCTTCCAATGTAATGGAATGCACCTGAGTAGATGTGTACTAATGTTATACATGGAGCGACTATCTGACGTCCACAACCCAACCCTCGACTACCCGCAATGACTGTGAAACATGTATAAATGCCAGCCGGGACTAACGCATTAACTAGCTTTCCGAGGCACAGTGGAATCTCAATATCTTAAGATGGTCATGGACCGACTTTATCGGAGGGTCATTATCGAATCTTTTATTGATGATTTAAAACGATCGATTTTTAAACGGCCGACGTGTTTCAAGCCGATTTCTTACGTTAGTATGGTGCAGTCGGGTGATTAAATCGGCGACTGAAGCGTGTTACGAGTCCTACATTGAACATACTCGCAATACAAGCCGTTGGAATGTAAACCTCACTGATAGCCTTAATTACGACCAGTCGAAAGAGTTTTCCGATAAATCAGTTTCGAATACAAGCGGTTTTAATTCGGCATCATATCTTATTTACGTTAAATGGTATCGAGATTGGCCAGCCAAATAGCCATTGTTGGACAAAATATTGTGATGTTGGCAACCACCCTTGCGTGTAAGCGCAAGTATCCTGACTAATATAACCAATTTCAACTGTCACTTAAGAATCAGTTGAATAAAGAAACATTATTTTACTCATAGGAGACCTAGTTTTATATTTGTTGTCTTTACCCCTCAAAGATTGAAATCGCTTTATCCGCGAATCGAAGCTTGCTTCAATGATTCACAATCTAAATTACTTATCAATACTATCGTCAATACCCCTTAGTGAGCTACGATGTATGAAGCACTACGCTAGTCCAGCTGTCCAGCATTCTGCACCTAGGGTACGACTCACCCCTTTTCCCTGATCGCGTGCAGTTGTTTCGGGGAGAGCGGGTGCGGTTCCACGCCCGCGTCCAGTGCCGCTGCGTCCAGTTCGTCGCATGGCGGCGCTACGATGATGTCTGACGGACGGTTTCCTGGCCCCGTGAAGCGGGATGGTGGGAGCACTGTAAATTGGAATTCAATTTAGTACTACAATAATAACATCTTTAATTCAGACCACAGATCCATAATTCTTGTTAGAAAAAATTTAAACTTATGTTAATAAAAGTACAAAATAAACAGCACACAAAACTTTGGAACATGACTCCCACTTACATGTACACCCACCCAGTGCCTGAGCAATGTACCATCAATTTTATCCAACAAGGTGGAGAGAATATTGTTGGTCTAAATCGTTGCAGCAGTTAGGCACATCGGTTGCGCATGATGGCATAAAAGGCATCCAGTCATGCTTCAGCAAACATGTGATGGAAAACCTGGGCAACCCCAAAAACACTCCCAACACGATATTGTAAGGGTCCATTTAGCCTAAGCAGGCATTAAGACGCGCCTGCAGAGGCTGTGTTAACACCAAGGTATCAGCCAGCAAAGTTACATGGCATCCCAATGTGCACAAACACACAGATTAAGCCCTTGTGCTTTTGACCTCACTGTTCACCACAAACAATGGAAACAATGAGAGTCCAAATAGCGCGGGACAGAGTCCATAAGAAAATGGTACATGGAGATCACGACCGTGAGCATTGAAGAAGACGCAAGAAGGAGAATGTATATATCCCACCAAAAACATTTTCATGTAAAATGTTGCCAAGACGATGCCATATGGCTCACACTGTCAAAAAATTATCAGATCTCATGTAGACCCAAGCTTCTAACTCTACAAGCCCTGACTTCACAAACTCTACATCTTAATGAAAAATGTGGCTTGGTTGTTACAAGAACTATTATGTTACAGAAAAACAGCCAAGCCACATAAATAATTTTGACTAAGGCGTAGTTTGTGGTGTATTTTATAGGTGTCCATTTACATTTGTGTGAAAGGATTTAACATCATATAAGAGAGGTAAGGGGCAGGTTACATTTCAAGGTCCAAAGATAAAAGGATTGGTTAGGACCATTAAGCAAAAACCCTAAAGTCAGACAGATACATGAATGGGTTGACAAAATTAGAAATATTGCAGGAACTAAACAAGAGAATTGGAAACAGATGGAAGAGGAGGCTAACTATACCCATTAGGGATCCAATGTTTAGTCAAACTATTTAAAGGATAACTACAACTTATCTGTAATTGAAACCACCTAACAATGGATATAAAATAACCTGAAAAGGCAGGCATGGAGGAGGATTAAGCTTTGGTTTCCTAGGAAAGCGGTGCCGTCATATAGCGGCCGTAATATTACGGACGCAAAAAGGCGGCCGTCTTTACAGGTGTCAGATACCGCTCTCTAGGAAACCGCGCCATTTTGTTTACATAGACAACGTTCTAGTGACGTCATTCACCGCTGTATTACGGCCGCTATACGACGGCACCGTTATCCTAGGAAAACAAAGCTTAAGACAGAAGCACTCCTGGTACTGAGCTGTCCTGTAGTTGCCAATTACAGGATCAAATACTTCGGCAACCCAGGTACCCTTTGCAAAATGGTAAGCAAAACTAGGGTGTTGATATAGTTTCTGGACGAGCTGGGATGGATCAAATATGTGTTTTGTTGTGATGTTGTGGACAATTGCCCAATATACATAAATGCTGATACCAGACTTATTAAGAAGAATTATGTTACCCGGTACTTAACTGCTTTCTGGAGGTTGTATAGGCAGTGGTGATATTTCTAGTTAGACAGGAAGCCAATCTTAATATTATTGGGAAATGGTTAGCCAGATTAGTTATATTTTAATTCTATAAAAATACCAATTTGCAGAACAGAATAATTGAAATGAGAAAGTTAATTTTAATATTATTAGAGCCTGTCAAAGAGGAATAACACAACAATAATGTTTACAAGAAAATTCTGCAATGATGAAGAGTGATTAACATTGTTGCTGTCAAGAGAAAATAGTCATTAGCTTGTAACAAGCTATTTTAATGACATAGATGAGAATAAATTCATAACAATGGATGAAATGTTCATAAAATTTACTGCAGTATCACATACATACTTAATGATACTGCAAAATACTATATGAACATTTTCCTTAGACAGGAACCTTTTGTTGCAGCCAAGAGGCACTTTCATTCTTTTTTATTTGTATTTTTGTATGTGTGTGTGTCTAATGAACTGATCTTAAATAAATGTTATTCTTTTTTTTAGTTAGATTCTGGGAGAACTATCAGCTGTTTTTCATGACCGCTTAGATTTTTAGTACCTACTTGATCTGAGAGTGTAAAGAGTAACTATGGAGATCCAACCATACACAAAATATGTGCTTGGTTAAGGAGTAGCAGAAAACTACCTAACATACATCTATCTATAGAGACTCTTGTATTTCCCTGCACTAAAATCTACCTTTGCAAATAGACTCTAGAATCACTTTATGAAATGAAAAACAAAGTATTTTTGATCCACAAATGTTGGCCCAGTTTTTTTTTATTTACTTAATTATAACAACTGAACAAACAACAAATCTTTCCTCTTTACTTTATAATATTAGACTTCATAAATATATAAACAAAGCAAATAACATTAAATGATGCCTTTTAAGAAATGGTCTCATGGAAATAATCAAATACTTTGGCTCTGCTGTTAATAAAATTCCTTATGCATCAACATATTCAAAACTTGTTTAGGAGCCAATGAAAAACAGAAAAAATCAACACATTTGAAGTTGTACGAGCAAACCCGTACATTTTGTATTGTTTAGTAATAATGCTGACGCTTGCACTCACAATATGGTGCATTGCATTCCATTTGTCAATTAATTACTATAGTACCAATAAATCTGTGTGACAGTAAACATCGTTTTACTTAATCAAATTCCCTAACCTGGGTCGCAGCATGGTACTCGTAACATTTTTAACATTAAAAAACAAGGTGTAAGGTAACCATCGTACATCTTTATGGTCCATCAAACCAGATCATTAACGCAAGCAATCAGTGGCAATTTGTGTCAGTTCTTGTGAGTGGTTCCATATTAGCAACAGGGGTGGAGTTGCAGTTCAGGGAGTAAACAACAGTCTTGAGTGCAATCAACACACCCACCAGACAGCAGAATCAAAGTAAGATCTTTCCTTTTTTGCTTGACCTACCTACCAACCAGAACCAAATCATGGTGGCCATGAACCAACTATTATCACCATAGATCGGAATAGGTAGAGCTATTTTATGTACTTGCCATAGGTTAGAATAAAATGGATACTCCCCGAGTCCTGGGATTTGGTTTTTAAGTATTAAAATCATAAAAAAACTATTCTCGCCTTCGACGGGTAAATATAAGAAGGACGAGATTAAGGATAGTATAATAAATAGATAAACTTGATTCATTAAACCACATATATTTTTTTACGTAACAATTTCTTTTTTTTATTGTTGTAATAGGCTCGCATTTGATCACCATCTCACCTGATGGTAAGTGATGATGTGGTCGAAGATGGAGCATGCTCAACGACAATCATTCAAACATTTTTATTCTGAAATTGTACAAAAACATTTACAGTTGTAAAATTTACAACCTTGCTCATGCGCTTATTGGCTTACATAAACCATTTTTATACATATTGACAAAAGTAATGAAATTCAATAAAATCCTGTAAAATCAGTCGGAATCCCGTGGAATATCCATATTAACATCAATGGTTGCGGTCAATGAACCTAAATAGCTCTACCTATTCTGATCACTGATTATCACATTTTAAGGTCTGACGACATCAAATATAGATTGGAAACTTTATTTTTGTTTCAAGGAACACACAATCAGATGATGATGCGATAAGATCAAAGGATTCTAAAGCTGGGCTATTTTTTTTACTATTTGAATTTTTTTAACACTGATTGAAATGATATTGTAGTGGTACAGAAAGAGTCTGATAACCTCAGAAAGTTGCCTGTTTTCTGCAGAAAATTAAAACAAATAATCAAATAATATTCATGTAAAAGCTTTCATCATTGTAAACATGCTAATACATTCTATTCCCACCTAAGATAGCTAAATTGCAGTTCATGACCAGAAAAGCAACATAATTAATTTATGTTTTAAAAAAGTAGGTCAATTTTATAGTGCACTGTTTATTAAGTATGTAGCTACTGTATATTTAAATGATGCTTTTTTTTTAAAAGAACAGGGCAATGAAGTCTTTATACTGCATCACTTTTAAATACAGTATATTTTATTATTTGTTGAAATAAGAAAGTCTTTGTAAGGAACTTCTCAATAAAATATTTATGTAGTTACATTGTGCTGGCTCAAATCTTTAACTTATTGAATATCCATTGTAATTACATGAACATGTAAATAGATGGGAACGACAGACAGTAAAACGAACAAGTACTTAACACAAAAGAAACTATTCTCACCAATCGGGAAAGTTTTCCAATGATAGAGGAAGTCTTCGGCCACTTGCTTGATGTTGTTGACGAGCTGCTCGACCTCGGGCGGAGCGCCGACCAGCTGCACGTCGAAGTGCAGCGGCTCGCGCTCCGGGGGCGGCGCCTCCAGCACCAGCGAGCTCGGCCGCGACGCCCGCTCGCCTTCGCCAGACATCCTCAGATATCCGGCATCCACTCACGACTCAATTCCTGTCTCTCTAATCGCATAATGATCACAGTGGGCGGAGAAATCACTTAACACCGACCACTTATTGTTTTATTATTTACATTTATTTAATCAATTTTAAACGACACATGATTGACGACGCGGACTACTTAAATTATTCACTGTGGCTATTTGATGTTGATGAATTTGATGCTGAAGATCATTTGTTTTGGTCACTTAAAAATAGGTTTTCATAGATAAAATTAAAACCCCAAGAAAGAAAACCAATACCAGCCGCACGCAACTCAGTTGACAATTCTGAATTTCTGAAACGATTTACGAAATGAAAATGAATGACAGATAGACAAAATGTTAACAATGCAATGAAGTCTATTTGCACTGTTTTACGTCAAACGGAACGTCAACTTAATGCACTCGTTTTTTTTATGTAAAATAGGATAAACCAACCAGAAAGTCACAAAAATATTTTTTTCCTTGATTAAACTATTTTGTTGAAAGGTAATTTGAATTAGAATACAAAATAATACCCCATGTTTTCATGAAGAGGCTGAAAGCTACAATGTCTATGATAGCCTTCGCACTTAAAAAAGTTATCATTATTGTCAATGTGGTAATTTGTGGACTTGTTTGTTATTTACAATAAAATCTTATAATACGGGTTTCGTTATCAAAAGTAATTTGCATTTACGGAAAATTTAATACATTCCAGCATATCTTGCTAGAACCGCTAAGAGTGGCATATTTATTCGCTATATTCATTGGTTTTCTTGGAGAGCTCGAAGGTGATCGGATTAGGTATGTCCTACATAACACATAATTTATTGTAGAATTTATCAATTATCACCCGCGGCCTGTGTTCAATCGCGTTTTTGCTCGAGGAAACATTTAAATGTTAGTTTTAAGATCGGTAAGTTTCGTTGTGTTGATGTATCATTTCGATTTCCTTTGTTTTGCTAATACTATCGAAACTCTTTCAGAGAACGATGGAGGCAATGGACATTCAGGCCGTTGAGTCGAAATTAAGTGACGTCACTGTGACGGCGATACCCATGAGCGGGAAGAGCATTCATAAAGACCTTAGCCATGGGAATAACAGTCAGGCAACTATTTCTACTGTACCGGCGACGTCGCCTTCGTCTGTTGGCAAAGATAAAGATAATGGAATGTCGAAGTATGCTCAGTTGCTAGCCGTCATTGAAGAGATGGGTAAGGAAGTACGACCAAGTTACTCTGGCAGTCGCAGCTCTGCTGAACGCTTGAAGCGTGGGATAATTCATGCCAGGATCCTTGTGAGAGAGTGCCTCATCGAAACTGAGAGGTCTGCAAGGCAATAGCTTGCTGATGGAGAATTTTTGCAGTCAATTTTAGAGTACCTCAAGTCTTGGAAAAGCATGGTATGAAATTAAGAAGAGGATTGTAAAATTGCGAGTTTGTTATTGTTGATTTTCTTATGATGAAACTTGGTACTTGAACTAGATCAATAGGTAGGTATTAACTAGATCACCTACAATTAACAGCTCAAGTTATTTGCAATATGGTAATCGAAAGATAAATTTTGATATTTATGTGACTATGTCACATATCATGTTCTATCATAAGACAATACTTCAATAAAATATTAATGAAGGCCATTGAGACGTAGCATTAAATCAGTGTAACAATGCCCAATTTGAGCTGTCATAAATTAATATCTATGGACTCTGGAACTTGGAGTTACTTATATGCCTTGCTATTTTCATTTAAAAAATAACTTCAGCAGCCAATGTCAAAGTGTAAAATCAATTTATTTATTTGTCTCAAACCATTGATCCATACTGTATTAGTCAAATAATCAAGTTCTCACAATAATTTGTTAAAAAAAATTTTTGGTTGTGAGATATGTATGTTTTTCTTACTTTCTAGTGGTAAAAATAAAACATAAATAAAAATATATGTTTTATGTGCCTATAAAATTTGCTTGGATCCTATCATAAAAATATAACTTGACCATGGGACCACCTCAAAAGAACACAAAATCCAAAAAAAAATCTGGAAATCAGTTCAAAATTTATTAATATAAAAATTTTTGAAAATGAAACTGGATGGACAAATTTGTGAGTATAATACAGTTGAACATTAAACCTTGTTTTCTGTATGTTTATGTTTATAACAACACCACAATAATGTGAACATTGGCTGCTAAGATAGTACTATAACAGTAAATAAAAAGTTCTCCATAATCATGAGCTGTTACTCTTTTATATTAATTTCACTGACAAGAATGGCAATTTGATTGTTTCAGAAATGTAAGCAAAGGTTTTGTGATTGGTTTAAAATGTAGAAGATTAACCTTTAATGTTTTTCTGCAAAATTAGGCAAGCTGCTGAGTTTGACACTTATTGTGTATTTAATGCAGTAATAACCTGTTTGTTTATGATTGTGAACTAAGCAATATTAATTTGACCCTCAGTGTGTCTTCAATAAGCAATTTGTGTAGTATCTATCTGAAAAACTATTATGGAAAAACACAATACTTTTAATTCCATCAATTGAATACAAAAGTATTAAATTCAGCAGGATATTTGAAACATCTTATTTATTAGAATTAAATATAATTCAGGGTACTTAGACATAAATTTAAGAGAATTTAGTTTAAAGTTATAATCCTATAAAAAATGGATGCAATAAGTTACAAGATATCATAATTTTTTACTGGGGTGGCCTGAGATAAAAGTGATTAAAATATGGAGTGGCAACTTATGCAGATGACTATTTTGATAGAGGCATCCTTAAGAGCATTGTAGGAATAGAATAAAACTACAATTTCGCTTGACATCTCTTTATGAAGCATTTGTCATAGATTTGACTATAAATGTGAAATATCTCTTTTTATTCATTTATACCAATATATTTCATAAACCAAAGGCCACCTCTGAATCCAAAGAAAACAATCAATTTAGCTGACCTCACATTAGCTACCTTGTCAAGCATGCATGAATTCTCTTCAGGCTAACTTCAGTATTTCCAGATCAATTTTGCTCAAGCATTCTTAACTAAAACTTCTGCAGGTCAGCTAGCAACATTCATGCATGTCTGACAACCATGGCATTGATGTGGCTATCCATATTTATTGTGAAACATTTGATTTGATAGTGATAAGTGGTAAATGTAAGTTTGGCAGTTGAGAATACAATAGTGATAGATTCAGTGGCTAGGAGAACAAGTTCGGTTTTCTTTGAAACTTACTATTACATGAGTTTGTTGAGAGTATTATAAAAAATCGCAACTACCCTCTCTTAGCCATTCAATCGCCATACTAGTGAGTCAAAACGGTTTATGAACAGTTAATGTCCTGAATGAAAACAGGCTGTGATCGCAACATTTATTGTGAACATCTACCTCATACAAAAACAAAATATTAATATTTAAATGTTTAATGTCATTGTCGTATATTTAATCTCAGGCATAGCTCGTCTACATAAAGATTTTATGTAACATTATGAAAAATTAAGTGTTGTCCCAGTTTGATAGTTAGGTGGCGCTACTGGGCTGGTATAAGAGTAATAATTTATTATTATTATTAATGGCAATATCTAAAGTTTGATTACAAACTTTAATCCTCTTAACCTTTAATTGCTCAAATTATTCAATTATCTTTGCATTTTTTCTTGAATGATTTCATTAATATTTTTATGTGTCTTAGGAATGGCAATATTTGCCACGCACTGCACAGTGGCGCCATAGTTAAAATGTGTTTAAAAACAGCACTATAAAGTGGAAATCTATTTCAATATGGAAAGTATGAAACAAAATAATTGTACTTGATATCCCGATGATATTACGTTGATATTATACGAGTGGCTTAGTTGTTTTATAGTCATTTTTAATTTGTTAAATTACAAAGTCAATTCGACATAACAGTGGGCGGATTAATTAATTTTATTCGGTTTTGACAATGTTTTAATTTGACATATTTCTGTTTCAAAGAAGAGCAATTTCTTTTTTTTTAATATTAATTAATTAATTTTTTTTTTATCATTTTAATAAACAGAATGTTTACACTAATGGTATTTATAAAAGTTATTACTATTCTGTTTTGATGGCTAGTCTAACTGTACAGTCATGACGAAAATAATGTTACAGAAAATATCGAGAAAAGTAAAAGAGAAGAAAATTCTTTGATATCTTTTCCTGGCATCTAACAGTACCGTTTATCTGCCCACGTTGTTTATTTATGACCTCATGATAGATTACGTCATAGCTTGTAAGGTACGTGCTCATTGATTTATGATCATTATCGTTTGTTAGTGTTTAGTTGTATATATTTAGTTATAGTACCTACCATTCAACGACAATATTTCAATATAAGAGTATGGACCGTGATATCTACCAAGTTGTCAGTTGACACATTTTGAAATGGCCATGCCAAGTAAAGCAATTTTCATAGCGCAAAACTAGTAGACAAAGTTTCGTTCCTTGAACAATCATTATTTAAATTCTTTCTAATGTATAATGAAAAATTATTTCCAATACGAATATACTCAAAAATTACCACCGAACTTAGAGTTAAAATGATTTTCAATCGGAAACCGCGTCTCGTCTGTGCTGATACCATGTTCAAATGTTACTAATTTCGGTCCAACTGCCGTCAAGTATACTTCTTAGATTAACTAGACGTAACAAGAATTTACGAAGTAGATTTTAAACTCTTATAAAATAAGTTACCACTAATAAATAATGTACTTACGTAATAAATGTTATTGTAAATGTATCCCTTTGAAGTCCATTTAGAATTATATTTTTGTATTTATATATTTTATCTGTCATGTCTATGTTCTTTTTTTAATTTAATATACTCTTTATTACTTTGCCTAGGAATTTCTGTAAAAGTACAGTCGTCTTGAAAATAATAATACTTGTGTTATACATTTGTTTGTTACACCTAACCAGGTAATCATAACAAAAGTCTCTCATGTGTTACGTCGACGACTGCACTTAAACAGAATACTACTTATAATCAGTTTTATGTATTAACTCCTTTTATTATATTTGGTTAACGATATGGAATTGTCTCTGAATTGCTGTATCTTGACGAATATGTCAAATGTAAATATTTACATCATTATTGTTATGTGAACAATATTTCATTGTAATTTTTTCTATGAAGCACATCGTTGATTCACCATGGTATTTATATGTACGCACGGTAAAAATGTCACAGTTTCAATGAAAAGCGTTTTAAAACCTATAAATGAAAAGTGTTTAATAATTTAAAAAAGTAATAGTTGGTTGCTACTGAAATGAGACAAGTTTATAACAATTACGACAATATAAAACTATAGCGTATACGATTTGTAATTTTCTGTATACTTCTTTAGGTAACATAAGCAGATCTAGATGTTTTTTAAACTGAAAGTTCTATTTTATAATTATATCACCAATTGAAATCAATGATAGAAAAATATGTCGATAGTATTTACTTTATGAGAGTGTATTTACATATCTATGTATTCGACTGTACTTTAGTGTGAAACTGTTTTAAAATACATTGATGAGGGTAGTGTGAAGTTCTAATTCTAATTGTCGATCACAATTCTGAATAAAAATACCATAAAATAATATAGTATCGAATTACGTAAAATTAGAACTTTATATTAACCTGATTTATACGAAACGAACAGTGATAGATATATAAAATCGATGATATTAAGGATATTATTATACCTTGCAAAGCATACCAATATGAACTAGAATGATTGCAATTTGAAGCATTCTTATACATTTTATGTGCGGTTGCTGACGACGTTGCAGGGTTTTGTTCTCATCTCAACGTTTTTTGAAGTATTTTGGTACATCTATATTTAAAAATTACGCTCTATAGACGGCTCCCGGGAGTAGATAGCATTTGAAGCTATCCCTTTCTATTAGAGCAGCACTATTCACTCAAACACATACAAATAAATAAAAAGTAAAAATCTTAAGACAATACGTGCTCTTGAGGATAAAACCACTCACCGCCAACATTCAATAGGATCGTGATTTCGGGACAGTCCTATATTGTAAATTACTTCCTTTGTGTCCCAATGTTATATGTAAGTGGCGAACCACAACACAGTACAAATTTTAGCAAATTATTCTACATGTAACGTTGTGAATATTATGAAAAGATACTTTGCTCGTCTTTATAGCATTAGTAATTATTCATGTATGGGCATATTTTTATTACAATAAATGGGTTTAAAATAGTAAATATTTTCTTTAATTTTTCCTTTTGCGTTCCTGTTCAACATTTTATTAGAATAATAGCTACATAGAGTGGGGTAGCGATTTCACTAACTTAGCGTCAGCTAAAAATAACGAAGAGCTGGACTAGCTACCTAAATTCTGATAGTAATTAGTTTTATTTGTTTTTTCTCTCTTTTTTTTAAACGTAAAAGCAAAAATTTAAATTAGGCTTTAAATAAACGAATGCTATGTTCAATATTTAAGGCAAGCAATTTAGTGTTAAAGTATACTTGAAAATGTATTGTCCGTTTGTGAAAATTATCTAAAAAAAATAATGTCTTGACTTCGTAATTAGATGCATCTGTCAGAGACTTCAAACTATAAGCAAGGACGTTGGATTAGCAAAACCAATTAAGAACGACACACTGCAACAATAACAGATTTTTCCTATTATATCCTTTCAGCTCAATGACGGTGTGGCAGAACAAATGGCGCTGGGCCACGGGCTACAGCGCCGACTCAGTGGAGTGGTGTCCCGTGGAGCCCTACCGAGATGTACTGGTTTGCGGGACTTATCAGCTCGATAAGAATGCTGAGCTAGGTATAATCTGTGAGCTTTGTAGATATCTAAGCTGCAAGCAATCTTCGTTAGTTTGTTTTCGATGTCGTCCATTTGTGCGCCAGGGTTACCGTGGTATGCTAAAAGTGGTTTATGAAATCAGGGTCTCCACTTTGTGGCAGTTTAGGGAAACTCAAGGTTGTCAGGGAAAGTCACTAAAATTGAGGGGCTGAGAGAATTAAACATTGTTTGCGTGCTAAAATTTCCCAGTGATTGCAAAATGAGAGAAATATTTATTCATGCTCTAGTCTGACCTACAGAAAATAATAAAAAATGTGCTTTATCTTTAAATCTAAATTGTGTTGGTATCTAATCGAATCAAGCGTCACGTAATTTAGAAGAATATGTACCTAGCCCGTTCACTCAAATATTAATAAAATATGGACGGATTCCATAATTTACCAAAATTAAAATTTTCTATCATACTTTTCTAAACAGAATTGGTAGGGGAAATTGAAAAAATGGTCAAGAAAAATCGGGTGTTCTGAATCTATGATTAGATTGGTATAATGTTGTCACAGTTGAGACTCTGGATCTGTAGGACGGGGATAGAATGGGCCACTTTTCACCTGTATGCTGACAGGTCAATAAGGGTCACCTCACATGGATGTTAAGGGACTAAGAAATGAATAATTAATATTGTTTTATAATTTCCAGGTGATTCATCTGCTAAGCAAACGAGGTTAGGAAGGATTTATCTTTTTGTAATCAACAAGAATACCACGGATTTGGTCCCTGTTCATTCAATAGACACATCAGGGATATTTGACCAAAAATGGTGCTACGACGCCGTTCAAGATTATCCCACGTTGGCCGTCGTAACATCTGTAGGCACTTTACAACTTTACCGACTAATCAATGAAAATGAAGCCTTGCAATTAAAACTGTGGTTAGAGCACGCGATTGGTGAAGACGTTTTGGCTCTCTCTACTGATTGGTCATCGAACAAAACAAGTTCAGAAGAACCTTGTTTGGTGGTCAGCGATTCTGCTGGTTGCGTCCATGTTTTAAAGATAGTGGAAAACGGGATAAAGACTATCGGAAAATGGAAGAGCCATGGCTTTGAGGCTTGGATCGCTGCGTTTAACTATTGGAACACAGATGTTTTCTATTCCGGTGAGTTAGCTAAGTTGACGCTTGAACAGGCGTGTTCCAAATGATCACGAGCCCTCCTCCCCCTCTGAAAATTTGTACTTATTATGGACCATGAGCAGACTCAATGAAATACTTTAAATATTAAATCTATACATATAAATAAAATTAAAGTGGCTGTCTATATGAACACGATATTAAAACAAACAAACTTATAAAACAAATGTCTGTCTGTGTTTCTGTTTGTCCAAGCGTAACTCTGGAACTGACTAATGGGTTTCACGCAGGAAAAAGTCCCTACACCAACGAAATCGCGAGCACAGTTAGTCCTCAATAAAACAAGAGATTCAGTCCACAATAAATTAATAGAATCAATAACTAGGTGCTAAGAAAAGGAAATTAGGTATACTTAGCGTCTTAGCCTACGTTGTCTAGTTCACCGAAGATGATACCTACCTATAAAAGAACCAGCCAAGTGCGAGTCGGACTTGCCCATGAAAGTTTCCGTTGTAGTGAACAAAGATTAGCAAAAAATAACTTTGTTTTTCATAGTTTTTGTATGAATGATAAAGTTATATTTGTATTTTTGAAAATATGCTACCTATATTTCAAAATCTACTGACTGCATCCTTTTTAAACCAATATTCGTTGAAAATTTATACTAAGATAGGTACAACATACAAGTATATATTCTATCTTTTATTTTAAAAATTAGACGGGGGGCCCTCATTTTACCACTTTGGAAGTGTATCTTCCAAACGATAGAGAAAGAAATGGTTCATGGGAACCTCAATGTCATTATTAAATACCTATTTATAGAAATCACGCACGTAGGTATAGGTTTGATGTTTATTACTTTCAGTTCTATCCGAGTTAGTTTCAATCCCTTAATTTTTGTATTAAAATCGTAAAGCTGCTGCTGTTTACAGAATACATCTACTTACCAAGTTTCAACTGTTTATTCGTAATAAAGTTGCTGTTCGTAATAAACATACGGACAGATAGAGATGCCATTCGGCTACGGAATCAAAAAAGGGTTCAAGGATCAACCTCACAAAACTTCCCTAAACGTCTTATCACTTTGTGCTTCATTTACATTTGTTGCTTTAGTAATCCTTTCGTAACATTCAAGGTGGTGATGACTGTATCTTCAAGAGCTATGACGTCAGAGTTCCAGATATACACACAACTGTGAACAAGAGACACGACGCTGGAGTCACATCGATCAGGAGCCATATTGATAAAGAGCATCAACTGTTGACGGGGAGGTAACTCATGATCACATTTGCTTTTTTTTTCGTCATTGTAAATATGCTGTGGGGAAATAGTGTTATTAAAAAATTGGCCAAGTGCGAGTCGGACTCGCCCATGAAGGGTTCCGTAGTAGTAAATATAATATACTTAATATATTTATTTGAAAAAAAAACCAAAAAACCTTACAAATTTCTTAAAACTAGCTTATTTACAATTTTTACAACTACGCCAAATAACTTGGTTTTTCATAGTATTTGTATGAATTACAAAGTTATATTTGCGGTTTTAGAAAATATACTGTATCTCAAAAACTGCTGACTCGATCTCGTTCAAACCAATTTTGGTTGAAAGTTTACATTAAGATCTACAACATATGGTTTTTTTAGATTTTTCACTTCATTATTATAGAAGTTAGAGGGGACACACATTTTACCACTTTGGAAGTGTATATCTTTGAAACAATTAACTTTATGAAAAAGTCATTTTAAAAACCTTAATATCATTTTTAAAGACCTGTCTATAGATACCACACACGTATAGGTTTCATGAAAAATAAATATTTTCAGTTTCAGTTCCATGTATGGGGAGCCCTTTATTTTAAATATTTTTAAAATTTTTTCCTAAAATCGGAAAGCGGTTCACAGAATACATCTACCTACTAAGTTTTACATGTATAGTCCTAATAGTTTCGGAATAAAATGGCTGTGACATACGGACGGACGGACAGACATGTCGAAACTATAAGGGTACCGTTTTTTGCCATTCGGCTACGGAACCTAAAAAGACTGAGGCCGCCTATAACGAACTTTTTCTATCATCATTTTTTTTAAGTATATTAAGTATGATAATCTGGAAGTTTCAATTACATTGATCATGTTTGTGTTATAAATAAATTATTTCGTCAAATTTGGTAAAAGGCAAAGCTAGCTAATTCGATACATGTGTAGAAACTATAAAATGCCACCTGCTTTTATCCTTACTTAAGTTTATTTCACGTAGTAGGTACAAAAGGTTCTTGACAGACTGACATACAGACAGATGGCCCAATCCTATGAAGATTATGATTTTTCTTTTACTTAACGGAACCCTAAAATAAATGATGGTCCATAATATTCCAATAATTTGTTTGAAATTCTCATGCAAGCTCTTATTTTATTTCCATTACAGTTACGACGAAAAAGTCCGCCTTTGGGACACACGAAGTCTGAAATACAGCATTAGGGAAATTGACGTCGGTGGTGGTGTTTGGCGGCTAAAATGGCACCCTAATAAGCCCGATATAGTTTTAGCGGCGTGCATGTACGGTGGGTTCCGCATACTACGCATTGATGACCAAATGGAGATCCTTAGCGAGTATTTACAGCATGAAAGTATAGCATATGGTGCTGATTGGAAGTTCGATAGCGATTTAGTATCTACATGCTCGTTTTATGACTGTAAAATGCATATTAGTGAAGTTGCATTTTAATGTAAATAGTGCACAGCACAGATTACTACTATGTAGCAAGCTAGTGCACAGGTAGCTGTACCTAAATAAATGTTTTTATTGGATGTTTTTGTTTTAATTTTAAACTTTTGACTCTATTATAAAGTTTTTAACCCAACCTCATACAAAAATATTCTGTTTACGAAATGGATTTTTTTAAAGATTACTAGCAATGTGGGTAGAATTCACATAGCTAACAATCCTGTTAACCCCTCCAACTAAGCTAAATATGCTTGTGTCTGGAGTGGGTTCACGGCAATAGTGTAAAGGGTGGGGCTTGAACCGGCGACCTCTCGATCTCAAGTCCGACACCTTATCTATTGGGCTAAATGTACAATATTTCTTAAAAAAATACTGACTTAATTTGTATATCGACGATGAAGTGACAAGAACTCCTAACTGACATTTTTGCGATTTTACTTTTTTTACGTAGATAGACTTTAATTAAATAATTTAATAATTAGAAAATAAGATATGAGGTTAGCTGCTATTGCCCGCTCACGCAAACAATTATTTAAAGTCTATCAACGTTAAAAAAGTAAAATCGCAAAAATGTCAGTTAGGTCTTGTCACTTCATCGTCGATATTATATGTACTTACTTTATGAGTAGTACCTTTTTTCTGGATGGGAGAATCTATAAAATGTAAAAACCCACCCTGTTCCTTCAGTTGCCCTTGCGTTCCGGGGATGCGGTATCTCGTTAGAATATTCCCGCAACCCCGACAGGCAATGGCCCTATCGAGCTCCGTCAATGCTGTTTTATGAGTAGTACTTAAATGTTTACACAATGTTATACTACAAACTCTTCAGAATGGAAAATATTAATTGTTAACGCGCAATTGTTGCGCGACATGAGCTAAGTACGCGCGTGTGAATTAGCTGTTTATTAGGGTGTGTACGCATTAGATAGTATGAAGCCCATGAAACTAAGGTCATTCACTTTACTGTATCAATTTTTCATAGAGTGATCCGGATATTATTACGGAAAAAAAGTAGAAATAAATCTTGATATTCAATATGTTTGGTATCAATTCTGAAGCAGAGAAATAAATTTAGAAAGAAACATCTCCTAAAAAATATTTTGATAGAACAATGTTATCGCGCGCCGAAAAAAAAGACCAATAATACCGGTCAGCAACTCAATGGAGATTATCAGAAAATAAAGACCGTAATATTTGGTTAGCTCGATGATGTATCTAAGGTAAGTTCGCCTATTCGCGTCTATTCGATGAAAAAAACAAGTAAATTGATAACTAATATGATCAAAAGTAATTTCTAGCAATACCTCAATGTATAAATAAGAGGCACACGCACATAGACAAGTTCCTTACGCGCAATCCTTCCTAATTTGAAACAAATCAATCTCAGTTGCGCAAAATAAAAAAAAAGTAATTTAAAAATCTGTAAAACCCGACTGCTCAACTGAAATGCAAGAAACAAGCACATTTTAATAGAAAAAAATGTGAGAAGCAGGCAGGAGCCATCCCATTTTTACTTCCTACTTGTCGTTTTTAAACGAACATTTCAGTTGAGTAATCGGGTTTTTTAATTACTTTATTTCCGCTTTTTAGGAAGGCACTGTGGAGGAAGTAGACTCTGGCCGTGAACGTTTAATGTTCTTACAAAATAACAGGGATATCTGCCATGTAAGGGTGATCCATTCATGCATCTTTGTAAATCTTGTTCTATGAAATCTCACAGAAATTTAAACTGCCGGTAACGCTGGAAATGGCATATATTCGTGTCTTGAGAAGGTGAAAAGTTTAATGTTGCAGTCCAGTCGATATGCATCAAGTTCATATACTTTCATTATTACAGTAAGTATCTAGACCATTACACGGGTGATGTCAGGAAGATCTTAGATATGAATTAAAGCTCAGAGCTCCAAGGCATTATAGCCTCTGGAGCTCCGAGTTTTAATTCATAGGCTAAGCTGAATGAGAAGACGGATTCAAGTGCAGAAACAAAAATAGACAAACTCTCATTTTAAACATGTTGTATTTCAATTTGCTTATAATGTCATGATAAATATAATTTATAACAATTACATACTTAATAAAGTAATCATTTGCCATAAGTGATAAAAAAAATTCTTACACCATTTACATTTCAAGGCTTTGGATCATGTTGATTGTTCGTTCAAGTTCATTCTTTCATTGTCCGAATAAATTTTTTAAAAACACTAAACTGGCCTGATTCTCCCTACTATAAATTTGTACCTTAACATTTTCTAAATAAAGTCTATTTTTTCTATTCACTGGAATTAAAGTACGATAGCAACGTCGCACGAAGCTGGCGTGCTCACTGTCTGGCAAACGAAGACAGCGCCTTATGTACTCGTTAGACGCGCGCACTTCAGACGTCCATATGTATATATCAAGTTGTATTCAAACTGAAGTATGTTACTAGGTACATGATTCATTTTAAAATACCGTTAATATTTTATGCGTTTATTTTTTCTGTTGGCAGTATTGGTACAGTGACTCTAAATTCTATAATTGTATTATAATCTAAACATGTTCCATGTATTCAACTTCAAGTAAACAGAACTTGCTAAAACTAAAAAATGAGACCGCATGAAACATCTGAAGTGCGACGTTTCATTAATGTAAGCGTAAAGTTTTCGGTATAAATAACCATTAAGTATAAGAGCGCTACACACATTGTGTATTTATTTTAATTATCCACCGATAACAATGCAGTATCCACAAACATACATATTAATCCATTACCAAGCTAAAAATGTAAATTTTCATAGACCCCAAAACGATTTTTATATATTTTTTATTTAAATCACAAGACACTATTTATTTAGACTAGTTTTTGATACTATAATGGCAACTAAACAGTTGTTTATTTTATTTATTTATATATTTTTTACATAAAAAATATACTTATACATTCAAGGTCCGTTTATTACTTTAAAATATCACTGCATTGTTACATGATTATGTTAACAATTGGAAATTGTTGCGTGCAACAAATAGTTCATGATGAGTACACTTACACTTTAAAAACAAAATATAAAATAGATTACTAGGTACATATTTTCGAATAAACATATAAAAAGAAGTGAGATTTTTAATTTAATATCGAGGAATATAATCATGTGTGTCCTACTCATCATAAACCTGTGTTGATCTGACTCACTGAATGTCACATTCATTGGCAGCGATCGCCGCCCAGATGATTGAGACTGCGCGTGCGTCGAGCTACCGAGCGCGCCCCATATACTACAAAATACTGTCCATTCGATTACAATGCCACATGATGTCATATAGTACATTACGTCTTAAAAAATGGTGTTCCGATGCATAAAACTGCTATTTACATTAACACTATATTTACACATGGTCTAGTTCAGCAAGTCGCGCGTACACTAGTCGCACAAGGTCCTCGCGGGCGGCGGGCACAATAAATTAGCGGTGCGAACGTCAGGGGGTAGGTCCGGGCGCTAGGCGTGGCGCGGGCACAGCGCGCGGAAGTCGGCGTCGCGCAGCGCCCAGGCGGCGCGCGCGCAGGGCACGTGCGCGCGCGCCCGGCAGCCGCGCGCGCCGCACGCCAGCGCCGCGCCCGCGCCGCCGCACGCGCCGCAGCGCGCCGCGCGCGCGCCCCACACGGCGCCCGCCAGCCCCCAGAGCCGCGCGCCCGCCGCCAGCAGGCCGGGCGCCCACACGCCGCACGCCTCGTGGAACCACACCTCGTCGGCGCCGCCGTCCGCGCCCCCGCAGTAGCGCCGCCGCGTCGCCTCGTCCAGCGACCTGCCACGCACGCATCGCACTTATTTATTCAAATAAATACAATAACCTTAGAAAAATAACGCATACAAGGATAGTACGACTGCAAAAAGTGAGGCAACTAAAACTTAACTATTTTGGCTAACTTTGCTCGACGAGCCGTCAGTACCAGCGTTGCCGTTTCGTACGGCATTCAGGCGCTTTTAAAACGAATTGTACGGTATACGGCAGAGTGGTCATTGCCGTACACTAAAATACGGCAATTAGGCAATCATAGCATAAGGAACTATTAGGTATACCCAATACTTCCTTAGGCTATGCTTCCTTATAGTAGCTAGTGATATACCACTAGCTACTATATACGTATTTATGAAATGCAGTAAGATTTACCTTAAACGAAATTAAATAAATTGTAGATGAAACATAATCAGCGTATGCGTAAAAATGAACGCCTGATTATGAAGAATGCCACTAAAGATATCTGAATAGGCGATATTGAGGATTTGATAAGAGGAGAGGAGTGATCTGTGGTTTCTATCAAATCTATAGGTTCAGTGGCGTCTTTTTCATAAACAGAAAGTTTTTTATTTTTTTGACTTGTGTTTCATACCTATATTTTTCTTTTTCATGTAAATAATAAAATAAAAAATGTACGGTAATTTTTGTTTCTATACGGTAATTTCATCTCTTGCGTACGGTAACTCTACAAATGACCAGCGGCAACACTGGTCAGTACTTAAGGTCACATTCTGCCGAACAGACCTCGCGAGTAAATAATTTAAAACGATCGTTTGTAGTGTAAAGGGATGTCATAATCCTTCAGGAAAACGAAAAACGTGTAATCAAATTCCATTTTAAAAGTAAATACTTACATTTTATACATTATATTTACGTAAATCGATCATCAAATAAAAAATCTAATAACGTAACTTATCACAATTCAATGTTGCTATATGTGAGGAAAAAATACCCATATTGATTTCTTTTGTGCTTATTTTTGTTTGAAAAAATTATGATTTTGGCAGCAATTATGTATGCGCCAAATTAAACTATGTATATTTATTTACAGCTACTACCTACAGTGTTTTATAACTAAAAGTTACTGTTAGTTCGAAGAGTGGCATCATAAAGATGACAATATTATTGAATAATTTTTTTTTCATTTAAGTAATGTTCTCGCTCGTGTTTTGTTCTAGACCCCCTTTCTATGCGTTCTTTTTCTAAGACAATAACATTCATTTATTCCAGGTCCATGACCCATGTAAAATTAAAATGATCACAAATTTGTTACTATTGCTTACATTAATAAATTCCAGATGTCGTAATTACATATTATAATTATACGAGTAAACAGAATCAAAAGAAAAATACATGGGTGATTGAGTGAGTTTTTTTTTTAATGGATTAAAATTATTTGACTCGGTTTAGAGCACACAAAAAATTAAAAATATTGCATTGTGGGTGTCTCACGGCTGTGCCAAATAGACTCAGTTCAGCAAAATGCCAGACACCTGCAAGTGCCTGGTGGATGCTGCAGATGCTGGTTTTCAACTGAACCTTATGTAGCGAGAATGTGCTACAAATGTAAAACAGCTTTTTAGTGTTTTTAAAAGGAATAAAGTGCACCTGAACTTATGCACAAACACTGTAATATCATCTGCGCAGATATAGGAGCATACTCCTCCGAGATTGGCCGCCGAGGCCGAAATCGGTGAGTAGGAGTATATATATGTTGCAGTTACCTGTACTCGTCGCAGTCGGTCCCGAGCGCGTAGGGCCCGAACAGGTCGCCGAGCGAGGCGGCGTGCGGCCCGCGCTGGCAGAAGGCGCACAGCCACGTGGCGTCGGGCGTCGTGGCGTCGTAGCGCAGCCCCAGCGTGCTGGCGTGCAGCCCGCGCACGCCGCGCACGCCTCGCACGCCGTTGCGGAACTCCTCGCCGCCCTTCCGCCGCGTGCTCGCGTCTTCCTCCTCGCCGGTCGACGTGTTCATTACGCTTACCGACAGAGGAGAGTCTCGGGGTCCACGGATCTGGTCAAACATTATATAAAAAAAGATAACATACAATTTTAGTTATATTCTAAAAATAATTAGGAAAAGGTATTTAAGACTTAACCGAATATTGATTTTAATGAATGAATTCATGATAATTGTAACTCATATAAACCATAATTATCATGGATCAATTATTTATAATAACATAAATGCAAAAAATCGTATACCTGTATGTAGGGTCCCCGTGATTTGCTGGAGCTAGCGTTGCTGCCGGAGTCGTAGTTGTCCCTCGGCTCGCGCGGCCCTTTGCGCGGGCGCCGCACGTCGGGCTTCTTGCGCGGCGCCTTCTTGCGCGCGTCGTCGCGGGCGCGCTCCGGGCGCTCCCGCGCGGGCGCCGAGCGCCGGCGCTTGCGCGCGGCGGCGGGCGCGGCCGCCTCGTCCGCTGAGGCCGCCGCCGCGTCGCTGGCGTCGGGCGCCGGCGCCGGCTCCTCCTCCAGCCCCGCGAACATCTTCTCCAGCTGGTTCTCCACCTCCACGAAGCTGGCGGCGGCGGGCTCGGCTGTGCGCGCGTCGCTCGCCTCGGGCTCGGCCGGCTTGCCCTCGGACGGCGACTCCACCGGCACGTTGGGGGCCTCCGGGTTGGAGGTGCGCGCGCTACGGCGGCGCGGGGCGGCGGGCGCGGGGGGCGGCGCGGCTGGCTCGGCCACCGGCTCGGCGGGTATGGGCGGCGCGGGCAGCACCGGCGGCGTGTCGGGCGGGGGCTCGGCGCGCGCCGCGTCGGGGCTGGCCAGCACGGAGCGCAGCTTGTCCACGGTGACGGCGGCGGGGGGTGCGGGTGGCGCTAGCGGCGGAGGCGGCGCGCTGTCCGTGTCGGCGATCATGGCCGCGATGTCGTCTATCGTCTCTGCGGAGCCGGAGCGTGTTTTTCTCCTCGCGTGCGGCTGTTCGGGGCGCGGCGGCGATGCGGGCCGCTCGTCCGGCGCGTCCGCCTTCACGTGCGGCGCGTCACCGTTTTCCCGCGGGGGCGCGGGCGCAGGGGGCGGGCTAGGCGGCGGGGACACGCGCGGTGCGGCCGCCGGGAGAGTGGGCGCAGGCGCGGGGGCCGCGGGGGCGGGCGGCGCGGGCGGCGGGGGTGCGGCCGCCACACGCACCGTACGCTCCGGCTTGCGTTTCCTCTTGGCGCCGGGAGGGGCACCGCATGAGTCCGCCGAGTCCTGTAGAATGAAATGTTCATTGTAAACATAGTTCGGCTAACTCGGTGCAATCATTTTTAATAAGAAAAGAAGAGCTCTGTACCGACCTCATTGGAGGAGGGCGGCGAGGGCGTGGGCGCGGCTCTCGAGTGCACGATGACGGAGTGCGGCGACACGGGCGAGGGCACGAGGCGCTCCAGCAGCGCGTCGACGCGCGCGTGCGGGTGGCGAGGCTGTGCGCGCGCGATGAGGCTGTTGATGGTGGGCGCGTCGCGCACGGACAGCGCGGGCGGCGGCGCGTGCGCGGAGGGGGCGTGCGCGGGGGGCGCGTGCGCGGGGGGCGCGGGGGACGTGGCGGCGCCGTTGGCCGCGCGCCCGCCGCCCAGCGACAGGTCCACGCCCACCCGGGCGTACGCCATCAGGTCATCTGGGCGGAGTTTGTCTGAAACAACCAAAATGTTAAGTTAATCAAGCCTAGAGATCGTAGCCGACTTATACAACAACGCTCTCGCACAGCTAAGCCTAAGATCGATTTGCTTGGTGGCTGGCGGTAAGCTGTTTCATAATTTGTAATAAAATAATGTTTATTTTGCAAATAGGTTATAAATAACACTTCCACACGTAATTTTTTTTTTCGTAAATGTCAACTACTTAGATGAGGCCAATGTTTCCTAACCGACTGAGAAGAAACACTGAAACAAACCCAGAGGTCTCTTTTAATGTCCATACAATCTGTAGTGATCAAATCATATGAGAGCCATGTAGGTTAATGTCTGTGACGCACTTTAGAGGACAGAATCACACAGATTTGAGCAGGCCCGTTCAAACAGTGCAATCATTTGTCAGTTATCTCGTAGCTTAGCTTAGAACCTTAAGCAGCTCGAACGATTTGCCGAATAATACCAAAGTAAGGACATTTGGGTAGGCCGTATAAAGCACTGAAACTGCCAGACATTGCGGCAGTATCTACTCATAATATTTGTTGTGTTTATATTGTAATATAAATTATGTCTACAGAAGATGACCTAACTAAAGCTTTTGTAATAACATTATTTTGCCATCTGGAAGCAGTTTTGTAGGTATAATTCGACTACGACCTTAACTATCATCAAAATATCATGAATCATAGCAATGTGGAATTCAGAAAGTACGAAGATGGATAAGCTTTGGCAGCCCGACTATAAAGTTTTCTAGTAACGCTAATTCCAGAGCTCCATATAAATACCTATTTGAAACATCCGAAAATTACCTCTCGACGGGCCCAGGTGCTGATATAAGTCTACTGGAGGTAGCGCAGCACTTGCCTTTATGTCACCTGGAGACGGAGTGTGTCTGAAAAATATACAAAAATGTATACGTGACTGTTCTGCATATAAGAGATGATCATTGAAGTTCCCACAAACGTTAATATACTTTGTGTCAATTTATTTAAACAATCAAATGTGGATGGAACTTGTCATAAAATTATAAAATGAATGTTTGTTGATGCTGTTTGTTTTTTTAGCCTTATTTATTTGTAAAAAACATAAAAATATTCTGATCACTATGAAATTCCGAACATTAACAACATTATTGCAACAAGTTACAAAAAGTATACATTGCCCGTTGTGTACTCGCTTAATCAACGCAATGACCAAGTCCGCTAACAGTGTACTACATGCGCCACACTTTGACGTTTTGTCCTTTGCCCTGATTGGCCGTGATGCACGGCGCATGTTTATCAACAGTGAGCTACAATCAGTAGCAAGCTCTCGATTTAAGTGTGTGTAATTTATTTGTGTGCGTAATTCGTATACGTAACGCGCCTCTTGCTTGTAGTAGAGCTAAAGAGTGGGGAGACAAGCGGCGACACGCGTTCTTATACAAATCAGGAACTATTTCCTTTCTAACCTCTTTTATCTGTTCTGTGGAGAGGTAGAATGAGATGGATTGTGTGAAGAATGATATGAAAGAAAAAGGAAGAAATGATGCTGTGACGAAGAAGGGGAGAATGGAAGAAGGAGACGAATCAAGTAAATGAGATCTGGGCAGGAAGATGATTAAAGAACTGACAAAACCGGATAAGTCCACAATCAGAACATAATAATATTAGAGCTTACCTCATGTGATGTTTGTCTGGCGGTGTGGGAGTGTGTCTGTAGAGTTCCGGGGGCGTGGCCGTGTGTCTGAACACCGAGTTCCCGCCGGCCGACTTCAACGCCTGCAATTGCAACAGACCCTACGATAGTCACCGGTAAGGCAGATTAATATACAGAAGTTAGTAGTATGAACATGGGCGTTAATATGTAAAGCAGTGTGCGACGACTAGACCAGGCTAGACTAGACTAGGGTTTCCTAACCTTTTATTGTTGAGCCCCCTCTAGATGATTCTTTACTAAAGAATCATCTAGAGAATCTTTACATATTCCAAATCAACGACTCTGTCTGTATATTCGCAATAAACTCATACATCCAACGAGGCACCGGTAAGGCAGATTAATATACAGAAGTTAGTGGTGCGAACATGGGCGTTAATGTGTAAGTAAAGCAGTTAGGGACGACAAGAGACTAGACCAGGGTTTCCTAACTTTCTATTGTTGAGCCCCCTCTGGATGATTCTTTACATATTCTAAGTCAAAGACTGTTTGTGTGTTCGCAATAAACTCAAACACCATACGATAGTTAGGCAGATTAATTAAGTTTTCGTGTGAATTAGCAGAATGAGAGTGTGCGAAGCCGTGTCTGTTCGCTAGTATATTACTTTGATGACCACCCTTTTACTTTTTCTTTAAATAAGTACATTATTTTAGCGTTTAACCAATTCTTAGTTATCTATACTTTAATAAAGCGGAAAAGTTTGTTTGTTTGTTAAAACGCTTTGTTATTCGAAAGTTCTGGGTGGATTTAAATCAAATTTGGTACAGACGTGTCTGATCCTACCGAACGGTGAGCTACCCCTACTCGCCGTCCGCAGACCCGCGTCTACGGTGGCCGGAGATCAGCTCGTGATACCCGATGCCCGGCGCGTCTCCCGCGGCGGCTGGGGCGTGAGGAAGATAACTGTCTCTCCCTCACGCGTTCAGCCTCCTCCTTTGCTAGCATGACTGCTTCGCAGAAGGAGGCGAATGCATCCCATTCCCTCTCGCTCCGCACCATGGTCTGAACCAGGGCCGAGCGCGAGAGGTCGCCACCGCTAATCGCCTCCACGAGGACACGGCGATGCTCCGCCCAAGCAGGGCACACCTCAACCGTGTGCTCTAGGTGGTCCTCACAAAATTTGCAGTTGTCTGGCATTTTGCTGAGCTGGGCTTATTTGGCACCGCCTTGAAGCACACGCAACGCTGTTTTATTTAATTATTATTCGTTTTTTTTTTGTATTTATTGTGTGCCTTTACTGTACTACCATTAGGTTCAACATGCAATGTATTTCACACTCGTGGATTTCTTCATTTTGCCACAGATAACATTAACCAACTATTCAATTATATTGGGCGGTGATTGTATGTTTTTTCACAGCAAAGAGCCGCATGTTTTTAAGGCCTTATATTTAATAAAAATTAAAATCACGATTTTAATTCTCATTAAACACATTTATGAACACAATATCAGAAATAAACATAATTTATAAAATAATTTTGATTTTATCAACAAATTAACATTTATTTGTGTTCTAAATAAAAAATATATATATTTTATTTTAATATCAGGCTGTTTTGCGGCTTCATACCTTTGCTTCTCCTTTGACCCGCGAAGGTAAAGCGCGGGGAAAAAGTAAATTAAAATACTTTTCGTTCTATTATTTTAGTGTATTGAAAGACGTCCTTTGATATACGTGGACATTTGAAACTGCTGTACTCGGCTCCATAACCCCGTCGACTTGCGGCTCGGGCGTAACTCCGCCTCGGCCGCAATAACAAACTTTCTCCACTTGTATCAAAATGTACTATTAAGATGTTGTTGGGGCTCCCACAATTCTACAGCGCGTCAAATATGTTCACTGAAGCGAATCTCAGAATACCCGTGGGATCGGGATTTATGCGGGAAAAACAGCTACACAGCCAGTCTTTAAATATTATTAAAATAAACTGCTGAACAAATATCTATAGCCTAATTATTCTCTTATCGGTGAAAGAACGTGGAAATTGCGTGTAAAATTATCCTAATGGATACCTTATCTAAATTCACACGTTAAACATTCAACTAAACACCACACAGTAAAGTGTGCTAATTTAGGTAGATATAGGAGATAACACCTATGTTAGTAGTAAAGTTTTAGGCAACTGAAACTGAACATAGCGAAGGGACTTCATCACAACTGTAATAGGCCCCCTTTTTTTGGTTGGATAAATCATCAAATGACTTCTCCACCTGTGGGTGGAGCGGGAGTGTCAGACTTCTACTGACTAAAAACCCACCCTTCTCCTTGCACCTCCCCTCCTTCCTGCGTGCAGTTGCCCTTGCGTTTCGGGGCCGTGGTATCTCGTTAGAATACGGGGCGTGAGAAAGAAAGATGTCTCTCCCCTCACGCGTACAGCCTACTCTTTCGCTAGCATGACTGCTTCGCAGAAGGCGACTGTATCCCATTCCCCCTCCCCACGCACCATGGCCTGAACCAGGGCCGGACGCAGTGTCTCCAACAACGCCGTAATTACGGTAAACCTACCGTAATTTGTACATATCTACCACCTACCGTAGACATGTTCAATTCTACCGTAATTTCGTGTTTATGAGTGGCGCCTTAAAAATGATGAACCCAACCTAACATACAGTTTATTTGAAACAATGTTTGAAAATGACAACACTGTATCATTCCCTGGGGTATTCCCCGTACAATCAACTTGTGTGCATAGACAAGTTGACGAAACTTGTGCGACTAAATTACGAAGTATTGAATACAGTACTGCAGTAGAACTTAGCCATTCCTTTGCATTTTGGCAACTTTACTTTATGTTTGCCATTTTTTCACAACAGTTTGCTCAGCAGATCTTTTATCGCGTCGCGACTGACTATATTTATAAAAAATGTTATCTGACAGTAACAATTCAAGTGACGACAGTGACGGTAGACCTTCCAGTAGTAAGCGCGCTAAAAATAAGTCATACATAAACAAAAATTTCGACCAGAGTGGCTGAAAAATAAAGACTTTTCCTCGAGGCTCCGCGATTACCCAAAAAACCCATATAAAGCAAAGTGTTCGCTCTGTGTAAAGGCTGAAACGCCTGAAATTTAATGTTTGATTGTGAAATACAGTTACCGTAAATTTACCGTATTTTTAATTTTCAATCTCCCGTAATTTTCCGTCAAATACAGTATTTTTAGACACCGTAATTTTGACAAATAGAGTTGGAGACACTGGCTGGACGCGATAGATCGCTGCTATGCTACAAAAGCACGATACGATTCTACAGAAACTTATCAAGGAACGTCGCACATATCTTTTTTTTTTAAAGACAACTAGCATTGTGTGTAGAATTCTTATCTCCAACTTAGCTAAGTATGCTTGTGTCTGGAGTGGATTCACGGCAGTAGGTACTGTAATGGGTGGTTCGTACCTGCGTCCCCACGATCACAAATCTTCTCAAATCTTCAGAAGCCTTACATCATTCTGATACTGTTAGCCTGCATCAACCCACTGCTGAGCAAAGGCCTTTCCCATTATTTTCAAATTGTCCTGTCTATGGCCCAAGCTGGACCACTTGTTGTTAATTTGGTTCAGCTCGTCCCGCCATATTCTACAGGGTCTACTGCGACGCCATGTAGCTGTATAAGGGTTTCAGGAAGTGGTATTTTGGCCCACAAATTGGACATGTGGCAGACATGGCCAGCCAAGGATCACTTTAACTGCACGGCCTCTTGAGCAACGCGAATAGGAGATTCGAGAGCGAAATAAATCGCGATTAGGAGATTTTTCTGACTCTGCATCGTGACTTAAAAGCATCCTATGTAATAGCAGGATTTTGTTAGTGTTTTAGGATTCTGCAGACAAAGTGCAATCATCGAATCCCATCGCTAAGCCTCTGCAGCCAGTCCGTCTGTCTGTCAGCGGACTTTAATGAAACTTGGACGCATACGCAAGTTACTAAATCCTCAAAAGATAGTAAAAAACAGAGATTTTCCACTCAAAACTTAAATAAAGCTTAGAGAAAATACTTGTACTCAGCTATGTCCGGTTAGAATTGAAACTGCCCCAACATATTTGAGAAAACTTACACCACTTATTTTCAGTTTATAATAGATAAATCGCGCCACTGGTACTAACGTACTCAGAACTGATTATCATCTGTTCTCTAAATGAAGAATACGAAGCTTAGATCAAGTCGGACTCAATTTTAATGAAGATTCGTTAAACTTGAGCAAATAAAGTAGAGCTTGACATTGGTTAAATTAAAAGTCACAATTAACACACAAGAAACGAGGAGTGTGGTTTTTTGCTAATCATTATTAGCATACATTTGCTAAAAACTCTTCAAATCGGATGTTTACAGTTTACACAAGTGCTGCCTAAAAGGTGCAAAACAGGTCCTTAGTATCTAAAAAAAACATATTTTTTACTATTAGGAATATGTACTACTAAAACATAGGAGCTCGTGGTTAACTGATAGGTCGACCTTTAAAGTTAAGCAAGGCTTGCAGAAGTCGGTCCATAGATGGATAACTATCCTTACTAATATTATAAATGCGAAAGTAACTCTGTCTGTCTGTGTGTTACTCAATCACGTCTAAACTACTAAACCGATAAATGAAATTTGGTACGGACATAGTCTAGAGTCTGAGAAAGGACATAGGCTGCTTTTTAATGCGAAAAGGGCTGTAAGGGGTTGAAATAGGGGATGAAAGTTTTTATGGAAATTACGTCATTTTTAAAGCTTGAAACTTATTTTTTTGACTTTTGATTAGAATGTTCTTAAATAAGCTATTAGCAATAAAATATTGTAAATAGCTTATTTATGTATGAGTTTTATTTCGAAAATTATTAGTCTAAAAAATTAAAAATGCTGCCGTAAGTCACTATTCCGCGCGGACGAAGTCACGGACACAGCTAGTTTTAATATATCGGGATTCCGCCATACCTGGGCGAGCACATTAAGTCGTTGGTCCCGGCTATCATTTGTAAATCTTTGACAGTTGTACGACACCCACTGACAGTCATCGTTTGAGTGTCCGGCTCAGTCCCAACGAGAAAAAAAAATCGTTTGGGTAGGAAGAAGCCGGAAAATCTGACACCGGTTTTGCCAAGAGGTATCGTGTTACTTAGCTACTGGATTATGGAGGTCAGATTTATATATTTATTTAACTTTAATAAGTACAGAGACAGACTAAGACATATAGTACAGCCATAACAATACATATACAGTACATTAATCTGAAGTCCAATTACTACTGTACACAGCGTGCAGTGTAATATACTTCATTAATAAAGGTTTAGTTAATATGAAGTTACTTAATGATATGGTTGTAATTACTTTTTATAAGGTAAGGTTACCAAATAAAGCCTACCTTAATTTTTTTATTACCTAACTAGCAGGTTTATAATAAAAATGCACTGATAAATTAACATACTTATATTTATTTTTTAAACTTTGTAATAAAGGAAACAAAATTGCTTTAGAAACAAAAATCACACTTTTGTGATAACAAATAACTAAAATGTCACTTTGACCTTATTGGGAACCCTGTGTTTTAATAAAGCCTTAATAAAAACAAGTAAGTATTCAACTTCTTAATTAATAAAAAACGTTGTCAATTCTTATATTAAATCTAATGAGATCCTATTAATTACTTTTGGTCATTTTAAATCAGACTTAACGAGTTTCTCATCATGTAAAGGTACTATATTAATCAGCCTTTTTCATCGTTTTTTTTTTAAACAATCTCCTGAACAGTAAAATATTTTATCAGCGGGTGTGAGTCCAACACAAAGCTCATGATACCAAATGCCACAAGTAATACATTGTCGCATATCGTCAACTCGATCTTCTTTACAAGCTGGACAGTACCAAGAAGGTTTATCATCGTGACCTTTTGGTTTAGATCCCGCAAGCTTATCTGCTGTCAAAGAAGTAGTCTTTACTACGATTCGCTTTCGCGTTGCAGCAACTGCAGGTTGTGCAGATGTACAGCCAGTAACTGACGCTGATTTCGGTGTCTTTGTGTTAATCTTTATCACGGAAGAAGTGCCAGGAATATCTTCTACTCTTAACGTTGGTACAGTAATCTGTGATGTGGAATTCATAGCATTGTCACCAAACAAATCTTTTGTTACCTCTTGAGCCCTGTAATTCAGAGACTTCTTGCGTGGAGCAGTCGCTTTAACTTTAAACTTAGGAGTTGGTTAAAATTTATGAATTTCACACGTGTTTGTTTGATTGTCTGTCTTATGTGGGGTTTCAGCAATCAGATTGCTTTTTGAGAGCAAGGACAGTGGC
Source organism: Tholera decimalis (assembly GCA_943138885.2). Taxonomy (NCBI): domain Eukaryota; kingdom Metazoa; phylum Arthropoda; class Insecta; order Lepidoptera; family Noctuidae; genus Tholera; species Tholera decimalis. Next base: position 39,440,188 of record OW964555.2, read on the forward strand.
AAATTCTCAGTATCTGTGCCTGAACCATCTGAATCTTCCACATTTGCAGTTGAAATCTCTTGTTCCCCCGATTCATCAGATGAGACAGCAATATTCTCACTGTTTGTGGGATTTGGAAGTTCTGACAACGCAAAGGGCACAAACACCTCTTCAGGAATAGCATCTGGGTTATATGGATACAACCCTGTAGCGCGAAACCCATTCGAGATATTGGTAATAGTCATACATTTCGGTCATACTTGTGAGAGAATGACATTGAAGCTTGTCTTGTTAAGGGTTCGTTCGGGATGCTGATTGACGTATTTAATCAACTCTTGGTCCCAATGGTCCTCAAAAGAACGATAAACAGATTTACCCATGGGCTGTAATTCATGCGTGGCATTTGATGGAAGACAATATAAAGTAATGCCACATTTCTCAGCTTCCTCGACAATAGTAAAGTCCAGGTGGCACTTTGCACTATCAAATACGAGGAGACATGGCCCTGAGGTTCTGTATTTATCCAAATGATTAATAAACTCTATGGAAGTGTCTGTCGTCATACTTCCTTTAGGCGTCATCTTCACCAGAGAGCCTGGAGGTAAATTATCTTGGAACTCTGGCTTTAGTCTCTTGCCTTTGAACAGTACCATTGGCGGAATAGCTGATCCTATAGCATTTCCGCAGCCTACCACAGTCACACTTTCAGCATGCTCATTCGCTATTTGATGAACTCTCTTTCTCCCTTTGGCTGTCAGAACTTCCTGCTGACGGTGTAGAAAAGAGGTAAAGATATGCGACAATTTTTTTCATCGATGTTGTAAATGCTTTCAGGTTTATGTTCAATTCCAAGTCTATCCAGCACGCTTTTGTATTTGAAAAAGTGGTCGCTAACAATACCTTTATTTAATTTTTGAGCACGAGCTGGATTCATCATCTGTGCTTTACGCCGTGCTAATTCAGGATGTCGTTTGAGAAATAACCTCAACCATTTCTTCCCCGCGGTATGTTTGGCATCATTGAAAGTGTTTGGAATTTTCTTAACTTTACAGAATGAGAAAGCCTGTAGGCGCAACATCTTTGAAGTCATCGGCACTCCAACATCAGCCAAACGTATGATTCTTCTAACAAGTCTAGCTTCTTGTTCGGTAGTCAATATAGCCGACCGACCTAGCTTTCGTGTAGTCGAACCACTCTTTAGATGGTTGCGTAGGGTCCTTCTTTGGATGTTGTATCTGGCTGCAGCAGCATATGTAGATAATATACCCCTTTCTACCATTTTAACAGCGTTTTCCATCTATTGTGAAGTCCATTGAGTCCTTTTTTCCTTGTGGTAGAAGCTGGTGATCCGTTTTCCATGATGTTACTGAAAACAAGTGTTTACTATTTTACTGTGATACTTTTCTAACTGACATAAAACATTGTCCTAATAAGGTCTGTACCTGTGCCGTTATAAAGCCTATACATTTTTTTATAGGCTGTATTAGGGCATGGCACATGGGTAAACAAAACAACAATTATATGGAATACACCGATATTACAGGTTTTTCACTTATGTAAGGAGATGGCTAAACATATAATTATTCTATAGACAAAACACAGCACACCGTGTACGAATAAAAATAAAAATACTTACTGTTTACTATGCCAAAATTTTATAAAAACAAGCGAGCGCTCCGCGTCGTGGTTGTTTTCAACTGCAGGTTCCAACACGCTTGCGGCACGGGCCGCTGGCTGTGCTTGTGTGCGTTAGTTAATGTAGACGCACACTTCTACAAACATTGGCGGCCATTTGAAATCGTGAAGCGGGAAATTTGAATGATAGGCCTTATTGGGACATAGGCTTTATTTGGGTCACCTACCTTACAGCAGACAGATAAAACACTAGTAGTATATGTTAACCTGGAAGCCGACTCATAGTTGGAAAAAGGCTAATATATGATGACTGATACTAAAACATCTGTTGTTAGTCCTAATTAAAATACCCCATATTAATCATATTTTTTCTAAACAATACATGTGAAATTCATATGATTTTCGAATTCTGAGAACTTGTTGAATCATTAATAGGGGTTTAGGACTAATATTATTTTGATAGTAGTAATGGCCTAGATCTGTTTAACGACAGGTTGCTCTAGATTAAGAGAAAAAGTTTAATTGATGTCATACATTATTAGGTCTTTAATAATGAGTAAAGTGAAGAATAACAGACAATGGACCGGGTAGATCAGAATAAATACTTCTAGATTGTATATACCACTTTAATATACCATGCTCATTCGCGCGATTACGCCGAATTGTTACGGAGTTAAGCAGCATTTATAGCACAGCACTAGTGCTTAAACTTTGTCACTCATATATGATTAAAGATCTAAGTGTTTCACTATTTTTGAGCACATCAGTTAATGTAATTTTATGAAAGTAGTACAAGCTGTACGCTTGCTATAACATGGCTTTTAAAAACGGGGAGAATTAATAATATTCTTTCTCTTTTTTTACACCGAAGGGTATTACGAAATAAAAAAGCAATGTCTATGTCACAGGCGTCATATTGATACCCAAGCGTAATTAATGATTCCAGAGCTAACTACCGATCGTAGGGAGGTAGTCAGGAGTTCAGATCACGGGCGAAGCTAGGGCATTAATAATAGACTCCTGAATGCCCACGAAGGAATAGATTTAAGGGATGTTATGTGTCTGATTCTATAAAAAATACAGTTGTAAAAACAAAAACTTATTTTAGATGTTTGTGGATTTTATTATTTTTGTCCCCAATTGCATTATAATGCCCGTATTATAATCATTTGTTTAGAACTTTTAAGTTTCTTCTTTTTTGTTGTCAGGTTTATTGAGACATATTTTTTTTTAATTATATATCAAACTTCACAAAACCACTAGGTATACTAGGTTAATTTATTTGTATCCATTGAAATATTGTAAGGTGTACAATCAAGTCTATAATAAATAAAAACACTCAGGTCAGATAAAGTTTGTTGACTTCTTACTTTGACATTTAGTTGTGATTTTAAGACAAATTTCAGTTAGTTGCAATGTGGGTAGAATTCATATTACTATCTTGTGACCCCTCCAACTAAGCTAATTATGCTTGTATCTAGTGGGTTCATGGTTATAGCGTAATTAATCTTTGTTCTATTCCACACAGTAAGGGGGTAATGGTTCCACAGGGAGGACTGTAGAACAGTGTCATGTGCTCAGCAGGGACCTATTAATACAGTCTCCCCAGGAAGGTGGCCCTAACAGGGCGTTTGCACAGGGAGCTCCGGAGAAGTCTCCCAAAAGGAACCAGTGCTTCCCTGCATTTGCTGATTGTCACCATTGGATTGTGTGTTAGTGAAGTAAAAATCCCACACGTCCCAGTCGTATCCCCAAAGACCCAAAGAAAAAAAGAGGGATGATTATTAGACCATAAAACCATCAACATGTTTGTCATAACCCTGCAAGTGATAAAAAATGGTTTGAAGTCTAGGTGCTAGCTACACAATTGGATGTTTTATGAGAGCTGATCATGTTACTAAATAAAGAAAGGCATACATCTAGCGCATAGCATACTCACGTGCATGAGCCTGGGACACATTTCAGCAAGCATATAATTATCGAAAATCTAGAAAGATTCTAATACCTGTTTCACACAACCAAAATCCACTATAACTCTATGTAACTATTTACTTGTATGTAAGGGGAATCTCCGAAACTAATGACCCAAATCTAAAATAAATTTCATCAGTACTAAGGCTGTAAATTGTTTCAAAATCCACGCGGGCAAAGACGCGAGTGAAGTGCGACTGTAATATAAGTGTCATCAGTGCTTGCCGAACCGTGTATGTAGCGCACCTTATACCAGGTAGAACTTGTAAAGCTCAGCCTTATTACATTTTGCCAATAAACAATCAATCATATTTTAAATGCAAAAAGCTCAAATTGCATTAATATGAATTCCAAGTTTTTATTCGATAGCTCATAATAAGTCTTGGGAATCCTAACACAGAAATAATTTTAAGGCCATAAGAGTTCGACATTTCATAATGGCTGGACATGATTTTGCGGTACAATGTGTATTAGGAAACCCAAGCTTCTTTTCTTCGTTAGCAATAGCACAGCGCCGCTTCACCTAGTCCGATCCAATACCAAATCTAACCACAGCAGTGTTGCATGTACCTGAAGAGGGTCAGGGGGCGAAGGCGCCGGCACGTGGTAGAGATGCGGCGGCGGCGTCGGAGTATGCCACGTCACTCCTCGATCTGAGGCCATGTGAGCTTGCGGCGCGCGCGCCAATAAGTTCGCCACCTGTAACTGATTGGCGGCATGTTTTAATAAACGATATCTTCCATATACCGTAGTACCAAGCTGTTGGTCTATTTACATCGCATAGGCTCGCGTTTGACCAACATCTCACCTGATGGTAAGCGATAATGTGGTCCAAGATGAAGCGCTTATCTAGAAGAAACCCATTTACTCTTGAGTTATAGACCCCAATTTATAGCTTAATAACTTTTCAATGAGATTATTCATAGAATATGCGTTACATGGTGGACATCAAAAAGACATCATCAAAATGTTTTGGGAATACTTCTATTGTGCGTACAGCTAAGGAGTGGAATTCCCTACCCGAGTCTGTGTTTCCTGATAGCTAAACATTGAGGGTCTATAAGTCAAGAGTGAATAGGCCGATCAGACTTTCGGAAACTTGGAGTAGGATCTATATCCTAATCGAAGTTTCTAGAAGTCACGTTGGCGTGACTCTGCTAAACTAGGTCTCGTGAATCGTGCCTCTGAGGGCCACGTAAGTAAAATATGATGAATATTTGTTCACGCTGCAAAATTCATAGTCACGTAGTAGTCATCTACGAATAGAGGCGAAACGGATCTGGGTCTGGCAAAAACCTAGGTAATACCAAAGTACGTATTTTCAGTGATGTGATGACGATACAGAAACCATCAACTAGGTTTATGAGTACAACGACCCTGATAGGACTTTATCGTCGTCGCGATAGGGTGCGTCATCGTGATGTCAGTATGTATGTCTTACACTTTACAGTTCCCCTTAAAATTAACATTCGGATTCGTACTTTCCGTTATTTGCGAAGTCTTAACCGGAGCAGTGGTTTCCAGTAGTTAGAGGTCCAACTTACGATTTCCATGTCATGATTTGGAACCCAGTCTGGTGCATTACTTTTGATAATGGATATCATCATGGATTTCATCATCACTGCAATCAAATTGGGGAAGGTAAACATCGTGAAGAAACTGCATATCCTCATAACAAAAATTCGAGGATATATGACATTCACCAAACCGCACGAGGCCCATGTGGTGGATTACGGCCCATACCTTCTCACAGAGGAGGACTGCGTCACAGCAGTGGGAACATAATAGGATGAATTATTATTAATTATTAAACCCAACTTCGGGTCATCGGTGACGTTTTCAGAGGTCGTGTAGGGGTCGCGCTATAGTGCATGGACTCTTTAACTTATGTTGCGTGTCGATTTTGGCAAGCACTATTGTGGTGGAAAGATCCAAACATCCAACCAAGATTGGGCAAATGTTTTAACAGCTCATAAAAGTATGACCCTACAGTTGATGCCAAAATATTTTATGTTGGAGAACATTATTAACTGGAGAAAGCCTGTAAACCCGTAACATATAATTCTAAAAAATCTGATATAACAAACATGAATTTCATGAAATCATTATCAAACTAAAGACTTTGTTGACCTAAAATTGCGTTAAATTGAGAAGAAAAACAAATTAACGGCCCCAGTACAAGCTACTTCTGAATTAAATTAGGCCAGACATGTGTAGATCATTCCAGTACAGTTTTGCTTTCATTAGAATGAATATGTGGAAAATAAAGTATTATTGATTAGTGCATTCCAAAACCACAATGATAAGCAAGTCTGAAATCATTCAAATTGGTTAGAACATAAATTACAGTACAGACAATATAATGCATGGAAAATTAAGAAACTGGTTTGACATCATCGCTTTAAAAATAATAACTCTAAGACCTATACCACATTTTAAAAAGAAAAAAGGTAGAAAATGAGCCTAAAAGCTATGTTATAACAGGGAGAAATTAGTAAAAAAGACAGTTCTACCAAATTGTGAGCTAAAAATATGATTGAAAATTCAGTTTGCATTTTCATATTTACATTGGCTTTTTGAAGTATTTTGTAAAATCTTCCTTCCTGTAAAAGTGTACAAAGATATAATGGGAATTGTCCATAAGGATTAGAAACAAAAGTTAATTACATAAACAAATACCAGAATGAAGCAGGAGCCAAGAAACTTTTCATGAAGAATACCAGTTTTCTTTTTTTTTTAAGTAAAGTTTTTATGGTATTTTTGGTGTTATTTTGAATTACACCTTCTTTGCAACAAAGTCTGTAATACTTTATGAAAAGGGACAATAAGCCTTTCAGTTTTGTATGGTATAACTAGATAAATCTTAGATAAACTCCCTTAGATAAACTAGATAAACTCCCGACTTAGCGGGAAATCTGAATCTGGGGGCACTACCGTGCCCCGAGATTCAGATTTACCGCTAAGTCGAGCAAAAAAGCGGCACGGCCGTACCATCGTTTTCTCGAAGCAGGTCAGGCCATTTTCGACCCCCTATAACTTCGTCGTGGATAAAACTAGAAGATGTCGTGGATAGAACCAGTAGTTTAAGAATTATAATGAGTCAGTTTCTTAATTTTGTCACTCACTGACTGACTGACTGATCATCAAAAGTCTAAGGCACTTCTAGCAGACATAGAAGCTTCAAACTTAGAATACAATTAGTGTTTAGTGTATGAATCAAGGAAAAACTAAAATATTTTGAAATTTCAGTTATTTTTTTTTAAATTATAATAGGCTTGCATTTGACCACCATCTCACCTGATGGTAAGTAATGATGTGATCGAAGATGGAGCATGCTTACCTAGAAGCAGAACTATCTATAAAAAGAAATGAGATCCGATGAAAAACATTACTTGTCAAAAAAACCAAGTGTCGCAACTCAATTCTTCTACCATAAAAAGTTGTGAGATCCATGTAATACCAAGTCAGTTAATAATTTATTCAGTCCCTACTTAAGGGACCTTCTGTCTTAAGTTGTTACGTAATTATCTAACCTAACAACATCTCATAGTGACCATATCAATATTAAAAATCTGTAACGTTTTAAATAAATATATTGACTTGGCAATGCGATGCTTGAGTTGCAAGACTTGTTTTTTTTTACAAGTATTGTTTTTCATCGGATTTAACTTTATGGAAGCTTGAATGATATTACAGTGATGTGGTTCCAGGGTCTGTGATAGATTTTAAGCAGGAACACAGTAACATACTAGGACATACATGAAAATTGCATTTGTTGGTTGAATGGTCTCCAAATAACAACTGATACAATTGTAATATTTTTGACGACATGGTTGGTGCAGTGCTTGAACAATTGGCAGCTGTGCTGCATTTCGCGTGTTTGATTCCAGCCCCAGAACAAATGTTTGTGTGCCCTACAGACAGTTGTTCAGGGTCTAGGTGTGGGTAAAAATGCACACACAACACAGGAGAAATTGCTGGTGTGGGGCAATGTATTATTTTTAATTCATTACATTGAAGTATTTACAATAAGATTTTAACTAAGTTTTGACATATTACTTTTTCAACCTTGTCATAAAATTATCCAGTCATGTTAAATGTTAATAGGTTTTCAGTGTTGCTCTATTAGATTATAGTCCAGCATTAATCCATAATTATAAAATGTTATTTATTTTTCAGATCATACAAAATTGTCTAATTGGCACTCACATAGGTCACTGGACATATTTACTTACTAGAAATAATGGTTTTAACATTTTTCCTTTTTGTGGTTTGATAGATGGAATGTATTTGGAGTTACAATAAATGGTAAAACAACTACCAAGTATATGTTATGTTAATTTAATTGATCAGCTGTGTACATTTTCCTTTTTTTTTCTATGAAGCATCTTACTTATTATTCTAGGAAAGTGGGTAATTAAAAACTACAGAAAGTATGAATGCCAAAGAAGCAATTTTCTAGGTAAAACTGAGTCTTTGCTTTTCGTGGTAGACTATTCTATTGTAGGCTTTAAGCAAATAACAACAAATTGATATCTGTTGTAGCTCACATTGATACCAAGAATGTCATTATATGTGTCATCCAACCAAGTGTGTCAATGAAAACAGCTGATTGGTATGTGATTAACTCACACCTATACAACTCAGGGGCAAACTTACCTACACAAAGGATATTAACATTTTAAACGATACATTAGTTTTCGTAAGTAATACTTGCTAACATTAACATTAAATCTAAGATTCGTGTAAACAGCATGCAAATGAAACACTTCCGACTGGATGTTACGAAATTCATATAGGTTATTTAGTAATCAACAATACGTGAATAATAAGCACCACCTGCAGGGGGCTCCATCCCGAGCCCAGCTGCGACTGGCGCCCGTTGGGGTTGTGCTGCGAGCCGCCGGACATGCTGCGCGGCTCTGTCGCGGCACTGTTTACTACACGTATTCAACACCAGTCCGTCAACAAACACTCCCTCAGTCCACCATAATGATGCCGGCAAGTTTGAAGCCTTCGCCCGCGTAACTGCGCTCCCTTACGACGTGTACAGATACTTCTGAAACGTTTTCATCAGCGCACATTAAATTATCAACTATCCATAGTGTGCCACATGTACTCTAGGCGCGAAACAACTCACTTCCACCGGTAGCAAACACTTATTCCAAAGAAAAACTAAGATTATTTAGTGCATGGTATGGTGTTCACGAATTTGATGCTCACTTCGCGTGACATTTTGAACGCATTTAGGTTTTGAAATTAAGCACTTCTAGCTCAAATTGTAGTTTGAATTCGGTTGCCGGAATACTGGACACTGTATCTTACCGAATAAAACTTAATATTTCGCCGATAATTATCACAGAAAACGTAAAAGTCCCCAAAGTATTCACTAGATTCGCCTTCACAATGGTGGCCGATTGGGTTTTTGAAAGCACATACAACGCCATCTTCTGGCAAAACTTCAAAAAGAAGTCGGTAAAACAGCAGAACGGAAGCATGTTTTCTTTTGTCTTTGGTACGCAAAAAAACACCGCGTGCAGGACAAAAAAACGTGGTAGTTGAAACTGTAATATAATTGCAAAACATAACTAAATAAATAACATATGATTATTTGGTGATAAATTGGTTATTACGAATACGGGGTTTTCAGCAAAAGTTAATGAATTGATCACATACAACTAAAATAATATAATCTTTTTATTTTTATGTACTGGCAACATCATAGCGTTGCTATAGCAACGAATGTTTTGTTTTCGTTGTGCTATCAAGTTTTATTGTATACCTATATTCTCTGCATGTAAGTCCAATAATTCAATGAAAGATAGTGAGATCACCAAGTTTTTAGTATCATTTACGGGTCAGATTGAATATGTGACATTTCCTGCCGGAGTGTTTGATGATAAGTTGTATGTACAGTATGAAACGGTCTGGGGACCCGATTGGGAGCCTGTATCGGGTCTTACATCGGGTATGAGTCAATTGGCACGCTGCGGTGTGGACCCTGAAAGAGTCGTCTTCAATTTGCCTTTGGAAATGGTATTTAGTAGTACTAACGTTTCTGGTTGTAAGTATTGTATAGCAGACAAGTATACATCCAGATGTACACACCATGTATCCATGTTCTCTCATTAAATATATTTATTTTACAGGGCCACAAATGATTGTAACTGTAAGGGCCCAGAACACCATTAGTGGCGATGCTCTTAGAGGCTATTCCTTGTTTCTATTGTCGCCCACCGCTGGCCCAAGTCTGGGAACAGCCCCTTTAGTAAGACCGCAAGCTGCCACCATGCTTGGCGAATGGATGGCTTGGATTACTGGCAGACACCCTGAGTTGGCAGACCCTAAAATGCTAGCAAGTGGAAAGGATAACTATTGTAAGTATTTTCTACGAAATAGCAATGCAACAAATGCGTTTTGGGATTTTGAAAAACTGTTCAATGCTGCAATGCAATCAATTGCTGTCCAATGTTCCAAGTCATAATATTTATGACTGCAATGTAGGTACCTACGGGGCAGGACCCGTGCTCCACCTGATGACGTTGTTGTACAGTGATGCAGTAAATTGTTTTCCCTATATGTTTCAAAATATTGAAAGAATGATTTACTATTAAGTTTATATGTAGGTATATTATATATGACCTTATAGCTTTTATATTATTTACGAAAAAAACCTTTTTTGGTGAATACAATTTATGGAAAAGAAATTCAACGTGTCTGCTTTAGTCTTTTCGTTGTTGAGAAGTTGTCAGGAATAATTATATTTTAGAAATAATTATGTTATCCCAGGAACAAGACTTTGAGAACAATAGTTCTCAACAGCCCATTTTTATAAAAAGAAAAAGGAAGAATTATACTTACGAGTATATATGGCGGTCTTCAGTACTATAAGCAAAAGATACTTATATAAAAAACAAAAATTAACAAAAAATAGAACCGACTTCCATATCAAAGCACTACAAAGCTAAAAATAACTTTAATTTCGGTAGTCGGTGTTATTGGTTTTGGATTTTCTGTTTTTTTCACACCGCCTTCCGAAATTAAAGTTATTTTTAGCTTTGTAGTGTTTTGATATGGAAGTCGGTTCTATTTTTTGTTAATAATTTTTTTTTTCACGCTTTTTAGTGGGTCGGTTTGTAATTTATCTAGTTACAAAAGCCATAATGTCAACAACTTATCACCTTTTACAAAATGTTTCTTTTCCCGATGCATAGCTGTTAATTTTTGAGGAGTTCTCCTGGTACTTGACCATCAGCTCTACATCACCATACTCGTATGTATTCCGACAAGCATAAAGTATTTAACATCCGTACTCAAGTAATCGAATCGCAATCCATGAAATACTTATTATTGAGTAGTTTCAGTGCCCATCTGTGGTCTTCATCATCAGTTCAACTTCCCCAAATGGTACTTTTCGAAAGCAACTGCTCAAGGTACTATAAGAAATACCCAAAACGCTATAGGTGTGCCTATAATATTTGAAGAGTTCCCTCGATTTCTCCAGGATCCCATCATCAGATCCTGATTTCGTAACAATGGGACCAACTAGAAAGTATACGCTTTCGAACAAAAAAAAAATTTCCAAATCGGTCCAGCCATCTCCGAGTTATGAGGTAACATACATAAAAAAAAAAGTTCAAGACGAATTGTAAACCTCCTTTTTTTCAAGTCGGTTAAAAATGGTAACCAGTTTTGTAGTCTAAAAAGAAGAAAAGTGTGAAATGTCTTGGTTTGGTCACTTTAAAGGTAACACTGTCTTATATTAATTAAAATGTTATCGTCTAAAGGTGCATTCTCACACACCAGTCACCGTCAAGTCACGTCACCGGCCAGGTTAAAAAAAAAACAATGTTTCTATACTCCTAGTATGACTTTGTTCCCACACGTCAGTCACCGGCACGTGATCTATCAGTGACGTCACCGGTCAGGCACGTCAAAAAATATTTCCATACAAGTATCATACTTTTATCCCCACACACCCGGGATCGTCACGTCTAAGTTCAGTCAGCGTCGTGCTACCGTCATTGCTACAAGTTACGCAATCACAAAACGCCTGTTTACAAGTAGCTCTTCATCATCTAAAATTAATGCGATCATTGCCAATTGCGTATTAGTCAAACATGGCATTTTATCCGTCAGGCCAGTATCTGTTCTGTAGCATGACACACACCTAATCACTGACCAACCCGTAACTTGACTGATGTATGTGTTCAATAATTCAGTCATACCGGCGACGTGACGGTGACTGGTGTTTGTGGATACGTACACAAACCGTCACCGATCCGTCGTCGGTGACTTGACGGTGACTGATGTGTGAGAATGCACCTTAAAGCCCTCATGTGGTGTTCTGTTTAAATTTTCCACCTGCTACCACCTAATCGAAATCTATGCGTCATCTATCTTATGATTCTTTTCAGAAATATACATAATTACATATGAAACGTTACATACATAAACTAAAATGTATCTTTTTTTACTTTCTACTTAGTGTAGAATTTGGCTCGCATTTGACAACTATCTCATTTGATGGTAATTAAGCGATGATGTGGTCGAAGATGTAACACGCTTGCCTAGAAATATTTTATTCACTCTTGACTTAATCATAGCTTGTTTCAGTTTTAAAATACGGGGCTTGCAAAATACCTCTAAGTAGCAGTAGGTTGATTGTTAGTCCGGACTAGGTAGTGCAACTTTTAAGTGGCAGTAGTTTGTTTGATTTAATGCACCGAAATACCGATACTCTGTACCTAGTGGCAGTAGTTTTGATAGCGGTATAAATAAAAACGGTATAAATAAGGTTATTGAATCGAACCGCTGTATAAAATATATAAAAAGGTGTTATTTTCAATTTACACAATATATGGAAGAAATCCAAAATTATTGGCTTCAAAAATAAAACTTACACATGCATTATAGGTCTCTGTTGCAGCTTGCCTCTATTGCCACATGATCGCATTGCAGAAGGACGGCAATATATTTTGATAGAGAGTATAAATTTTCAAATTACGAAGATCCGGGAATTTATTCAATAGCTCGAAAAAAATATCAGTAAAAGTTTTGATGAATGGTGTGTATTCGACGAGAAACACCGTACAAATAATGTATCGGAGAGTTGGAATTCCAAACATAATAAAGAGTTCGAAAAACTATGGTAACCCTAAGTAGATTGCTTACAGTGATATCATAAAATACTGATTCTTTAGATGTCCCACCAACTAAGAGCCGCAAAGAAAACTGTGAAGAAGACCAACTTATTTTAAATTCGCAAATGCAATTACTTAATAATGAAATTTCTTTGGGCCATTTTTTGGAAAAACTGCGTGAATTTAAATTCTTTTGATTACATTTTGAATTGTTTATTTCTCTTAATTACTTGACTGTACTAATCATCAGGTGGAGCACGGGACCCATATAGTACCCGTGCTCCACCCAGGTGGAGATCCTAGGTGGAGCACGGGTCCTGCCCCGTACCTACTATGCTTACGTCATAATGTACTTATGTTTATCAAAAGACTGCCCAACACACTCGGTAACGAGTAACGAGTCTATACGAACGGTAAGGAGTGAACGTCTTCTGGGCTCGCTCGTTCCGTCGCGCGTCGTAGAAACATGGCATGGGTACCATCAGGTGTGATCGATTTTTCGTTTTGTTTACAGTGTTACGGACGGAATCTTATGGAACGGTGACTGTTGCAATGTCCATGGTGTCAAAGGATCTCCGGAAACTTGGATACGATAACCAGCCTCCGATCTTTAAAGCGTACGATGCATGAAGACTCTTCGCCACATACTTGTTGTGATTTCCAATCGGCGTAAGAAAAACTTTAAAAGTATAAAGAAAATAACTACCTACTTAATTCGCATTTTGAAATGTTTAACTATTGTCAATAAAAGTATTAATAACAAGACAACAGCTTTCAGGTGGACCCTTATTTGATCAGTTCCGCAAAACAGTATCAGCAAAACATGCTGTAAATATACAATAACACACATACGTTTACTCTCTATTATTAAGTATTCATAATATTGGCAGAACTTTAATTCAAATTCAAATAGCCTTTATTTCTGATATTACATTTTTCTATTATTATTACATCTGTATATAAATTATTTCTATTTCATGCACTTATATTGTTTACAATAATATTATCATGCTAAATTTATACAGAGAGAGTGTTGGCCCAGTGGTTCAGATCCTGAGTCAGTTGAATTTTGTACGGGTGTAGTGCTAAGTCACGATGCAAAATTCGCCAACTTGTGGTCTGCCAAAGGCCGACTTCTTGTGAGCGACGCAAGGGCGGATCCAGCTTTGGTGCCAGGGGGTGGTCACATAATCATGGTCAAGTCACAAGAAGTTATAATTTGTATTTCCTGACTCCGCTGCCACTTGGCCATCCACTGCCGATATTCGTTTACAACGACAGAAACAAGTATTATCTAGTAACAATGTTTAAAAAATTTAATTAGTGGTCCACCTAGGTCCTGGACCCAGCCCAGGGGGGGGTCATGACCCCATGACCCCCCCCCTGGATCCGCCATTGGAGCGACGACGCAAAAACAACTGCCTCGGTTTCTCCTGTGCACCCTCACGGACAGCAACGATGTTTTCGGCAGATCTTGCGTTTTGTCAACACAAATTATATTGATTGTGTCTGAGCCAGTGGACTCAAATTTATCCACCATACTGCGAAAATTCCTCTCAGAATAGCGACCGTAAAATGGACGAAGCGCGCGGAATGTTGCTCGTACAGAACATCCATTTTGATAAAACGATTTTATCATTTGCACTTGCTGTTGGTTGAACCCTATATCCGGCCATGGTGATTTGGCAAAACAGACTGAATAAATGACAGCCAATTTGACAGATGTAACTTCAAATAGATGGCCGCTATCAACTGTCAAAGTTCGGAAGTCCCTATTGGAAGACCCGTTATTATTTTAATTTTGATTACATTTAATTTAACTATCCAATTTACTATTGTTACTACTTATATATATAATATTTATATTATATTGTGTAATAAGAAATTTATTTTGTGATATCGGTAACATTATTATCAGCTTGCCCTTTGGCATAAGCCTCTCCTAGGGTTTTTCATATTTCCCTGTTAGCAGCTTTTCTTTGCCACATTGTTGTAGCTATTTGCTTGATCTCATCTTCCCATCTTCTTTTTTGCCGTCCTTTCTGTCTTTTTCCATCGCTAGGGTACCATACAGTAACATATTTTGTCTACTTTTTTTCTCCCGTTTCTTATCATATGGCCTTATCATTAAGTTTTTTCACTATATACCTATGACATATCGGTGACTTTTGTCTTGCTTCTTATCTGAGTTAATTTGATTTTATCCCATAGCTTGATGTTCAGAATACTTCTCTCCATTTTGTTTTGGCAGACTTTTAATGCACTATTCTGCTTCTCAGTGAGGGCCCAGGTTTGTGCTCCATAGGTTAAACACGGTAGTATGCACGAGTTGAATACTGTAGTTTTGTCTTTTAAGGGTATGTGTGGGTTCTTTATGACTTCCTTGAGAGACCAGAATCTTTTCCACGCCTTACTTATTCTGGTATTTATTTCTTTAATTACTTAGATAATAGTTTTTTTTATTTTCTGCCTGTAAGCTGTGAAGCTACGTTTTATAAATAAATAAATGTGAAAGAATGCACACTCCTATAGAACGACTACGCATACGGAATTTCCCATCAACTCGAATTCTGTATCTATTGTGCAATTTCCGAAAAATGTCTTCTCAAAGAAGCGGATTTTACCATTGAAATCATCATCTATTGAGTTAGGCGAACTAAATACATATGTAATCGAAAAGATAACAGTTCCAATTTAGAATAATAACAATACAATATAGTTAGCTTTTTTATTCGGGATGAGCCCACTCTTGGTCTGAATCTCGCCTGATGGTAAGCGATAGATGAGGTCTGTTGTAATTTCGGGGTGCTTCCAAATAAGTGACACTAAAAAAATATTCTTTTGTTTTTTGGTGGGAAAATCATCTATAGACTCCTCCCGCTCTGGGTTGAGCGGAAGGGAGTGTCAGACTTCTACTTACTAAAAACCCACCCTGTTCCTTCACTGCCCATACCTTCCGGAGCCGCGGTATCTCTTTAGAACATTCCCGCAACCCCGGCAGACAATGGCCCCGTCGGGCCACGTCAATGCGCGTGGAACACGACGCGCCCTCAACTCGGGCCTGCCCTTACCGGACGGTGAGTTACCCCTACTCGCCGCCGCCCGCGCCTACGATGGCCGGAGATCGCCTCGCGATCCCCAACGCCCGGGTCTTGGGCTCTCAACGGACGTCTCTCGCGGTGACTGGGGCGTGAGGAAAAGAGTTCTCTCTCCGTCACACGCTCGGCGTTCGCAAAGAAGGAGTACTTTGCTAGCATGACTGCTTCAAAGAAGGAGGAGACCGCATCCCATTTCCCCTCGCCTCCACCGTATCCTCCAGGTGGTCTTCACAATGATGACTCGGGCGTGTCCTCCCGCTGTATCCGAAAGTGGTACCTCCCGAAACAACTATGTCCGGTAAGCACCAGCGTCAGGCGGAAGATGAGGACGCTGTAGCGTTTCCCAAGCCACTCCTCAAAGAGGGGCTTATCGCCGTGGTTGCGGTGTGCCCGAAGATTACCCCCTACATACAAACTTACGAAATTTTACATTTTTATAATATTAGTATAGGATAAAGCAACTGAAGAACGTTTCACAAAGGTTAAAAAAAGGGAAACAATAGTACCTCCTCCATACTGGAAGTCGGTAAAAATATATCACAACTTAATGAAGTCTTAACCGTTGTAAATTAACACTAAAACATCTAGTTTGAAGGAATTCCAACCAGTGTATACTCATATTTTGTTTCGAACATGGCTTACACAATACCGTTTTATTTACTCTGTTCTACGTCACCGCGACAGATAACATTGATGAATATTAATTATATTAAACATATAAATATATTTATTGGTTTGTATTTCTACTATAAACTGTCCTAGATATTATGAATGACAATGGCGCAAACTCGTCTTAATTGCTGAAAACCTTGCCCGCATGATTTAAGATAGGCCTATAATTGCAAACGTATTTTTAACTTCATTGTCATGCATTTTATGAATTGTTTTCCCTTATATACTTTTTATACTATTTGGCGTCTGAGTCTGCTGAGGTTTTTGTATAAACTATAAGTAATTTGTGATTGATGAAAAATTCGGTTCTGCTAACGGCTTTCCTCAATGTTATCTAAGCAGTTCACGGTCACATTTAAATTAATTATTCTGATGATAACTGTGTTTAGACATCCTGAAATAGTCATTGATTAATTATGATGGCTATAAAACCCGAGTTGACAGCAGTAATTATGGGTATTTCTTATAAAATTTCAAAATTTTAGATATTATTAAAATTCTCTTGTTTTTTGGATAAACTTAGATATTTTTTGCAGAGATTATAAAAGTTGCTTTCAGAGATCTATTTAGGAGTATTCGTCTTCCATATTTTTGTATATTATCTATAAAAATGAGGTAAAAAAAAAAAAACAAATGAGGGAATTATTAACAGAGTGAGGGAATATTTATTATTATATTATAATAATAAACATGTACAAATGAAGGAAATTATGTAATTTTAATTATATTATACAATTAAATATCATATTCTAAAGAAAATGAACTCAATAACTCATCATTTGTTCATAGTCAATCATAGTCAACATAAATATATATAAACACGAAAAATAAAAAAATACACTAGTATAGAGGTAACAAATGTTTTTAACTTTATATTTATTTCTATTTATCCTTAAACTTTGTATTAAGCATTTCTCTAAAACTCAAAACGTCTTCATATTTATTTATTAAGCATTCATTATTATTAATATCAATCTGTATTAGTCTTTTCTTGTATTCATTTTTTGGTCTTTGAGATCAATTAATTATTCAGTCTTAATTTTAACATAATTTGTGGAGTTCTATCTTATATGTGGAATCTAACTCTGTAATAATGTAATTCCCCCTCTTAACTAACTTTGGTGTCTTTATTTTCTGTATCTCATCTTCCCAGCTATACCTATAATTAGTCATCTTTAATATTAGGCCATCTCCAAAACTTCAAACCTTTCTTCATGCACCTAACCATTAAACCTTCTTCAAAAACAGATAAAACTTCTCCGGGAACGGGATACTTTGCCGTGCCCCATTTCATCAGAACATTATCTCCAGTGGTAGCAATATTATCATTGTCTGAGACAACAGTAGATCCATCATTTTCTAAATCAATTTTATAATTCTAGTATGATCTTGAATGCGCGAAGACAACGCTAAAGACAGTCGGTGATTATCCTTCATTATGTCCAATTCCATTGACTTTTGAGGAGCTTTGTTTTGCCTCCTAGTAAATCGATCACTTTGGTGTTGTTGAAAATATCCCGAATGATAGTGGGTACAATCTTCTTCGCAATCTATGCATGAAAGTCGTCTGCACTGTAAGGTGTTGTTAAAGTCATTCACATTTTGCCAAGTAACTCTGGTCTGCAAAAGGTTGATAAGCTTATCTTATAATTGACTGTGCTTAAAAACTTTTTATGTGAATTATATAGTGTATCATATAAAATACGCTTTTGTTGAGTTTTAGCATCTTTGGCTTTAAGATAGTGTTTTTTCCCCGGACACATTCTTGAGTTTTCATCTTTCTCCAAAAATTTAATTACATCGTCCTTTACCTTCAGCATTTTATCGCTTATTTATCGAGGTTTTTGTCTTTTGAGAGTATCATGTTTAAAAAAAGATTTCGATACATGTAGAAACTTATATTTCTGCAGTGATTTCAATTTCAACATTTCGTAATACTTTTTCTTTTTTTCATGTTTCTTTCCAAGATCTTTGTAACTACTCTCTAGATCTCTTGCTAACGCTTCTCCGAAAACTAATTTATTTTTCACACTCTCAGGAACGTTTACATTCTTTAGGAGTGCATTTACTTTAGTTGCAGGCGATTTTGGGTCAGTTTTTTTTTTATTTCCGTCTCAAATACATCTTCTTGTATTTTTCGCTTAACCTTACTGCATTCTTCATTCTTTTTTCCAAAATTTGAAATCTTAGCATATAAAATAGCTCGTCGCCTTCGCATCTGTCATCTATTTCAAGCAGCTACATCTTCTCTAATTTGCTGCACATTTTCTGATACCGGACTTGGTAGGGGTGTATCATCAATTATTCTTTGTAAATTTTGGTGTGCTATAGCTTTTTTATTACTATACTTTACTATTTTCTTTCCATTGTTTGCACTTTTGTCTAAGTTCTGTAGCATTCATTTTAATAACTGATTTTACCTGACCCTTCTCTTTTTTTTTAATAATTTTGTCTTTCTTTTTCCCGCAGTTTTCATTTTTTCTCACCTTTTTCTATCATACTCTTTCTTTTTTAATTTTTTTTTCTGCTTCACTCAACTTCTTTGGTCGTGACAATTTTTTTCCACATACATGTACCTGTTTTAAATTAAATACCATGAAATACAAGTTACAAGAATTCAATAAAAAATCTTAAATAATTGTAGAATAGGTACTGTATAAGTCATTCCCTCATACAGCCGTCATTCCATCACTTCTAAATGCAGTGAGGGAATGACGAATTTTAACTAAAGCTACAGAATAACCTCAAATTGCTGGCTACATTTAGAATATGGATTTTACTCCCAGAAACGCATAAAACAACAGATTATAAACATATATACTAAAATGCTTAATACATACATGTAACGTGAGGTAATGATCGCCATAAATGTAACTCTTAACAATTTCTTACATAAATTATGTTTTTGCACAAACTCACCTACGGTTGAGAAGAAATCGCCATCATTGAATCATTTGAGAGTGTTGCCAAGTACTAAAAACAATAAGGTTGCGTTCTTCAATTTCATTCGATACGTTCAGAAATCGAATATTCGTAATAGGGTGAGGGAATGATTTTTTTGGCGGGACATATTTAAAATCAAATTATCGTTTTTATAAATTCGTCGTTATAAGATGAGAAGCTTTTATAGACAATAAAAATCATCTTTCTTATATATTAGCATAATTTTATTATTAAGAATATTCATATATTTGAGATGAGTAGGAATTTTAGTGATCTTTTTGAACTGAGGGATAAGGTGAGGGAATGTCTTTCACGGTAACAAAGTAGCCATATCTTTTTTTTTCTTTAGAGGTAAGTTATACGTTTTTTTTTTAATAATAGTGGTATAGACAGCGAACATTGAAATAAAAAAAAGACTTGTGTAGTTAATGCATATCGCACCTTTAGAATTGAAGTGGCTTAATTCAAAATTTTAAGAAAATGACTTTTATACACAGAACGACTAAAATACATGTTTATAAGTCGTTCTGTGTGTAACAGTCATTTTCTTAAAATTTTGAATTAAGCCACTTCAATTCTAAAGGTGCGATATGACTCGGCACTAATGACTCGGGAATCAAATTTCGAAATTTGATGAGAAATACCCTTATATAAAACAGCCTGATAGGGCCATTTCCTGCCGGGGTTGTGGGAATGTTCTAACGAGAACAACGGCCACAGAACGAGAGTGGGAGGATTCAATTGATGATTATCCCCCGAAAATTATCTGGGCCGGCCGGCAGTAGTCGGCGGCTGCGTTGAAGATTAAGTGGCGTTTGATAAGGTGCCCAAAAAGAGGCATGGAAATGGACACTAGACATATGCTTTAATTGCTGTTAAAGACTGAAAACAAAGTCTTTATATCAGCGCAGCACACAGAATTTCAAAATAATATTTTAATTGTTGTTAATAAAATAGGCCGTACCTAATTGAAGAATGTACACTTATTGTTTTATTAATAATTTTTACCTTTATCTTTAAGGTCTTCTTCTTCTTATTGTGTGGGTAGTAAGGTCTAACGACCCCATACACCCTAGTGTCAGAGTTTCTAGACCGCCTCAGGGCCACTGACGTGGACTATTTTGACGACCGCCATTAGGCGACCGGGACCACCGGCTTATACGTATCTTCCGAAGCACAGAACCATTGGCGTATCTAGAGATATTTTCCAGGGGGAGGCTAGCCCCCAGTGGTATCAAGAGCCATTTCAAAAAATTTGAACGCTTGAGTTTAGGTAAAAATTGGTATGCCGCGTAGCGATGCACACATATACAACACAAATAGTGTAGAGCGAATGTCGAGTCGGACTAAACAGTCTTGAGCTGTTATAATCATCTTTATGAGAAAAAGTGATTTGATTAATTAAATGTCTTAAGATAAAAAAAGATTAAACATATGTATTAGTTGTATAAAGTATATATTTAAAAGAAAAATATAAGTTATGTGACAACCGACTTCAACAAAATTAAACTCAAAAGTGTAAATTTCGGTGTTACTTAACTAAGAAAGATTACACTTTGTGTGTCGATGATATTTATTTCTACAAATAGGTTACAAGTAAGAAAGTGTTGGTGTATATCTATACAAAAATACGTTACACTTTTACACATAAGTTATGACCATATTTAGTTAAGATTAGTTGACCTCGGTATTTCCTAGCTGATTACTTTGAGAGAAACATTGAAACCAAATCAAATATTACAGTATCTTTTTAAGCCCAGACACTTATCAAATCATAAAATATGAAAACCACATAATTATCAGAAATAGCATCATGCGTTTTACTATACAATATGTATGGCATTGTCCGTAAATCCATCGATGCAGTGATCTCATTTTGGTTTGAAATGCCAATTCCTGTCATAATTGAACCAGATACCGCTCCTTGATTATTAAGATTGAGTTTAGATTTTTCAGTTGCTTTCAGAATAAAGCTAGATACACACATCTTACATTTGTAGTAAAATTTGGGTATGAGACCCATCTGTTTGTCTTTTTAGATAGCTTATTTTGTAGCCGAATTTTACACTGTGTTTGCTTATATTTATTAATTGACTCTAAAAGTACTGAAAATCTATTATTCGCCTTCCATGCACTTTATAATTATTCTAAAAAATAAAAATAAGCATTTGAGAAATTTGAACCTTGATTACAATCTGGTATAGATACACAATGTAATGGACTGGAAAGGAGGTAATTTTAATCATCATTATGAATATCTTTTACTATGAGACCAACCTTAAAATTGCGAAAAAGAATAGACGACCTCGTTCATTTATAAGTGACAAAGTTTATTAAATGGCTGATTGTTTTTCACATTCATAATAATGAGTACAATTACCTCTTTTAAGGGTTTATGTATATTCCGTTATACCCTGTATAACATGTTCAAAAATATAGTACCTTAAAGTTAGTTAGTTTAGTTAGTTTATCTTCAGACATTACACTACATAAATCTGAAGATTTTTGTATGTTCAAAATTTTCTACCTATACATGATTATGCACTGGTGCCTCATGCTGTTTCATATAATATATAGTTTTAGACTATCGCCGTTATTTACATATCTTAAATTTTTCGGTTTTTTTACCAGGTACCTTTTATTTGAGCTCTGATAACTTCCTACCTACTTTATCTTTCTGTGATTTTGGCGTTTTCCATATTATCGTAATTTCGGGTCTCAAACAAAAGTCACGCTGTAGAAGACGGACAGTTCAGAACTAAAGAAATATAGAAAGTCCAAAAAGTATTTACTATTGAGTCCTAAACTTCCGCTGAATGTTTAACCCTAGAAGCCTAATCTACGTAAATTTGACGTATACCGCGGCGAAATATCTCTGCCTCTTTCACGTTTACCGTCGGATCGCCACTAACTTCTGAACCAACTCAGTAGCCATTGAGACCTCGCAGGACACAGTTGCGTCATCTCGGTAAGTGCCGCCATTTTGTTGTAATAGAGAGGTTGCACGTCATTTTGACGTATAATTGGGCTTTGTGTAACTTTTGAAATTATTTCTAATTTTTTATTTTTGTGATTCGTTTGAATTAATCGTATTGTTTCGTTACATTTTTCATATAATATTAATATTTTCAGGTTGAATACAAAATGGAGTCCCGTCAAAGGCTAAACCAGGACGAAATAGCTACAATTTTAGAAAATGATGAGGATTATTCTCCGCTGGATTCGGACTCCAAGGAAGAAGATCGTGTAGTTGAAGATGATGTCTGGAGTGATAACGAGGACGCGATGGTCGACTTCGTTTTATAATATATATATAATATATATAAAAAAAACAAAAGGCGGCGTTGATTCCTTTGATCAAATGTGTAAGTCTATGTCTGCTAACAGGAAGACTAATAGGTGCCCGATGGCGGTCTTTTACGGGATGTTGAATATAGCGTTTGTGAACTCCTATATAATATACTGTCACAATAAGATAAATAAACAAGAAAAACCAATGAGCCGCAAAGAATTCATAAAAAAATTAAGCACAGATCTGACGACACCTTGGATGCAAGAACGACTACAAGCCTACTTTGAAGAGGACTCTACGCGACAATATAACAAATGTTTTAAAAATGTGGTACCGCCATCTCCGGAAAATATAAGTGATGACTGTGATGAGCCAGAACCAAAGAAACGACGCTATTATATATTTTGTTCATATAAAAAAGGCGGTCGACCAAAGCGCAGTGTTGAAAATGCAAAAAGGCTATATGTGGAGAACACAATATTGCTGTTTGTGAAGACTGTATATAAAGACTGTTTTTTTCTAAGAGACTAATAAAGTATTATTACAAGTTGATTTAATTTTATGAAAACATTTAAAACTAGTTGATTTTTTTTATAATTACATAATTTTAAGAAAAAGTGTTAGAGGCTTGATTTTTTTGTTGATTTTTGTCTAAGATTTGATTAAAGTGCCATAATTGTATTAATAAAGAGTATCTTTAATTTAAAATGTATTTTATTTATTAATTAAAACTTCAATTATAATAACTCATGCAAAAATATAGTTCATTAACAGAAAAAAATGGGAAAACTGAAGTTTTATTTTTACACGTCAATTTTACGTATGATTGGGCTTTATAGCTAGTTAAATATGATTGGGCTTCTAGGGTTAATGCAACGGGCGGTTTTTTCCTATAAAATTTAAAATAAGATATAATAATTTACCACTGAATAGACTAGAAACTACACAGTCACTCTGAAGGGTAACTGAAAAGACAATGATTGATGACGGCCATTCGGTTCAACACCTAAATTGAATCACTAGAACTTAAAACGGGATATATACATGTGTATTTTTTATTTTGAGTTTCCGAAGAAGTTTCGTAGAAAGTTCGCGAGTCGACACGGTGAGTTTTGTGTGTCGGGAACAGAATCGAGTGTTTAGTGATACATGTGACAGTGGTAGCGGTGTCGCTAACAGAAAACGAACGAGAAAGAAGGTAGACCGATTTGTCTGCTCATAAGCTTCCACCCGCAATTACTTCAGTTCATCCGTGATCATGGCGCTTGCAACAGTGCCGAAATATCGGAAACTCAAAACAATAAATACACATGATAATATCCCGTTTTAAGTTCTAATGATACTGTTAGTGACCGTGTTAGCCATTAGACCATCGTTACATTTGTCTTAGCAGCCCAAGTGTTCTTAGATAGGTGACATTTTGAAAACAAAAATAAACATGGCAGCTGTGCGAATCCATTATACATGGATAAAAAAAAAATCGAATACTACAATATGGGTATCAAATTAAAGGGCTTAACACAAGAATTTTAAAATGTATATCATGTTTATCATTAGTGTAATACTGGCAAAAATAATACAAAGAGAAAGTTTAAAAATATGGACTAAGCTTTTTCACTTTCTGAATCCGCTGGGGTGCCAGTGTGACACGACCGGGAAAAATAAAAAAAATGTTAATTAATATTTTAACTAAAAAGTTGAAAAAAAAAGTTATTTAAAAAATATAACCATCCCATTAAAAAAATATGTTCAATTGGGTCCCGCCTGCTTATCACTTTTTAAAATAAAAATCTGCTTGTTTCTTGCATTTCAGTTGAGCAGTCGGGTTTTTTAGATTTTTTTAATAACTTTTTTATATTTTCGTGTTTGGACACCGAATTCCAAAAAAAATTGTTAAAAAGTTTTTTTTCACGCTTTTTAGTTTGTAATTTATCAAGTTACAAAAGCCAAAATGTCAACTACTTGTCACCTTTTACAAAATATTGCTTTTCCCGATACAGAGCCGAGGAGTTTTCCTGGTACTTCACCATCAGCTCTACTTCACCATAATGATGTATTGTGACGAGCATAAGCCAGTGCTTGACCATATTCAAGTAATCGAATCGCAACCCACGAAATACTTATCATTGAGTAATTCCGGTGGGCATCTATGGTCTTCATCATCTTTTGTGGACATAAGTCATAGATTTCAGAATCAGAAGTTAACTCTACGATGATTTTTCAGTAAACTACTTTTGGGAGATTACTCACCATAAAGCGATGCAGACATTTTAAGTAAATGTTAAGCGATAAAAAACTTCATTAATAATTGATCTATTTTGGACATGTATTTTAAAATTTCAAAGTTGACGTAAGATGGTAAAGCAGGCGATTGAAATCTTAGAAATTTGCGAGAAAATGCGAAACGCTTAACGTACGAAATAAAAATTTCACATAAATTAATTTAACATGTATCGCAACAATAGTGTCAACAAGAAGAATCTGAAAAGTCAAAAAAAAAACTGGCCAAGTGCGAGTCGGACTAGCTCATGAATTGTTTCTTAGTAGCAAGAGTGTTACGTTGGTATAAATGACAAAGTTACACTAGGGGTTAAAAGTATGAAATTGCTGATTTGAACCGAAAAATTAAAACTCCTTTTTTTTCTAAAATGTAACATACTTATTTAACCAAAATATTTACCTTCATTACCTATACATTGTTGCCATTCAATCGGAAGGTTATTTATGCCTTTGCGATAGAACTCTCAGGATCTCGATTCGACAAACTTAAAAGCATTTTGCACACTGCCTCTTGGGAAGATTTGTTTATGTCGTTGAAAATTGACCCGAAAAAAAAATTACGTCCATTAGAGCAAGGTCTGGCATCTCGGTCTGGTTGGTACGTAGGATAATCTATGGTTTTTGACCGCAGCATCTGCAGACCTTCTTTTTCTTTTTTTTTTCCGGGTGGGAAAATCATCGAATGACTTCTCTCGCTCTGTGTTAAGCGGAAGGGAGTGTAAGGCTTCTACTGACTAAAAACCCACACTGTTCCTTCAGCTGCCCTTAAATTCCGGGGCTGCGGTATCTCGTTAGAACATTCCCGCAACCCCGGCAGGCAATGGCGCGTGGAACACGACGCGCCGCCGACACGGGCCTGGTGCTTACCGGACGGTGAGCTACCCCTGCTCGCTGTCTGCAATCCCGCATCTACGGTGGCCGGAGATCGGCTCGCGATCTCCGACGCCCGGATCGTCTCCCGCGGCGGCTGGGGCACGAGGAAAAGAGTTGCCTCTTCCTCGCATGTTCGGCCGTCTCCTTCGCTAGCAGAAGGAGGCGACTGCATCCCATTCCCTCTCGCTCCGCACCATGGTCTGAACCAGGGCCGGGCGCGAGAGGTCGCCGCCGACAATTGCCTCAACGAGGACATCTGCAGAGTTACTACAGTTTTTCGTGCAGTGTGATGTCTTGCGTGGAGCAAATAATGGAGAAGATCGGTTCACGAGTCGGGGCTGTTTCGTTTAAACCTATATAATATTATGTATTCGATTCAACTCATATAGGTTTAATGTTTTTTTTTAGTTTTATTGTTGTTTGCAAGCGTTATAAGTCTCAAAGTGCTATGGGGATTTTCTTTAAGAAATTTCCCAGTAATAGCCCAGAGTATGGAAGTTGACGGTCGGATACCCCCGAGCCTCGGAAAGTTCGTTAAGCCGCTGGTCCTGGCTGTCATTCGAACATCTTTGAGAGTCGTTACGGGTAGTCATAGGTAAGCTAGTAAAATCTAACACTGGCCTAGACAAGGGGTATCGTGTTACCCAGTTACTGGGTTATGGAGGTCAATAGCAAAAAAACATGACGTGTTAAAGTGTTATTTATTACCAATTTACAAAATAAATATTTCATTTCATTTAATTTCATTTCATAGGCAGTGGCGCCATGTACAACACTAATACTCAGCTGCATTGGGTTAGACTGGAAGCCGACCCCAAAATAATTGGGAAAAGGCTAAGTACTCATGATGACTTCCATATATATATACCCGATTGATTATTATTTATTTTTTAATTCTTTTATACAACGTGTAACGGAAACCCCATATCTATCCAAAAGGACTGAAGACTACATCTGGAAACATGCGCACGCCGCACGGCTTACAATAGCTTACTGTAGCAAAAAGTGTCGTTACAACTTTTCGTCTTAATTTTTTCCGTCTAGCCCCCTTTCGCAACGCGCGATAAGGAACTTCGTTCCAAAAACTTTTTAACAAAAATTAAACCGAATAAAAATACTGCAATGTGAATTTTTTTTTGCAAAAAAGAAACCGACTTCAAAAAACCATAAAAGCACTAAAAAGTTAAAAATAATACTATAACCTACCTATATTAATAAACCTAATCTAGCCTACGATTAAACAATTTTTTAAAATTTAAATTTTTTGGAGTCGGTGCCAAGGTAGTTAAGTAAGTTTAAGGTAATTATTATTATTTCATTTTAATCCTCGAATTCCTTGCTTTTCTTCCGTTGTTGCATTGTGTAAACTGTATTTGCTCCGATTTTATTGTTTTCCAATTTAAATTTATATTTAGAAGCTGTAAGATTTATGTTTTGTTTTTTTCTGGCCTTAGTCTGTAGTTATATTATTAACCGACTTTAAAAAAAGGAGGTTCTCAATTCGTCTTGAACTTTTTTTTTTATGTATGTTACCTCATAACTCGGAGACGGCTGGACCGATTTGGAAAATTATTTTTGCGTTTGAAAGGGTATACTTTCTAGTTGGTTCCATTGTTACGAAATCAGGATCTGATGATGGGATCCTGGAGAAATCGAGGGAACTCCTCAAATATTATAGGCACACCTATAGCGTTTGGGTATTTCTTATAGTACCTTGAGCAGTTGCTTTTGACCGACCGAAATTAAAGTTATTTTTGGATTTGTAGTGTTTTGATATGGAAGTCGGTTCTATTTTTTGTTAAAAATTTTTTAGTCATTTAGGTATCGTACATTGCTTGGCACCGACTCCAAAAAATTGTTATATTTTACAAGATGACCCGCCACGACTTCGTTCGCGTGGTATCCTACCCCTACCCAACCGATACCACTACCCCTATCCTACCGATACCCTACTCATACCTTACTCTACCCCTACCGTACCCAAACCCTACACTACCCCTATACCCTACCAATACCCTACCACTACCCTATCCCTACCCTACACCAACCCTACCCCTACCCTACTCTCCATTTTATTTTGAAAACGTTTGTAGTGGAAATAGAAAAGGGCTGTTTTGAGGGTTTTCCCGCTTTTTTTTTTAATTTTTCTCAACTTTTAAACCTTCCCCAGACCTCCACGAACATTTCAAAACCAAGATAAGATAAATCCGTTCAGCCGTTCTCGAGTTTTAGCAAGACTAACGAACAGCAATTAATTTTTATATATATACTAGTACTCTCGCGGGGCTTCGCTCCCGTGGATTCTATCACGGTAAAAACATAACTCTCCTTTTTGCAGTCGGGTAAAAAGTAGCCTATAACCTTCCTCAAGCTTCAAGCTACTTCCATACCAAATTTCATCCAAATCCACCCAGTACTTTCGAAGATTAGCGCGTTCAAGCAAACAAACAAACAAACTAACAAACTTTTCAGCTTTATAATATTAGTATAGATATATAGATATAGATTATAGGTTAATCGTAAGTAGGTTAGGTTTATTGATATAGGTAGGTTATAGTATTATTTTTAGCTTTTTAGTGCTTTTATGGTTTTTTGAAGGCGGTTTCTTACTTTGCAAAAAAAAAAAAAATATTTGTAAATTTTTAGTGACATATATTTTTAATTTTATAAAATAATGGGAGCGCTAGTAAATATGCTTCTCGTATGAGAAAACGGCGTCGAACTGAAACTGAGAATGGAAAACGATTCTATTTCTTTTTCAACCGACGACAAAAAGAGGAGGTTATCGATTCGACGCGTCTATTTGTTTTTTTTTTTTTTATGTAATTATGTATGATCAATTGATCACCGATTACTCGAAGACGGCTGAACCGATTTAGAAAATTCTTTTTTTTATTGAATGAGTATACTTCGAAATTGGTCCCATTTTCAAAAACGAAAATACAAAACTAACGACACCGACTACCGAAATTAAAGTTATTTTTCACTTTGCAGTGTTTTTTGGGAGTCGGTTTAATTTTTTTGGTAAAAAGTTTTTATATTATTCGTGGTACACCTGAAAAGTGCATACCATTACAATTCCAACAAGCCCAAACACAGCTAAGATACATTGTCTTGATATGGAGTTCCGGTGCCTGTCTCTTGGATTCATCATCAGATCTGATAGTAGAATAGTTCTTATTGAACGCAAATGCTTAACTTGTTTTAGAAAATACCAAAATCGCTTTTCGTTTTCCTATAAAATTTGAACAGTTCCCTATATTTCGCTAAGATTCTATGACTTTGTGACTTTTGATTCAAGTGACTATGGGACCAATTGGAAAGCTTTGGAACAAAAAGAAATAATTTTCCAAATCGGTTCGTAAGCGACGGAGTTATGCGCGAACAAAAAACGCAATGCAGAGTAAACGAGAAGATCGTCAATGGAGATTTTTTTTAGAATTTTGTTGATTTTTCAGAAACGGCTTGTTCAATTTCGATAAAATTTTCATGGGACCATTTGGAAAGTATACCCTTTCCAACAAAAAAAGAATTTTTCAAATAGGTTGGCAAGCGACGGATTTATGCCCGGACAAACATAAAAAAAATACAAACATCCGAATTGAGAACCTCCTCCTTCCGAAATCGGTTAAAAATAACTTTAATTTCGGTAATCGGTGTCTTTGTTTTTCTATTTTCGTTTTAGGCACCGACTTTTTATTTGTCTCTTTTTAGTTGGCCGATTTGTAATTTACCTAGTTAAAGCCATGCGAACTACTCATATTACAAATATTGCTTTTCCTGATGCAGGGCTGTTAATTGTTGAGAAGTTCTCCAGGCACTTCACCATCAGCTTCACTTCACCATATGCATTGTGACGAGCATATTGTGCTTAGTAACCATATTCAAGTAATCGAATCGGAATCCTTCTGCGGTCTTCATCGTCAGTTCCACTTCACCAAATGGTATTTTCCGAAAGCAACTGCACAAGTTACTATAAAAAATACTCAAATCGCTATAGGTGTGCCTGTTCAGTCCCAAGCCAGCCAACGGTAACTGGTATGCTGAACTGTCCACGGTTCGTGGAGCCCTAAACGTAGCTTACAAACACAATATGGGCTCTTGGGCCCTACCAATACATAATACTAATAAATAGGTACACTTATAGCCTAGACTTACCTGAGCTGTAGACGCCAAGCGAGGATCTGTTTTGATCACGTCCGTGTGTGTGTGTGAGTATATTTGAAAGTATGGTGTCAAAGTGGTGTCACGGCGGTCACAAAGGATGCGTCCTTTATCACCAATTCACTATCACTTTCAACAAATTCGCGTGCCTTCGGTCTGGCGTCAATACGGCGGTATTGTTCCAAAATATCCCAGGTTTTTCGTCAATTCGGGATTACAATTTCTACTTATCGTTAATCGCGACCAAATTATCTTTTAACCGCGTAGATTCAACAGGATTTTTAATTTCAATCAATGAATCGATCTCAACAAACAAGGCGGTTGCTTTTTGCAAAGAAAATTATATGTCAAGTGAAAAAGTCAAAGACAATAGAATATAATGTTGCCAACCAAAAGGTGCGTTCGGTTTCACGTTGGACGAAACATCTACCCCCCCCCCCCTGGACGGGCCTACCC
Source organism: Tholera decimalis (assembly GCA_943138885.2). Classification (NCBI taxonomy): domain Eukaryota; kingdom Metazoa; phylum Arthropoda; class Insecta; order Lepidoptera; family Noctuidae; genus Tholera; species Tholera decimalis. Next base: position 39,470,694 of record OW964555.2, read on the forward strand.
GTCCGCTAATCAATTGGAAGCCTTGACAAAGTTGCGACCGCTCTCTTTATGATGGATCCGTCCACCAAAACCTCAGCAAAACGAGGGACCCCTTCGGTGCCAGCCACCGAATTGAGAATGCGCCCCCTGCGCCAATACAAAGGCTTAAGGTTGGCATCCTTAATCAGGACGAGGTCTCCGATCTTGGGCGGATGAGTTTTATCCGTCCACTTGACGCGTTGCTGGAGGATGTGCAGATACTCTAAGCTCCAACGCTTCCAAAAGTTCTGAGCGAGCTGTTGCACCAACTGAAACCGCGAGAGCCGATTTTGGCTCACATCAACAAAGGGGTACTCCGGCAAGGCGACAAGTGGCTGTCCAATCAAGAAATGGCCCGGGGTTAGAGTCTCCAAGTCATTCGGGTCCGAAGAGAGCGGGCACAATGGGCGCGAATTCAACACAGCTTCAATGCGGCAAAATACCGTAGCTAGTAGTTCCTCAAAGGTGAGAACGGTGTCTCCCAACAATCTCCGCCAGTGTCCCTTTGCCGCTTTCACCGCGGCCTCAAAAATACCCCCCCAATGGGGGCAGGCTGGGTCAAACAACCAAGTGACCCCTCGGCGGGCCAAACTATTACCAATGTCAACCTGGCTCTCATTAAGAAAGGCGTATACCTCCTTCAAATAGTTACTTGTACCCTTGTAGTTCGTACCGCAATCAGACCTAATCAAAGAAGGTAACCCACGGCGAGACACAAATCTTTCCAATGTCGCCACAAAGGCCTCTGTCGAGAGGGAGGTTACCGGCTCCAAGTGTACTGCCTTGTGTAGAACATACAAATAAGCCTTAACAATCTTACTATTTCGAAGTGTGGACGTCTTCACCGAAAAGGGACCAGCAAAGTCCGTTCCGACGCCAGCAAAGGGCCTCGCCTCATTGACACGATCAGCCGGCAAATCTCCCATTAGGGGCTGCATAGTGGAGCCCTTAGTCCGATAACACGGCATACAACGGAAGACAATGCTACGAATAGTACGACGAGCTGACAAAATCCAAAATTCTCGCTGCAGAATGGCCAACAGCGCATTGCAACCGGCATGCGAGTTTTTAACGTGACGATCAGTCACCAACAATTGTACCAAGTGGCCCTCCTTGGGCAACAAAAGGGGGTGACGGGCCCCATAAGGAAGGTTAGAGTGCCTCAACCGTCCTCCAACACGCAAAAGACCCGTCTTATCCAAGAAGGGATTCAGCTTACTAATGGCTCCCGACAACTTAACTCTACCAGACTTCAAGACCTCGATCTCCTTCTCAAAGTGTGCAGCCTGCACAGAGCGGACCCAAAGGAGGAGTGACTCCTGTCGCTCTTGAGGAGAGAGAACTGGTGACAGGCGCTTGTCCCCTGGATTCCTAGAATTATGGCCAAAACGCCTGATCCACGAGGTAACGTTCAACAATTTGTCGAGGGAGCTGTATCGATTCAACAAAAAATCAGGATCAAACGGAGGATCCTTCGTCCCAACCGCGAACACCTTAAGTCCGGGCAAAGGATCCGCCATCAAGACTGGCGTTCGAGGCCAATCGTCCTCGGGGCGAGTCAGCCAGTCCGGTCCCCACCAGAGGGGGTGAGCAATCAAGTGGGCGGCCATGCACCCGCGTGAGGCTACGTCGCCCGGGTTCAGGTCACCAGGCACGTGCCTCCAAATCAAAGTCGTTTCAGAACCTTGAATCTGCGACACTCGGTTCGCAACAAAGACCTCCAAAGAGTGGACGGACGTCTTCAACCAACACAAAACAATTTGACTGTCCGTCCAGGCGTAAGAAGCCCGAATGTCAACAGTTCCACCCAAAGTGTGCGCAACGTGGTTTAGGAGACGCACAAGAAGCACCGCCCCTGACAACTCCAACTTAGGGATGGTCAATGCCGTCCGGAGGGGGGGGGGGCACCTTGCTCTTGGCCATGACCAGTGACAACTTCACCTGGCCCGTGGCACTGACGTTGCGCAAATAAACAGCGGCGGCATAACCGTGAGAGGACGCGTCACAAAACCCATGAAGGGTGGCAGTATAAACCCCAGGGGGGAGGATGGCGCGTGGCAGCGCGACCTCATTGACCACAGGGAGCACGGATACAAATTGGAGCCAGTCTTCCAACAGGGTTTCCCGAAGTGGCTCGTCCCAACCAAGTTCAGCGGTCCAAAGGCGCTGAAGGAAGCATTTCGCCCAAAACAATACCGGGCAGATCCAACCATTAGGGTCAAAGGTCCTTGCTACAGTAGACAACACCAGTCGCTTAGTCCAAGTATGAGGAGACTCCAAGTCGACATCATACGTAAAGGTCGGTACTGAACGCCGAGGACGGCCATCATGGCGGGGTTTTCAACGTTTTCAAACAAATGAGGATCCTGCTTATGATCCTCCAACACACCTTCCAATAGCGCTGGCGAGTTGGACACCCATTTACGCAACTCATAGCCAGCGGAAGCAAGAATCTGGACCAACTCATCACGCAACAGGATAGCTTCCTCAACCGTAGGAGCTCCAGTGCAGACATCATCGACGTACAGGTCCGTTTTCAAAATGGCGGACGCACGAGGGAACCTCAAACGCTCCCGGTCCGCAAGCTCCCAAAGCGAACGAATAGCAACAAAAGGGCTTGATCGAAGGCCGTACGTATTCGTGTTGAGCTCGTACACAATCATGGGATCCTGGGGATGTTCCCGCCACAGGATCAACTGATAACGTCTGTCATCCCGGTGAATAACCGTTTGCCGGAACATCATTTTGATGTCGGCCACAAAGACTACTTGATGACGACGAAAAGACGTGATAACTTCACAAAGATCCCTCAACAATTTGGGGCCGGAATGCAGGCAATCATTCAAGGAGACGCCGGAAGAAGTCCGCGCAGACCCATCAAACACTGTGCGCAGTTTACCAGTGGATGGCTTGAGGACCGCGTGATGTGGCAAGAACAAATGCTCTACTGAGCGCCAATCCAAATCTGACACCGACATGTATCCCAGGTCTGCATACTCACGCATAAAATCTACATATTTTTGCCGCAGCACCGGGTCCCTGGCCATGCGGCGCTCCATTGCCAACAATCTTTTCTTAGCCGTAGGTCTGGATTGGCCGAGAGGTGGTCGCACCGCAACAAAAGGCAGCCGGGTCTCAAGCCGACCGGAGCGGAGTCGACCGGTGTTGTTCTGATAGAACAACTCGCACTCTTCATGTTCCTGATTCAAGCGGGCCACCTGAGGGGGCTCCTCAACCTCCAAAAACCTCTCAACGGCGTCAGAGAGGGCTGAGCCGGACACCAACGCAAAGACAGGTTCAGGTGGAGGGCGCACGTTCAACACTGGGCCCATAATTGCAAAGCCGAAGATGGTTGAGACCGCCACCAGGCCCCTCGGGTGGCACCATGGGGTCTCTGGCTGCAAGACCGTCATATTTCCCAACAATATTTTCCCTAAAACATCGGAACCCAACAACAAATGCACTGTACAAGGGGAATCAAACCGGGTGTCAGCCAAATCCAGACCTGACGTCAACCGTAGAACATCCAAAGGCAACTGACAATCGGGATGGCTACCCAATATAGTCGGCATAACAAGGGCAGGAGCACCAATTTTAGGGTACAGACAACTCACAGGGGTGATTTCAAACCAGGTCTCTCCCTCAACAGTGGTGACAGCCGCTTCGCCAATTCCCTGAATTTTGCCTGAAAAGTCGTTCACCTCCAGGCCAACCTGTCCCGCTAACCAAGACGACAAAAGGGAACCCTGGGCTCCCGTGTCCAAAATGGCACGGACCACAATCGAGTCACCCAAGGGTCCCCAGACCCTGACCGAGGCCGTTGGCAACAAAATGGACTCGATCCGGGGGGGTTCTTTAGCGGGGCAGGCGCCAATTTCCTAGCGGTGCCTGGACGGCGACTGATCGCCGCATCCAGGCTGCCTTAGTTCACGACGAGGGTAAACATCAAATGGTTCGTCCGCGCGGTGTCCCGAGCAGCTCGCCATCGCCGGAAGGGCATATCCCACCGGATGCCTGAATGGCGGAGGGCGCGACTCCAACCGGGGACGTTCCGCCAACGGAGGGGAGAGGTAGCGGTGCTGGTCCGGCCACTGCTGCCTAGCAGCCAACGCGCGTTCTCCCTGACGAGGGGAGACCAAATGGCGCTCGCGGGGCTCCCGTACAACTTGCGCGGGGGGTGGAGAGCGGCGTGCAGAATTGCGGGCCTCAGCCCGGTGCTCGTCTCCGGAATACCCCCCCTGCGCGAACCCTCCTCAGAAGATGGTCTGCTGGAGCGGTTCGCGTTGGCGCACAAAATCTCCAGGTGGGACCCCTTGCAAATTCTACACGGACGGGGATCGGGGCAGTCCCGATGGAAATGGGCCCCCAAACACGAGAAGCACAAACGGCGTGCGTTGACAATGCGGCGGCGGGCACTTACGTGCAAATTCAAAAAGGCCGGGCAACGCGTCATGACATGCCCCGTGGCCTTACAAAAGTCGCAATGATGAGGACTCCGGGCGCCAGCAAAACGGGGGGCGGGGTGAACATCAACAGGCCCCCTAGCCCGAGGACTCCGGGCGCCAGCAAAACGGGGGGTGGGGCGAACATCAACAGGCCCCCGAGCCCTAGTCCGTCCCTGGTCTCTTGGCCGAGAAGGTGGTGGGCGTGACCCCTTGGCGCCACGAGTGTTATCCAAAAACCGACACTCGTCTTCCAAAAACTCGAGGAGGTCGTCAAAGGGGGGAAGATGGGTGGCACTATCCCCACCATACTTCTGCTCAAAACGTGATCTCAACTCCGCGGGGAGCAACCGCAGCACTATGTGCACCAACAGGTAGGACCAATGTTCAACCGGTAACTTCAAGCGTCTCAAGGCGTTGGTCGCTGAGACCAATGGGTTCAGCAAGTCAGTGCGCAACGTCGACGTGCTGGCAATGGCCGGTAGTCCCAAAATCTGGCCGATGTGCACATCAGCCAGGCAGCGCTTGTTCTGATACCGTCGGGAGAGAAGCCTAGAGCGGTAGGGTAGGAGGAGTCCGTGACCGGCAAGTGCTGCACCAAGGCTCTAGCTTCGCCCTCCAAAACGGACAACAAGTAGGCCAACTTCTGCGCAGATCCGAGGTCCGAGCGTGCATCCACAAGACTTTCAAAGAGATTAATGAAGCCCAGCCAGTGGTCCAAACGACCGTCAAAATGTGGCAGCTCCAGGGTGGGCAGCCTACCCAATAGTCCAGGGCCCTTGACAACGGAGGTCTGAGGCTTGGCCTCCTCTAAGCTAGCTCCTCTAGGCTCCTCAAAATTTCCCGGGCTCGTTGACTTATGACATCCCCCAGGTGGACAATCTGGTCATAGTCACCCAAAACCTTATCGCGGGCTGCCTGGTCCATCACCCCCAAATCCACGTCCATGATGTACTCGTTGAAGCGTGTGAGCGCAGCATCAGCTGACTTGATCCTCTCATTCACATGCTCGTTCCGAGCAAGGGTGAGCTCTTCCAAGTCCGAACGCTCAACCGTTGCTGCTGCCGATGTGAACCATCTCAACTGTGAGGTCAATCCGGCAGCAGACTCCCTGACTGCCTTCAATGAGGCCATTGCAACAATCAAATATCAATACCAACAGGCTAAAATTAATCAAACAAACAAACAATGACTTGTTAGCCAACCGAACAATTTCACAAAAATAAAACTTAAATTCAATTTATTTCAGGTCCAAATCCGACCCTGTACTTATTCCAAGTATGAATCTAGCTTGCTACAGATGGCTAGTTACTGAAAAAATAACAATAATTTAATGTATATATTGTGCGGGATCAACACCAATTAAATACAACAATTGAATGTATAATATTGCTCCGGACAATCTCTAACAACACAATCCAATAAATACTATAAGCAATAAACAATACACACAATTCAAGTCTTGTTATATTAGGCTATGTTAACAAATGTGTGATTATTATTTAGACAAAACTTTTAACTTCAGATTAGTGACATCAAATTATTAATTACAACAAATATACCAAATTATGTACCAAAATACAACCCAATAATTCCTAATTTCACAAATAAATCTTACTTGTCAGTGCAATAACAAGGGACTAGCACTACAAATTACAGTACAAACTACAATGCCATTTGAGCCCGGCTGACAAGACAATATATTCAAACTTATTAAGTTATTTTTACCAAAGTTCAAAACTTCCAATTTACTTAGTGGATCTTATATTATAATGTAAAAACCACGCTCTGCTACCAGTTTGTTCAGTCCCAAGCCAGCCAACGGTAACTGGTATGCTGAACTGTCCACGGTTCGTGGAGCCCTAAACGTTGCTTACAAACACAATATGGGCTCTTGGGCCCCACCAATACATAATACTAATAAATAGGTACACTTATAGCCTAGACTTACCTGAGCTGTGGACGCCAAGCGAGGATCTGTTTTGATCACGTCCGTGTGTGCGTGTGTGAGTATATTTGAAAGTATAATGGTGTCAAAGTGGTGTCACGGCGGTCACAAAGGACGCAAGCTTCAATATGTGGTCCGGGCCGGGATGTAGCTCAAACTTCGCACCAGATTGGAGCAGCTATTTATCACCAATTCACTATCACTTTCAACAAATTCGCGTGCCTTCGGTCTGGCGTCAATACGGCGGTATTGTTCCTAAATATCCCAGGATTTTCGTCAATTCGGGATTACAATTTCAACTTATCGTTAATCGCGACTAAATTATCTTTTAACCGCGTAGATTCAACAGGATTTTTAATTTCAATCAATGAATCGATCTCAACAAACAAGGCGGTTGCTTTTTGCAAAGAAAATTATATGTCAAGTGAAAAAGTCAAACACAATAGAATATAATGTTGCCAACCAAAAGGTGCGTTCGGTTTCACGTTGGACGAAACAGTGCCTATAATATTTGAAGAGTTCCCTCGACTTTTTCAGGATCCTATTATCAGATCCTGCCTTGATGACAATGGTACCACATATGAACTTACAAACAAAAAAAGAATTTTCCAAATCGGTTCAGCCGCCTTCGAGTAATCGGTGATCAAGATCATACATAAAAAATAAAAATATACAAGTCGAATTGAGAACCTACTCCTTTTCTAAAACCATTTCTTCACCAAGTCAATCGTTTGAAAGATTTCAAACTGGTAAAATGTGTGCTCTAACTTTTAAAATAAGCGAGTGCAAAATCGAAAAAAGTACATGCCTAATGCAAACTTACAACGAAAATTACCTTGAACGAGATAGGCACTGCCAGCTCAGTTTATGTGATATAGAACATTATCAAAAGCCGCAAATATAACTTGGTCATTTATACAAACGATTGACGAATAAACTTCGTAATTTATGGAAAACAAAGTTACTTTTCGCTAATCTATGCTTGGATACGGAACCTTTCATGGGTTAGTCCGACTCGCAATTGGCCAGTTTATTAATTTTTCAGCCATAATTGTTTCTTAGCAAAAATTCTGGGGTGGGCACGGACCACCCCCCCTCCCCTTCCTATGCCTATGCACGGAACCATCTTTTTATCAGAAAATCAAGTGATTCAGGCCTGCAATGTCCTAGCCAAACTAGAAACAACTTTACAAAGTATACTTCTCGCGGGAATCGAACCCACGACCACCGGGTTACAAGCCAAACGCCTAAACCACTCGACATAAGTACATATGTAACAAGTTCTCAAGGATAAGTTACCATTAAAAATAATGACTGATACACAATGCGGAGTCACAGACAGCCGCTTCGCCATTATCCACAAGTCTCCTCGTAAGTGTCCTAAAGTCAAGGAAGTAGGTGCCATCAATACTCGAAACATTTCTCCTCGAAACGACCTCTGTGTTCAATTGTGAAATTCTGTTTGTTAATTCAGACTTCTAAAACGTTAGTAATTATTATAATGAAACTTAAAACTTAGAATTTTGAATACACCGGAGATACAAAAGGAAAACAATATGGCCGCTGCAGTCAAATGTCTCGAACGTTAGTTAGAAAAATCTTCTTTTAAAAATCTGTATATACCTAACTATAATTACACACAAACATAATACAATTTAAGTGTCTGTCTGTGATTTCAAAATAACTGCTACAAGTGCTACCTGGTTACTACACTACAGTAAAACACAAACTTTTTTTTTTTTCATTTCTTCTGTCTTTCTGTTTGTCCGGGCTAATCTATGAAACGACTGAATCGCTTTCAATGGGATTTTAACTGATAGATGGAGGAGAATATAGAGCAATATACCTTTTATCTCAGAATTCTCGCAGAATCGGGGTTTATGTACGTTAGACGGTACTTCACACCGAAACAGCTGCTCAACCCTTATCAAGCGCTAGTTCGGACGTGTATGGAGTACCTACTGTACTTTTTTTTATTGATGTCAGGTTCGTGTTTGACCACTATCTCACCTGATGGTAAGCGATAATGTGGCCGAAGATGAAGCACGCTTGCCTAGAAGTAACCTTATGACCAGTGATCGGAGTAGGTAGATTGATTTTTGGTACTTGTATCATAAATGCACACAGAAAGAATAACATGGATAAGCCATTTTCCCGGAAAGTAATTCCGGTATTTCCGGATTCAATTAAACATTGTTAATGTTGGTAGTGATATTATTCCTACTCAATTCAAAATTTAAAGGAAGGTATAAAAACTAAATTAATTCATTATTTATCTGTTGAATAATAAAAACAATCTAATTCCGATCGAAGCTTTAATTTTTTTATTTTTTTTATTTTTAGCCTTTTATGGCTAGAACTTTTATAGATAGACATAAATTGTTGCACTTAAATTTAAATATTTTCATAGTGGTCATGGTAATTTGCATTAAGGGTAGAATAAATGACGGGGCCCCATAGAGGGCCAATGCCTGCTGGGGTCGTGAGACTGTTCTAAGGATGCACCACGACTCTGAAACGTAAAGGGCATACGAAGGAACAGGTTGATTTTAGTCAGATTTTAGGACCAAAAAAAAAAGGGTAGAATAAAGAAAAAAGATAAAAATCAACATTGTTTATCGTTAAATATGTACATTTTACATTTATTCACATTTTTAATCTTCATCGACTACAATGTCAGCATCCTGGTAATCCTGATCTTTACAATTAAAATATATAACTATGAGTTTCTCTATATTTTCAATTTTCAACCTATTTCTTTTAACATCCAAAATCCATTTATAAATGGAAAAAGACCGTTCTACATCTGACGATGTCAAAGGAGCAAATTTTAAAAAAGGTATTAAATTATGTGCTTCATTTTTTTCAATGGCCTCACTATATTCTCTAAGTGTGTCTAAATCTGGGTTTCGTTCCATAACACATTCTATTTTATTTTTTATATTTTCTGAATTGCACTGATTTATAGCATCTCTGACGTTGTCAAATGCTAAAAGTGAATCTGTCAACGATAAATTATGCTTTTGCAATTCTTTTAAAGACAAATGAATTATAAAATAATTGTCTTTAATGTAATTTAAATCTTCTTATAAATTTTCTTTTTCTATAATATTTTTTGCCTCTCGAATAGATACCGCATCAGAGCTGCTTAAACAAGATAATACTTCTTTTATTTTTTCAAAGTTTTGAGCGTAATAAAATGCTGCCTCTAACCAAGTGCCCCATCTTGTAACAACTGGTTGGGGAGGTAGCGGCAAATCTGGATATTTTTCTTTTAACATTTTGACTCTACTTGGGGCTTTCAAAAATACCTTTTTAACATTTGCTATTAAAATGTTAACATCGTGATATTCTAACCTAATTTGCTCAGATACGCAATGAAGAGAGTGCGCCAAACATGTTACATGCTTCATTTCAGGTAAGTATTGTTTTAAATTTCGTCCTGCAGACAGCATATATGCAACACTATCAGTGCAGAGGACAAGAATGTTACCTACCTTCGACTCAAAAGAATCTTCCCAAAAGTTTTCCAAACATTCTAACACAAATGGGGCGTGCAAGTGAAAGCTAATCGCAGATGGCGCCACCACCGTAAGAACCTTTGTCACTGTCATTGTTAGTTAGATTGTGAGATATTATATAGTTATCTGTATCATCTATGGTTATCTGTGGTAATATTTTTTATTTTCATTTCATTGATTTCAATTGATTTCTGTACAATTTTCCGATTAAAGAACATAATACATGTTCTTTAATCGAAAAATTCTCAATAACTGTCTCTAATTTAGGAATTCATTACTGTTCCATAGAGAAACTGCTTTGATATTGGTAAGTGTGCTACTAGCGCCACTTTGACAGTTGCACGCCCCATTGCGTGATTGTTTGTCCATTAACTACAGTTAGCATTTTACATGCTACCAAATAAGGTCTAGTCAAATTGCAAGGATGTAATGGTTTTATTAAAAAATTGACTATATAGCGACCTAAAAAGTCTGTCGTTTCATCTAATGATATCCATAGTTTCTCATTTTTATAATTTTGCCGAATCGAATTGATTTTATTCTTAAAAAACTTGTCCAAGTAAACTTTCCGTAACTGTGATTCATCTGGCAGAGTACGATTAGTACACGTACAACAACAGGTACTACACATATATTTTTTAAAGAAATCTTGAAAAGTAGTATTTTTCATCTGAGACCACGGAATATTGCACAAAATGAGAAATTTTATAAGATCGAAATAAAATTCCTCTTCGGGCCGCTCAAACTTTCCCTGGTGTACTGCTCCTTCGATATGTCTTTTAACGTTTCCTTTATTTATGGTTTTCAAATGGCTTTCACATTTTGAACAGTATATTGTACCACTAGCGTGATCGTAAAGTAGTTCGGGATGACCGGATATCCATTTTTCTACAGTTTCAGCCTTGACGTTTGCCATATCTGAACTCTGTTGTAGAGATGGAACCTCGTATATATCACCTAAAACAAAGACATGAAAAAAATACATTTTATTTAGTTTATTTAGCTTACTCCGTTTGTTTTATTTTTCGTGGATCAAATTTAGTCATTGAAATTTCACCCTCTTCTTGTCAACCGATTGATCTAAAATTTGGTATTCGCCATTGATTCTGGTGACAATACAATTATGTATATTCAATATTATTGTCAATCCAAAATGGCTGCCGCTACAAGATGGCGGACAACTTAGTTTTTTTTCAATTCCATCAATATGGGTATCAAATGAAAGGGCTTGTTACGTAGAATATTTTGTAGAGAAGTAGATAAGGCCTATAGTAATTTATTTTACCAATACATTGCAAGAGGACACAGCACACAGGGCAATCAAATTATATACGGATTCCAGTAAAATGTCGGTTAATAGTGGAGTTAGCTGAATTGCGACTACATTACTAGAATATCATAATTTTGTTTCGCACTAAGCTCACTGGTTCATCGCAGTGGTAGACGCCCACGGCGTCGGACGTCGGCCGACGATCTCCGGCCACCGTAGGCGCGGGCATGCGGACAGCGAGTAAAGGGCAACTCGCTGTCCGACCATGGACCATGCCCGGGTCGACGGCGCGTCGTGTTCCACGCGCGCCTCAAAGAGCGTCAGCAACATGACGAGGCCCCTTCTGCAGAGGGCCGAAGACCGCCGGGGTCGTGGGACTCATCCCGTTACCGTGGCCCCGGTATGTAAAGGGTTATTGAAGGAACACCGTGGATTTTAGTCAGTAAAAGTCTGACAGTCCCTCCCACCCTGCCTGGAGTGGAAGGACTTATTTGATAATTTTACCGCGTTAATAAAAAAAAAAAGCTCACTGGTTCATACTCTATTAAAGATTTAACAATATTAAGACTCATGGTATATTCAGCAGGTTAAGCGAACAAACACAATACTAAAAATATTCTTATAGTACATCCAAACATGCTTTATACTCCTTGTAACTAGTAAAATATTACTTACCAAAGCTTGGTTTAAATATGTAGATCCAATTCAATAGTGAAAAATCTGAGTCCGTATATTCGAGCCAAATCGTGGTTTAGAGCAGATTCCAGAAGTCAGTATGTACAAAAGCCAGGGTCAAGTAACTTTTTCACAACACAGTAACAAACAAAGATGCGCACTCTACGAACCGAAGTAAACGAGTGAGCTACCTGGCATGTCGTCGGCGGGCGTACGCATTGTTCTGATAACCGGTTATTGTACCACCCATGATCCTTTGTTCTGATTAGTCGTTGGGTTTTGTCAAATCGTGACTGTGTGCCGTTAAAAAAAATATGAAGAATAATAAAGAATAATATTGCTCATTTTATTACAATTCCTACCTTTTTTTTGAGGATGGCAAATCATCAAATGACTCCTTCCACTCTGGCAGAATAAAATTCCTACATAAGTTCCAGTTTTTTTTTAATAATCCACCAATTCCGGAGGAATGTCCATATTAATATATACGTTTCGGATCAATGACCCCATTTCAATCTACCTACTCCGATCACTGCTTATGACTGAAAGACCCCTGAGACTAAAAATAGTAAAATAAGACCAGCCAAATACCAGTTTGATGCACTTGAGTATATATATTGAGAAACAGGCCAAGAGGCACATTGGCACTGAGAGAATGGTCGAGGCAAAGCTCCAGTGCTTTGAACATCGGCGACGTATTCGTGACTAGCAAGCCTATCGGTTACATTTCGGGGAGTGTGCGATTAATGATGATGATGATGATCTAATTCTACCAAGCTTGTTTCATCACCGGACTATAAGACGGCGATGTGCCATCGTTACATGGTGAAAATCCCACCCATATGCAAAAAGCGTTTTTTACTTTTTGTCTTTTATTTAAGTCTGGATAGGCTACTTCTAGGTAAGCGTGCTTCATCTTAGACCACATCATCACTTACCATCAGGTGAGATGGCGGTCAAACGCGAGACTATTCTGAAAAAAAAAAACGTAAAATTACTTTGTCTTGCCTGCCTGGGTTGAAACCAATCCTTACCACTTTGCCACCACTGCCCTTCTAGTATCACAGCAGTTTTGATATACATATGTATACGTAGTTATAAACTAGATTCTTAACGCGACTTCGTTCGCGTGGGAGGGTTTTTCAACCGACGACAAAAAAAGGAGGAGGTTATCAATTCGACGCGTATATATATATATTTTTTTTTATGCTTGATCACCGATTACTCAAAGACGGCTGAACCGATTTAGTCGAAGTCGGTTTAATTTAATCGTAAAAAGTTTTTCAAACTATCTTATGTCCTTCCCAGGGTCCTAAACTATTCCAGACAGACAGAGTTACTTTCGCATTTATAATACTAGTATGGAGTATGGAAGTATGGATATGGATATACTTGTTCTTTAAAACTCAGTCACAGACAAAATATTTACCTACTCATTTAGACGATTTCGTCTACATAAAACCTAGAAAATAGAAAGTAAAATATATAACTTAACATTACTCTTACTTTCCATGAACGTGATTTGAGATAGCTACGAATATAGTTTTGCTACTGCAGCTTTTAGTGTTTCCTTAGAATTTTCTTTTGTTGGTGGTTTCAGTTGGTGGCGTCTCCTTTTAAGCATATACAACGTGTAAATTAAAGGGTATATACATACCAAGTGCACGGCTTCTTTGGATGATAATAAACGATATGGCAAGGGTTTTATAATCCTATGTGTACATGTGTGGAGCATATTAGAAATTTCAACACACTGATACCAGAGACCGAATTTTTCAAATTAAGAAGAACGAAGACAATTATCGTTTTATTGGCAAGTGACGTGGAAAGTGATGACCCTCATAGTGCTGTGACACGTTTGTTATTACTGGTATTCAAGAAACATATGAAACCAATAATTTGGGGTCAATTCTGTGAGTCACTTATTTTGAGCTGAAACTTTGCATAGAAACTCCATACCAGATATTGTCTTCAGTCCTTTTGGATAGATATGGGGTTTCCGTTACACGTTGTATATATAAGAAAGTGAGGCGATACTTCACACCTGGACAGCTTTTGAATTTATATGTATAAAGCACAGGTCCGTTCCTGTATGGAGTATTGCAGTCACTTGTGGGATGGCTCAGCCAAATACCAGCTAGCAGCACTTGACTCGATCGAACGCAGAGCTAAAAGGCTCATAGGTGATGAGGTTCTGGTATGCAAGCTTCACAGCCTGGCTCACCGGTGAAACGTTGCTTGCCTGTTTATCTTCTACAGATTGTACTTCGGAGAGTGTGCGCAGGAACTCCACGACCTAATCCCTTCATCCCCCTTTTACTACCGGTCTACCAGACGTACCGCAGGATATCATCCACACTTGGTCGATATACCGTCTTGTCGTACTAAGCGCTTTTCTTCAACATTTATTGTGCGCACAGCCACGATGTGGAACTCTCTGCCGGCTTCTGTGTTCCCTGCCACATATGACCCGTCAGCCTTTAAAGCAAGAGTGAATAGACATTTTCTGGGCTCGCTCGTTCGATCGTAGACCTCATCTTACACTTACCATCAGGTGTGATCGAGGTCAAGAGCGGGCTCATTCGTAATAAACAAAAAGTGAGATCCAAGTGGTCAAACGCAAGCCTATTAACAATTTAAAAAAAACCTCGCTAATAAATTTCGGGTTACGTCGCGGGAATCTATATAGCTTGTCTTGAATATAATCTAACAAGCTGCATAGCTGAAAAACATTTAAATTAATTATTATGCTAAGTAATGATCTGTTTCATCATCTGTTTCAAGGACTGTCAAAATATTTTTGTTTTTAGTAGGTAAACTATACCTAAGTAAGTTTTATTATGGCGATTTGGTCACGAAACCACGGTCACCTCGGCACTTGTGACAAATGTAACTATTTCCAATGACGTATTTAGTTATTATATCGTTGACTATTTCTTATCTTCATAATACCTACAGTTAGCAAAGGAAAGACTGTTGCTCTATTTGTGTGAATTTATTGTAGTCACATTGTTAACGGATAAGATTTTATTGTGGCACTAAAGGTTTAAACCGGTAATCAGTGCGGATTAGCGGAGTTCCACGTTGATCTAAAAACACTGATAAATACTCGTGTGGTGCATATGTCGTGGCCAGATCTTAGAATTGATCATTTCATGAAGTGTTCGATCATTTCATGAAATGGTTGTGTTTCATGAAATTGACGTTGACGTTTAAACGATATCGTAAATTCTGGCAATTTACGATATCGTTTAAACGTCAACGTTTAATGAAATGCCAGTCAACGTTCGGCCATATCATAAAACACATCCATTTAATAAAATTTCTGAACATTTCATGGAATGATCATCATATAAATGGCCAGTGGCAAATAGAATAGAATAGAATAGAATATTTATTTGTTAGAATATTGTACAAAGTTGTTAAGTGCATTATTAAAGAAGATCAGAATATTCTACCAAACTGTCAAACTGTGATAAACCGCGCGCGAGCCGAGCGAGCGAAGCGAGCAGTGCCGCGGGAGCGGCTGGCAAGCGCTACATCCAAATTGGCCTCAGTTACTTGGATATTTAGTATTTTTAGTGCTAGCTCAACTAAATTTATTGTTAGTTGTCACTTAGTGTGCGTAATCTTGCTCAGTTAAATAATAATCATTAAAGTATTCCTTTAAAAATGAATTCTTACAAGTGAGACATACAAAAGTTCAAAGGGTGCAATAAAATTGTCTGTAAATGGATAGATTACCACCTGTGCTGATAGGTCGACGGAGTCCCGCTTCGCGCTTCGCGGGGCTCCTATCCTATTTCTGGGTGATTTAAAAAAAATAACAACGAAGGCTAAGGCGGGAGCTCCACTCCACTTCACTTAGCCTTCTAACCTAAACTATCCGAGTCGGGGTACTCTGAGTCGGGGTGTTAACCATAATGACGATTATATATATTAAACGTTAGACCAAATGACTTACCATTAAATAAACAATATACATATTAAACGCTACACCAAATGATAACCGATTACATAAACGTTATATCAAAGAACGTTATACTAATTAAGTTTTAGAATAAACAAATGTTATATGTAAATAAATTATATCAACAGTTAGTATATCTCACGTTGATTATATTTTGAACGATAATAAAATAAAATTAGACCAAATTAGTTTATACGTTATGAGACGCACCCCTTTACAGGTGGATAATTGGGGCAGGACCCGTGCTCCACCTAGGATCTCCACCTGATGACGTTGTTGTACAGTGATGCAGTAAATCGGTTTCCCTATATGTTTCAAAATATCGAAAGAATGATTTACTATTAAGTTTATATGTAGGTATATTATATTATTAAATGACTGAATATTATTAAGCTTTTATATTATTTACGAAAAAAAAACCTTTTTTGGTGAATACAATTTATGGAAAATAAATTCAACGTGTCTGCTTTAGTCTTTTCGTTGTTGAGAAGTTGTCAGGAATAATTTTATTTTAGATATAATTATGTTATCCCAGGAACAAGACTTTGAGAACAATAGTTCTCAACTGCCCATTCTTATAAAAAGAAAAAGGAAGAATTATACTTACGAGTATAATGGCGGTCTTCAGTACTATAAAAAAACCGGTCGGTGCGTGTCGGGCCACGCGCAGTGTAGGGTTCCGTAGTTTTTATAACAGCCAAGTGCGTGTCGTATTCGCTGACTGA
Source organism: Tholera decimalis (assembly GCA_943138885.2). Lineage (NCBI taxonomy): Eukaryota > Metazoa > Arthropoda > Insecta > Lepidoptera > Noctuidae > Tholera > Tholera decimalis. Next base: position 39,487,263 of record OW964555.2, read on the forward strand.
TCGTTTTGTACCATGCTCTAACTAAAAGCCAAACATGACTACCTAACTAATTTGACTTCCTATACAAATCCTCACCTGATCCGACAATTTTGCACGGAAAGTTTTAATTTTTTTTAGAGATTTGTATAAAACTTGTCATAGCCGGTGTTTTGAATTTAAATACGGACACACAGCTACACTACTCAATCGTCACAAGAAACTAGCACGATACAACTGGTGCTTAGCGCCATCTATCGACATTTCTATAGAGTTGTTCGAAAGTTTCGAGTCAAATACAATTGGTCGACTATTACTCGTAAACTTGTAAAGCCCACTTATGTGTGATAGTTTTCCTTTAAATTTCGTTATATATAGGTACTACTGCCGTGACATTTGAATTTCTAACTACAACCGTTTAGTTGATAGAAGGGGGGGACACTTGACTCACGAAAATTGGTACTTTAAAGCTTGATAAGTCACGAACGGTTTACTTAATCAAAAAACGGTCTTACCAAACCCCTAATATTTTTGAAAGACCTATCCAACGATATCCCACACTATATGAAGAACGAAAAAAATAAAAATTATCATCCCACTTTACATGTATGGGAGCTACCCTAAATAATTGTTTTTTTTTCAAAATTTTATTTTACCACTTTTGCGGCGTCATTAACGTGTATACTCATGCCAAAGTACAACTTTCTAGTACCAATAGTTTTTGAGCTAAACCGCGGACAGACGGACAGACAGACAGACATGGCGAAACTATAAGGGTTCCTTGTTGACTACGGAACCCTAAAAATGGTAACCAGTTTTGTAGTCTAAAAAGAAGAAAGGTGTGAAATGTCTTGGTTCGGTCACTTTAAAGGTAACACTGTCTTATATTAATTAAAATGTTATCGTCTAAAGCTCTCATGTGGTGTTCTGTTTAAATTTTCTACCTGCTACCACCTAATCGAAATCTATGCGTCATCTATCTTATGATTCTTTTCAGAAATATACATAATTACATATGAAACGTTACATATATAAACTAAAATGTATCTTTTTACTTTCTACTTCTTAGTGTAGAATTTGGCTCGCATTTGACAACTATCTCATTTGATGGTAAGCGATGATGTGGTCGAAGATGTAACACGCTTGCCTAGAAATATTTTATTCACTCTTGACTTAATCATAGCTTGTTTCAGTTTTAAAATACGGGGCTTGCAAAATACCTCTAAGTAGCAGCAGGTTGATTGTTAGTCCGGACTAGGTAGTGCAACTTTTCAGTGGCAGTAGTTTGTTTGATTTAATGCACCGAAATAACGATACTCTGTACCTAGTGGCAGTAGTTTTGATAGCGGTATAAATAAGGTTATTGAATCGAACCGCTGTATAAAATATATAAAAAGGTGTTATTTTCATTTTACACAGAATATATGGAAGGAATCCAAAATTATTGGCTTCAAAAATAAAACTTACACATGCATTGTAGGTCTCTGTTGCAGCTTGCCTCTATTGCCCCATGATCGCATTGCAGAAAGACGGCAATATATTTTGATAGAGAGTATAAATTTTCAAATTACGAAGATCCGGGAATTTATTCAATAGCTCGAAAAAAATATCAGTAAAAGTTTTGATGAATGGTGTGTATTCGACGAGAAACACCGTACAAATAATGTATCGGAGAGTTGGAATTCCAAACATAATAAAGAGTTCGAAAAACTATGGTAACCCTACGTAGATTGCTTACAGTGATATCATAAAATACTGATTCTTTAGATGTCCCACCAACTAAGAGCCGCAAAGAAAACTGTGAAGAAGACCAACTTATTTTAAATTCGCAAATGCAATTACTTAATAATGAAATTTCTTTGGGCCATTTTTTGGAAAAACTGCGTGAATTTAAATTCTTTTGATTACATTTTGAATTGTTTATTTCTCTTAATTACTTGACTGTACTAATCATCAGGTGGAGCACGGGACCCATATAGTACCCGTGCTCCACCCAGGTGGAGATCCTAGGTGGAGCACGGGTCCTGCCCCGTACCTACTATGCTTACGTCATAATGTACTTATGTTTATCAAAAGACTGCCCAACACACTCGGTAACGAGTAACGAGTCTATACGAACGGTAAGGAGTGAACGTCTTCTGGGCTCGCTCGTTCCGTCGCGCGTCGTAGAAACATGGGTACCATCAGTTGTGATCGATTTTTCGTTTTGTTTACAGTGTTACGGACGGAATCTTATGGAACGGTGACTGTTGCAATGTCCATGGTGTCAAAGGATCTCCGGAAACTTGGATACGATAACCAGCCTCCGATCTTTAAAGCGTACGATGCATGAAGACTCTTCGCCACATACTTGTTGTGATTTCCAATCGGCGTAAGAATGGGAATGGGTTGACGTATCCTTGTGGATAAAAACCCCTAAATAAATAAAGAATTAAAAAAAAAAAAAAAAAAGTATTAATAACAAGACAACAGCTTTCAGGTGGACCCTTATTTGATCAGTTCCACAAAACAGTATCAGCAAAACATGCTGTAAATATACAATAACACACATACGTTTACTCTCTATTATTATTCATAATATTGGCAGAACTTTAATTCAAATTCAAATAGCCTTTATTTCTGATATTACATTTTTCTATTATTATTACATCTGTTTATAAATTATTTCTATTTCATGCACTTATATTGTTTACAATAATATTATCATGCTAAATTTATACAGAGAGAGTGTTGGCCCAGTGGTTCAGATCCTGAGTCAGTTGAATTTTGTACGGGTGTAGTGCTAAGTCACGATGCAAAATTCGCCAACTTGTCGTCTGCCAAAGGCCGACTTCTTGTGAGCGACGACGCAAAAACAACTGCCTCGGTTGCTCCTGCGCACTCTCACGGACAGCAACGATGTTTTCGGCAGATCTTGTGTTTTGTCAACACAAATTATATTGATTGTGTCTGAGCCAGTGGACTCAAATTTATCCACCACACTGCGAAAATTCCTCTTAGTATAGCGACCGTAAAATGGACGAAGCGCGCGGAATGTTGCTCGTACAGAACATCCATTTTGATAAAACGATTTTATCATTTGCACTTGCTGTTGGTTGAACCCTATATCCGGCCATGGTGATTTGGCAAAACAGACTGAATAAATGACAGCCAATTTGACAGATGTAACCTCAAAGAGATGGCCGCTATCAACTGTCAAAGTTCGGAAGTCCCTATTGGAAGACCCTTTATTATTTTAATTTTGATTACATTTAATTTAACTATCCAATTTACTATTGTTACTACTTATATATATATATATATTATTTATATTATATTGTGTAATAAGAAATTTATTTTGTGATATCGGTAACATTATTATCAGCTTGCCCTTTGGCATAAGCCTCTCCTAGGGTTTTTCAAATTTCCCTGTTAGCAGCTTTTCTTTGCCACATTGTTGTAGCTATTTGCTTGATGTCATCTTCCCATCTTCTTTTTTGCCGTCCTTTCTGTCTTTTTCCATCCCTAGGGTACCATAGGTACAGTAACATATTTTGTCTACTTTTTTTCTCCCGTTTCTTATCATATGGCCTTATCATTAAGTTTTTTCACTATGTATGACATATCGGTGACTTTTGTCTTGCTTCTTATATGAGTTAATTTGATTTTATCCCATAGCTTGATGTTCAGAATACTTCTCTCCATTTTGTTTTGGCAGACTTTTAATGCACTATTCTGCTTCTCAGTGATGGCCCAGGTTTGTGCTCCATAGGTTAAACACGGTAGTATGCACGAGTTGAATACTGTAGTTTTGTCTTTTAAGGGTATGTGTGGGTTCTTTATGACTTCCTTGAGAGACCAGAATCTTTTCCACGCCTTTTGTATTCTGGTATTTATTTCTTTAATTACTTAGATAATAGTTTTTTATTTTCTGCCTGTAAGCTGTGAAGCTACGTTTTATAAATAAATAAATGTGAAAGAATGCACACTCCTATAGAACGACTACGCATACGGAATTTCCCATCAACTCGAATTCTGTATCTATTGTGCAATTTCCGAAAAATGTCTTCTCAAAGAAGCGGATTTTACCATTGAAATCATCATCTATTGAGTTAGGCGAACTAAATACATATGTAATCGAAAAGATAACAGTTCCAATTTAGAATAATAACAATACAATATAGTTAGCTTTTTTTATTCGGGATGAGCCCACTCTTGCTCTGAATCTCGCCTGATGGTAAGCGATAGATGAGGTCTGTTGTAATTTCGGGGTGCTTCCAAATAAGTGACACTAAAAAAATATTCTTTTGTTTTTTGGTGGGAAAATCATCTAATGACTCCTCCCGCTCTGGGTTGAGCGGAAGGGAGTGTCAGACTTCTACTTACTAAAAACCCACCCTGTTCCTTCACTGCCCTTACCGCCGTGGTATCTCTTTAGAACATTCCCGCAACCCCGGCAGGCAATGGCCCCGTCTGGCCACGTCAATGCGCGTGGAACACGACGCGCCCTCATCTCCGGCCTGTCCTTACCGGACGGTGAGTTACCCCTACTCGCCGCCGCCCGCGCCTACGATGGCCGGAGATCGCCTCGCGATCCCCAACGCCCGGGTCTTGGGCTCTCAACGGACGTCTCTCGCGGTGACTGGGGCGTGAGGAAAAGAGTTCTCTCTCCGTCACACGCTCGGCGTTCTCAAAGAAGGAGTACTTTGCTAGCATGACTGCTTTAAAGAAGGAGGAGACCGCATCCCATTTCCCCTCGCCTCCACCGTATCCTCCAGGTGGTCTTCACAATGATGACTCGGGCGTGTCCTCCCGCTGTATCCGAAAATGGTATCTCCCGAAACAACTATGTCCGGTAAGCACCAGCGTCAGGCGGAAGGTGAGGACGCTGTAGCGTTTCCCAAGCCACTCCTCAAAGAGGGGCTTATCGCCGTGGTTGCGGCGTGCCCGGAGATTACCCCCTACATACAAACTTACGAAATTTTACATTTTTATAATATTAGTATAGAATAAAGCAACTGAAGAACGTTTCACAAAGGTTAAAAAAAGGGAAACAATAGTACCTCCTCCATACTGGAAGTCGGTAAAAATATATCACAACTTAATGAAGTCTTACCGTTGTAAATTAACACTAAAACATCTAGTTTGAAGGAATTCCAACCAGTGTATACTCATATTTTGTTTCGAACATACACAATACCGTTTTATTTACTCTGTTCTACGTCACCGCGACAGATAACATTGATGAATATTAATTATATTAAACATATAAATATATTTATTGGTTTGTATTTCTACTATAAACTGTCCTAGATATTATGAATGACAATGGCGCAAACTCTTCTTAATTGCTGAAAACCTTGCCCGCATGATTTAAGATAGGCCTATAATTGCAAACGTATTTTTAACTTCATTGTCATGCATTTTATGAATTGTTTTCCCTTATATACTTTTTATACTATTTGGCGTCTGAGTCTGCTGAGGTTTTTGTATAAACTATAAGTAATTTGTGATTGATGAAAAATTCGGTTCTGCTAACGGCTTTCCTCAATGTTATCTAAGCAGTTCACGGTCAAATTTAAATTAATTATTCTGATGATAACTGTGTTTAGACATCCTGAAATAGTCATTGATTAATTATGATGGCTATAAAACCCGAGTCAACGGCGCGTTGGTCGTGGCGTCGCGTCGTCGTGTCCCACGCGCGCCTCAAAGAGCTGACAGCAGTAATTATGGGTATTTCTTATAAAATTTCAAAATTTTAGATATTATTAAAATTCTCTTGTTTTTTGGATAAACTTAGATATTTTTTGCAGAGATTATAAAAGTTGCTTTCAGAGATCTATTTAGGAGTATTCGTCTTCCATATTTTTGTATATTATCTATAAAAATGAGGTAAAAAAAATAAACAAATGAGGGAATTATTAACAGAGTGAGGGAATATTTATTATTATATTATAATAATAAACATGTACAAATGAAAGAAATTATGTCATTTTAATTATATTATACAATTAAATATCATATTCTAAAGAAAATGAACTCAATAACTCATCATTTGTACGTATAGTCAACATAAATATATATAAACTCGAAAAATTTAAAAATACACTAGTATAGAGGTAACAAATGTTTCTATTTATCCTTAAACTTTGTATTTAGCATTTCTCTAAAACTCAAAACGTCTTCATATTTATTTATTAAGCATTCATTGTTATTAATATCAATCTGTATTAGTCTTTTCTTGTATTCATTTTTTGGTCTTTGAGATCAATTAATTATTCAGTCTTAATTTTAACATCATTTGTGGAGTTCTATCTTATATGTGGAATCTAACTCTGTAATAACGTAATTCCCCCTCTTAACTAACTTTGGTGTCTTTATTTTCTGTATCTCATCTTCCCAGCTATACCTATAATTAGTCATCTTTAATATTAGGCCATCTCCAAAACTTCAAACCTTTCTTCATGCACCTAACCATTAAACCTTCTTCAAAAACAGATAAAACTTCTCCGGGATACTTTGCCCTGCCCCATTTCATCAGAACATTATCTCCAGTGGTAGCAATATTATCATTGTCTGAGACAACAGTAGATCCATCATTTTCTAAATCAATTTTATAATTCTAGTATGATCTTGAATGCACGAAGACGACGCTAAAGACAGTTGGTGATTATCCTTCATTATGTCCAATTCCATTGACTTTTGAGGAGCTTTGTTATGCCTCCTAGTAAATCGATCACTTTGGTGTTGTTGAAAATATCCCGAATGATCGTGGGTACAATCTTCTTCGCAATCTATGCATGAAAGTCGTCTGCACTGTAAGGTGTTGTTAAAGTCATTCACATTTTGCCAAGTAACTCTGGTCTGAATCTGCAAAAGGTTGATAAGCTTATCTTATAATTGACTGTGCTTAAAAACTTTTTATGTGAATTATATAGTGTATCATATAAAATACGCTTTTGTTGAGTTTTAGCATCTTTGGCTTTAAGATAGTGTTTTTTCCCCGGACACATTCTTGAGTTTTCATCTTTCTCCAAAAATTTAATTACATCATCCTTTACCTTCAGCATTTTATCGCTTATTTATCGAGGTTTTTGTCTTTTGAGAGTATCATGTTTAAAAAAAGATTTCGATACATGTAGAAACTTATATTTCTGCAGTGATTTCAATTTCAACATTTCGTAATACTTTTTCTTTTTTTTCATGTTTCTTTCCAAGATCTTTGTAACTACTCTCTAGATCTCTTGCTAACGCTTCTCCGAAAACTAATTTATTTTTCACACTCTCAGGAACGTTTACATTCTTTAGGAGTGCATTTACTTTAGTTGCAGAAGATTTTGGGTCAGTTTTTTTTTTATTTCCGTCTCAAATACATCTTCTTGTATTTTTCGCTTAACCTTACTGCATTCTTCATTCTTTTTTCCAAAATTTGAAATCTTAGCATATAAAATAGCTCATCGCCTTCGCATCTGTCATCTATTTCAAGCAGCTACATCTTCTCTAATTTGCTGCACATTTTCTGATACCGGACTTTGTGGGGGTGTATCATCAATTATTCTTTGTAAATTTTGGTGTGCTATAGCTTTTTCATTACTATACTTTACTATTTTCTTTCCATTGTTTGCACTTTTGTCTAAGTTCTGTAGCATTCATTTTAATAACTGATTTTACCTGACCCTTCTCTTTTTTTTTTAATAATTTTGTCTTTCTTTTTCCCGCAGTTTTCATTTTTTCTCACCTTTTTCTATCATACTCTTTCTTTTTTAATTTTTTTTTCTGCTTCACTCAACTTCTTTGGTCGTGATAATTTTTTTCCACATACATGTACCTGTTTTAAATTAAATACCATGAAATACAAGTTGCAAGAATTCAATAAAAAATCTAAAATAATTGTAGAATACTGTATAAGTCATTCCCTCATACAGCCGTCATTCCATCACTTCTAAATGCAGTGAGGGAATGACGAATTTTAACTAAAGCTACAGAAACACCGCCACATAACCTGGCTACATTTAGAATATGGATTTTACTCCCAGAAACGCATAAAACAACAGATTATAAACATATATACTAAAATGCTTAATACATACATGTAACGTGAGGTAATGATCGCCATAAATGTAACTCTTAACAATTTCTTACATAAATTATGTCTTTGCACAAACTCACCTACGGTTGAGAAGAAATCGCCATCATTGAATCATTTGAGAGTGTTGCCAAGTACTAAAAACAATAAGGTTGCGTTCTTCAATTTCATTCGATATGTTCAGAAATCGAATATTCGTAATAGGGTGAGGGAATGATTTTTTTGGCGGGACATATTTAAAATCAAATTATCGTTTTTATAAATTCGTCGTTATAAGATGAGAAGCTTTTAAAGACAATAAAAATCATCTTTCTTATATATTAGCATAATTTTATTATTAAGAATATTCATATATTTGAGATGAGTAGGAATTTTAGTGATCTTTTTGAACTGAGGGACAAGGTGAGGGAATGACTTTCACGGTAACAAAGTAGCCAAATCTTTTTTTTTCTTTAGAGGTAAGTAATACGTTTTTTTTTAATAATAGTGGTATAGACAGCGAACATTGAAATAAAAAAAAAGACTTGTGTAGTTAATGCATATCGCACCTTTAGAATTGAAGTGGCTTAATTCAAAATTTTAAGAAAATGACTGTTATACACAGAACGACTAAAATACATGTTTATAAGTCGTTCTGTGTATAACAGTCATTTTCTTAAAATTTTGAATTAAGCCACTTCAATTCTAAAGGTGCGATATGACTCGGCACTAATGACTCGGGAATCAAATTTCGAAATTTGATGAGAAATACCCTTATATAAAACAGCCTGATAGGGCCATTCCCTGCCGGGGTTGTGGGAATGTTCTAACGAGAACAACGGCCACAGAACGAGAGTGGGAGGATTCAATTGATGATTATCCCCCGAAAATTATCTGGGCCGGCCGGCAGCAGTCGGCGGCTGCGTTGAAGATTAAGTGGCGTTTGATAAGGTGCCCAAAAAGAGGCATGGAAATGGACACTAGACATATGCTTTAATTGCTGTTAAAGACTGAAAACAAAGTCTTTATATCAGCGCAGCACATAGAATTTCAAAATAATATTTTAATTGTTGTTAATAAAATAGGCCGTACCTAATTGAAGAATGTACACTTATTGTTTTATTAATAATGTTTACCTTTATCTTTAAGGTCTTCTTCTTCTTATCGTGTGGGTAGTAAGGTCTAACGACCCCATACACCCTAGTGTCAGAGTTTCTAGACCGCCTCAGGGCCACTGACCTGGACTATTTTGACGACCGCCATTAGGCGACCGGGACCACCGGCTTATACACGGTATCTTCCGAAGCACAGAACCATTGGCGTATCTAGAGATATTTTCCAGGGGGAGGCTAGCCCCCAGTGGTATCAAGAGCCATTTCAAAAAATTTGAACGCTTGAGTTTAGGTAAAAATTGGTATGCCGCGTAGCGATGCACACATATACAACACAAATAGTGTAGAGCGAATGTCGAGTCGGACTAAACAGCCTTCTAAATCATCTTTATGAGAAAAAGTGATTTGATTAATTAAATGTCTTAAGATAAAAAAAAGATTAAACATATGTATTAGTTGTATAAAGTATATATTTAAAAGAAAAATATAAGTTATGTGACAACCGACTTCAACAAAATTAAACTCAAAAGTGTAAATTTCGGTGTTACTTAACTAAGAAAGATTACACTTTGTGTGTCGATGATATTTATTTCTACAAATAGGTTACAAGTAAGAAAGTGTTGGTGTATATCTATACAAAAATACGTTACACTTTTACACATAAGTTATGACCATATTTAGTTAAGATTAGTTGACCTCGGTATTTCCTAGCTGATTACTTTGAGAGAAACATTGAAACCAAATCAAATATTACAGTATCTTTTTAAGCCCAGACACTTATCAAATCATAAAATATGAAAACCACATAATTATCAGAAATAGCATCATGCGTTTTACTATACAATATGTATGGCATTGTCCGTAAATCCATCGATGCAGTGATCTCATTTTGGTTTGAAATGCCAATTCCTGTCATAATTGAACCAGATACCGCTCCTTGATTATTAAGATTGAGTTTAGATTTTTCAGTTGCTTTCAGAATAAAGCTAGATACATTTTATGTATTACATACATTTGTAGTAAAATTTGGGTATGAGACCCATATTATGTTTGTCTTTTTAGATAGCTTATTTTGTAGCCGAATTTTACACTGTGTTTGCTTATATTTATTAATTGACTCTAAAAGTACTGAAAATCTATTATTCGCCTTCCATGTACTTTATAATTATTCTAAAAAATAAAAATCAGCATTTGAGAAATTTGAACCTTGATTACAATCTGGTATAGATATACACAATGTAATGGACTGGAAAGAAGGTAATTTTAATCATCATTATGAATATCTTTTACTATGGGACCAACCTTAAAATTGCGAAAAAGAATAGACGACCTCGTTCATTTACAAGTGACAAAATTTATTAAACGGCTGATTGTTTTTCACATTCATAATAATGAGTACAATTACCTCTTTTAAGGGTTTATGTATATTCCGTTATAATACCCTGTATAACATGTTCAAAAATATAGTACCTTAAAGTTAGTTAGTTTAGTTAGTTTATCTTCAGACATTACACTACATAAATCTGAAGATTTTTGTATGTTCAAAATTTTCTACCTATACATGATTATGCACTGGTGCCTCATGCTGTTTCATATATATTATATAGTTTTAGACTATCGCCGTTATTTACATATCTTAAATTTTTCGGTTTTTTTACCAGGTACCTTTTATTTGAGCTCTGATAACTTCCTACCTACTTTATCTTTCTGTGATTTGGGCGTTTTCCATATTATCGTAATATCGGGTCACAAACAAAAGGCACGCTGTAGAAGACAGACAGTTCAGAACTAAAGAAATATAGAAAGTCCAAAAAGTGTTTAATATTGAGTCCTAAACTTCCGCTGAATGTTTAATGCAACGGGCGGTTTTTTCCTATAAAATTTAAGATAAGATATAATAATTTACCACTGAATAGACTAGAAACTACACAGTCACTCTGAAGGGTAACTGAAAAGACAATGATTGATGACGGCCATTCGGTTCAACACCTAAATTGAATCACTAGAACTTAAAACGGGATATATACATGTGTATTTTTTATTATGAGTTTCCGAAGAAGTTTCGTAGAAAGTTCGCGAGTCGACACGGTGAGTTTTGTGTGTCGGGAACAGAATCGAGTGTTTAGTGATACATGTGACAGTGGTAGCGGTGTCGCTAACAGAAAACGAACGAGAAAGAAGGTAGACCGATTTGTCTGCTCATAAGCTTCCACCCGCAATTACTTCAGTTCATCCGTGATCATGGCGCTTGCAACAGTGCCGAAATATCGGAAACTCAAAACAAAAAATACACATGGTAAATATCCCGTTTTAAGTTCTAATGATACTTTTAGTGACCATGTTAGCTTAAAAACTTATACCTAAATTGAAGTAATTTCATAAATAAACAGTCCAAAAAATATTCATGTTTGCGTTCGAAAATTCCATTGCATCATCAAGCCCAAGGTCTAAAGCTACAGGATTAAAGCGATTGCAATACAATTTATTTTATCTTTTTTTTGGGTGGAAAAAGCAAAAATGACTTCTCCCGCTCTGGGTGGAAGAAGAGAGTAATAGACTTCTACTGACTAAAAACCCACCCTGTTCCATCAGTAGCCCTTAAGTTCCGGGGCCGCGGTATCTCGTTATTTATTTATTTTTATCAAAAATTAAATAAAAAATAAACTTTGTATTAAAACATTAACCCGACTTACAAAAAAACACTGTGTTGCGTCCAGAACGTGAAACAGAACGCACCTTTTGGTTGGCAACATTATATTCTATTGTCTATAACTTTTTTCACTTTGACGTTTCCGTTCCTTGTAAAACTAACTGCCTTGGTTGTTGAGATTGATTTATTGGTTCTTGTTAAAAATCGTGTTGAATCTGCGCAGTTAAAGACAGATTAATCGTGATCAGTGATTAATTGAACTCTAGAATCCCGAATTGAGTGGAAACCTGGGATATTTTGAACTACCACGCCGAATGTCGTCAGCCTGTCTGACACGCGAGATTGCTAAAAGTGATTGTGCTGTGATGCTATCTGGACCGCGCCATCTGAAGACCGGCGCCTTGTGAACGTCCATGAACACTTGACCATCATTACACTTTTCACTTACTCATTTCATGCTTATACACACACTTTGGACGTGGCCTCAGGAAGGTCGAAGCTTGGCGTCTACAGCTCAGGTAAGTCTAGGCTATAAGTGTACAGTCGGCCAAGAAAGTGGTGTACCACCCTAAGGTTGAATATCGCTTGCAGATTCATAGGTGATAAAGATTAGTTTCGCTTGCAGATCGATCTGACAACTTCTATTGCTGTCTTTATCTGATTATTGATAACGACTATTACTGTTTGTAACGTGACAGCTGTTCTTAGTTTGAACTTGATGGAACCAATGACGTCGTAAAATCAACGGCGGGGGGCTGTAGATTTTGATGACAAAATTGTATCTACAAATTCAGAATTGTAATCAACAAGTTACATAAAATTGTAAAGGCACAAGGCGAGTCCACAAACCTACAATTTCTGTAAACTTGTAATTACAATATCAATAAAAAACAAGCTAAAAATAGATTTATCCTTTTATTAAATTTCTACAATCAATTTTAAAATACTTATAACAAACAAAAAGAAAAGATATTGAAAATTTTTAAAAATTAGAAACGGGTGTAACCGCCGTTGGCCTCTATAACCTCTAAAAGACGAGACCTCATTGAACCAACAAGCCGTGAGCAAATATCGGTTCCCCGCATTTCCTCCCAGATATAATTACAGTGACTAATAAGAGCTTGTTTGGTTCTTTCATTTTGATGCGACCATCGTTGGACCATAAGGCCCCAAAGATTTTCTATCGGGTTGAGGTCCGGCGATCTTGAGGGCCACTGAATTACCCTTACGTCAGTGTGTGAACGAAACCAGGCTCTTACGATCCTCGCATTATGAATTGAACAATTATCTTGAACAAAATCAAATTGTGGCACTTCGTTCTCCGGGTAAACATTACGGACTGTCGGTAGCATTGCATTCTGAAGCACGTCGATATAATTTACAGCCGTCGCTCGAGGAGGTAGAGAACACAATTCTCCTACACCATCCGTACTCATCCAGCCCCAAATATTTACGGAAATTCGACCTGATTCTCTATTTGGGATTACATGATCATCTTTATACCGTGTTGAATTATATCGCCAAAGGTGAAGACGTCCATGCTGACTGGATTTAAACGTTTTTTCATCACAAAACACTGTATTAGACCAATCAAACTCTAAGTGCTCTCTGGCGAAGTTCAGACGAGCAAGTCTGTGAGCATCCGTCAAATATATTTTCTTGGCGTAATGCCTGTGGTGCAACCCCATGTAATGTAGATGATTCCTTATTGTTTGGGCACTCACATGCGGACAGAACGCCTCGATATATTCAAATTCCGGGATATCGCACTGATACTGCTTCCCTCATTAAATTGGGCAATTATTTGTGCTCTTTCGGCAATGGTCAAGTTGGCAGGCATTGAGATGATTTTATATGCAGTTGATTGAAAAATAACACGGAAAATATATCGATTTTTTGCATATATTTGACAAAATGTCAATTGTCAGTTTTCTTTTTCAAATGGAATTCGGTTGTCTAAATAGTTTTTATTACTTTTGTTTGGAAACATTTCAATTGCTTTGTAGAAACTAATGTCCTTTTCATTTATACTAAAGGTTAAAATGTCATGTACTTATATGTGACATATGACGTATGAATACTAAATACATAGGTTTACGTCATGATAATGTTGTCTCTTTCAGTAATATCTTTTTATAACGAACCTTGTTGTAATTTTCGATGACCGGGAAACTAAATCAAAACTGGTACACCACTTTCTTGGCCGACCGTACATATTTACTAATATTATGTATTGATAAAGCCTAAGAGGCTATTGTGTAACTTTGTTTGCAAGCAACGGCAAAGCTCCACGTACCGTGGACAGTTCAGCATACCAGTATCGTTGCGCTGGCTTGGGACTGAACACACTGCATAGAGAAAAATAACTTTAATTTCGGAATTCGTTATCAAAAATGATACTACAAAACCAAAGACGAAATTAAAGTTATTTTTCACTCAATGGAACTCACCTTGAAGTAAACCCTTTCGAATAAAAAAAGAATTTTCCAAATCGGTCTAGCCATCTACTAAAACTACTACAAAAATTCAGTCGAATTGAAAAACCTCCTCCTTTTTTTTGAAATAGGTTTAAAAACAAATCAATAAAGAAATATGACATTTGTTAAATTGTATTTATAGTTCTACAGTATTGAACACAGTTAGGGTTTAATTTCTTTAAAAGTGCTTCTATCTTTTGTGATTATTTGTGATTTTTTTTTTCTTAAAATGATGGTAGCCCTAAATTTAGACCACATTAAAGGATTACTTAAATATTGTAAATGCAAAAAAAAAACTTTAAAAAAAATAATAAAACCGACTTTAATTTCGTTCGTCGGTGTTTTTTATTGTTTTTACCCGGTTGCAAAGGAAGGGTTATGTTTTTCGCGCGTATCTTGTATGTATGTATGTATGTAATATTCTTTATTACCTCATATCTCCAGAACCGCTGAACGGATTTACACAATTAAGGTATCGTTAGATTTGTCTTAGCAGCCCAAGTGTTCTTAGATAGGTGACATTTGAAAAAATTAAGCATGGCGGCTGTGCGAAGCCATTATACATGGTGAAATTTTTTTTTTTTTTTATCGTGTACTATAATATGGGTATCAAATTAAAGGGCTTAACACAAGGATTTCAAAAATGTATATCATGTTTATCATTAGTGTAATACTAGCAAAATAATACAATGAGAATGTTTAAAAATATGGACCTCACTTTCTGAATCCGGTGGAGTGCCAATGTGACACGACCGGGAAAACTAAAAAATTGTTAATTAATATTTTAACTAAAAAGTTGAAAAAAAAAGTTAGGTACCTATTTAAAAATCTAACCATCCCATTAAAAAAATATGTTCAATTGGGTCCCGCCTGCTTATCACTTTTTAAAATAAATATCTGCTTGTTTCTTGCATTTCAGTTGAGCAGTCGGGTTTTTTAGATTTTTTAAATAACTTTTTTGTATTTTCGTGTTTGGACACCGAATTCCAAAAAAAAAAATAGTTAAAAAGTTTTTTTTTTCACGCTTTTTAGTTTGTAATTTATCAAATTACAAAAGCCAAAATGTCAACTACTTGTCACCTTTTACAAAATATTGCTTTTCCCGATGCAGAGCCGTTAATTTTTGAGGAGTTTTCTGGTACTTCACCATCAGCTCTACTTCACCATAATGATGCATTGTGACGAGCATAAGCCATAAAGTGCTTGACCATATTCAAGTAATCGAATCGCAACCCACGAAATACTTATTATTGAGTAATTCCGGTGGGCATCTGTGGTCTTCATCATCTTCTGTGGACATAAGTCATAGATTTCGGAATCTGAAGATAACTCTACGATGTTTGGGAGATTACTCACCATAAAGCGATGCAGACATTTTAAGTAAAAGTTAAGCGATAAAAAACTTCATTAATAATTGATCTATTTTGGACATGTATTTTAAAATTTCAAAGTTGACGTAAGATGGTAAAGCAGGCGATTGAAATCTTAGAAAGCGAGAAAATGCGAAACGCTTAACGTACGAAATAAAAAATTTCACATAAATTAATTTAACATGTATCACAACAATAGTGCCAACAAGAAGAATCTGAAAAGTAAAAAAAAAAAGTGGCCAAGTGCGAGTCGGACTAGCTCATGAATTGTTTCTTAGTAGTAAGTATACTAAGTATAGAGCGTTACGTTGGTATAAATGACAAAGTTACACTAGGGGTTAAAGTATGAAATTGCTGATTTGAACCGAAAAATTAAAACTCCTTTTTTTCTAAAATGTAACATACTTATTTAACCAAAATATTTACCTTCATTACCTATACATTGTTGCCATTCAATCGGAAGGTTATTTATGCCTTTGCGATAGAACTCTCAGGATCTCGATTCGACAAACTTAAAAGCATTTTGCACACTGCCTCTTGGGAAGATTTTTTTATCTCGTTGAAAATTGACACGAAAAAAAAATTACGTCCATTAGAGCAAGGTCTGGCATCTCGGTCTGGTTGGTACGTAGGATAATCTATGGTTTTTGACCGCAGCATCTGCAGACCATCTTTTTCTTTTTTTTTCCGGGTGGGAAAATCATCGAATGACTTCTCTCGCTCTGTGTTAAGCGGAAGGGAGTGTAAGGCTTCTTCTGACTAAAAACCCACACTGTTCCTTCAGCTGCCCTTAAATTCCGGGGCTGCGGTATCTCGTTAGAACATTCCCGCAACCCCGGCAGGCAATGGCGCGTGGAACACGACGCGCCGCCGACACGGGCCTGGTGCTTACCGGACGGTGAGCTACCCCTGCTCGCTGTCTGCAATCCCGCATCTACGGTGGCCGGAGATCGGCTCGCGATCTCCGACGCCCGGATCGTCTCCCGCGGCGGCTGGGGCACGAGGAAAAGAGTTGCCTCTTCCTCGCATGTTCGGCCGTCTCCTTCGCTAGCAGAAGGAGGCGACTGCATCCCATTCCCTCTCGCTCCGCACCATGGTCTGAACCAGGGCCGGGCGCGAGAGGTCGCCGCCGACAATTGCCTCAACGAGGACATCTGCAGAGTTACTACAGTTTTTCGTGCAGTGTGATGTCTTGCGTGGAGCAAATAATGGAGAAGATCGGTTCACGAGTCGGGGCTGTTTCGTTTAAACCTATATAATATTATGTATTCGATTCAACTCATATAGGTTTAATGTTTTTTTTTAGTTTTATTGTTGTTTGCAAGCGTTATAAGTCTCAAAGTGCTATGGGGATTTTCTTTAAGAAATTTCCCAGTAATAGCCCAGAGTATGGAAGTTGACGGTCGGATACCCCCGAGCCTCGGAAAGTTCGTTAAGCCGCTGGTCCTGGCTGTCATTCGAACATCTTTGAGAGTCGTTACGGGTAGTCATAGGTAAGCTAGTAAAATCTAACACTGGCCTAGACAAGGGGTATCGTGTTACCCAGTTACTGGGTTATGGAGGTCAATAGCAAAAAAACTGACGTGTTAAAGTGTTATTTATTACCAATTTACAAAATAAATATTTCATTTCATTTAATTTCATTTCATAGGCAGTGGCGCCATGTACAACACTAATACTCAGCTGCATTGGGTTAGACTGGAAGCCGACCCCAAAATAATTGGGAAAAGGCTAAGTACTCATGATGACTTCCATATATATATACCCGATTGATTATTATTTATTTTTTAATTCTTTTATACAACGTGTAACGGAAACCCCATATCTATCCAAAAGGACTGAAGACTACATCTGGAAACATGCGCACGCCGCACGGCTTACAATAGCTTACTGTAGCAAAAAGTGTCGTTACAACTTTTCGTCTTAATTTTTTCCGTCTAGCCCCCTTTCGCAACGCGCGATAAGGAACTTCGTTCCAAAAACTTTTTAACAAAAATTAAACCGAATAAAAATACTGCAATGTGAATTTTTTTTTGCAAAAAAGAAACCGACTTCAAAAAACCATAAAAGCACTAAAAAGTTAAAAATAATACTATAACCTACCTATATTAATAAACCTAATCTAGCCTACGATTAAACAATTTTTTAAAATTTAAATTTTTTGTAGTCGGTGCCAAGGTAGTTAAGTAAGTTTAAGGTAATTATTATTATTTCATTTTAATCCTCGAATTCCTTGCTTTTCTTCCGTTGTTGCATTGTGTAAACTGTATTTGCTCCGATTTTATTGTTTTCCAATTTAAATTTATATTTAGAAGCTGTAAGATTTATGTTTTGTTTTTTCTGGCCTTAGTCTGTAGTTATATTATTAACCGACTTTAAAAAAAGGAGGTTCTCAATTCGTCTTGAACTTTTTTTTTTTATGTATGTTACCTCATAACTCGGAGACGGCTGGACCGATTTGGAAAATTATTTTTGCGTTTGAAAGGGTATACTTTCTAGTTGGTTCCATTGTTACGAAATCAGGATCTGATGATGGGATCCTGGAGAAATCGAGGGAACTCCTCAAATATTATAGGCACACCTATAGCGTTTTGGGTATTTCTTATAGTACCTTGAGCAGTTGCTTTTGACCGACCGAAATTAAAGTTATTTTTGGATTTGTAGTGTTTTGATATGGAAGTCGGTTCTATTTTTTGTTAAAAATTTTTTAGTCATTTAGGTATCGTACATTGCTTGGCACCGACTCCAAAAAATTGTTATATTTTACAAGATGACCCGCCACGACTTCGTTCGCGTGGTATCCTACCCCTACCCAACCGATACCACTACCCCTATCCTACCGATACCCTACCCATACCTTACTCTACCCCTACCGTACCCAAACCCTACACTACCCCTATACCCTACCAATACCCTACCACTACCCTATCCCTACCCTACACCAACCCTACCCCTACCCTACTCTCCATTTTATTTTGAAAACGTTTGTAGTGGAAATAGAAAAGGGCTGTTTTGAGGGTTTTCCCGCTTTTTTTTTTAATTTTTCTCAACTTTTAAACCTTCCCCAGACCTCCACGAACATTTCAAAACCAAGATAAGATAAATCCGTTCAGCCGTTCTCGAGTTTTAGCAAGACTAACGAACAGCAATTAATTTTTATATATATACTAGTACTCTCGCGGGGCTTCGCTCCCGTGGATTCTATCACGGTAAAAACATAACTCTCCTTTTTTGCAGTCGGGTAAAAAGTAGCCTATAACCTTCCTCAAGCTTCAAGCTACTTCCATACCAAATTTCATCCAAATCCACCCAGTACTTTCGAAGATTAGCGCGTTCAAGCAAACAAACAAACAAACAAACAAACAAACAAACTAACAAACTTTTCCGCTTTATAATATTAGTATAGACTAGTACTCTCGCGGGGCTTCGCTCCCGTGGATTCTATCACGGTAAAAACATAACTCTCCTTTTTGCAGTCGGGTAAAAAGTAGCCTATAACCTTCCTCAAGCTTCAAGCTACTTCCATACCAAATTTCATCCAAATCCACCCAGTACTTTCGAAGATTAGCGCGTTCAAGCAAACAAACAAACAAACTAACAAACATTTCCGCTTTATAATATTAGTATAGATATATAGATATAGATTATAGGTTAATCGTAAGTAGGTTAGGTTTATTGATATAGGTAGGTTATAGTATTATTTTTAGCTTTTTAGTGCTTTTATGGTTTTTTGAAGGCGGTTTCTTACTTTGCAAAAAAAAAAAAATATTTGTAAATTTTTAGTGACATATATTTTTAATCTTATAAAATAATGGGAGCGCTAGTAAATATGCTTCTCGTATGAGAAAACGGCGTCGAACTGAAACTGAGAATGGAAAACGATTCTATTTCTTTTTCAACCGACGACAAAAAGAGGAGGTTATCGATTCGACGCGTCTATTTGTTTTTTATTTTTTTTTTATGTAATTATGTATGATCAATTGATCACCGATTACTCGAAGACCGCTGAACCGATTTAGAAAATTCTTTTTTTTATTGAATGAGTATACTTCGAAATTGGTCCCATTTTCAAAAACGAAAATACAAAACTAACGACACCGACTACCGAAATTAAAGTTATTTTTCACTTTGCAGTGTTTTTTGGGAGTCGGTTTAATTTTTTTGGTAAAAAGTTTTTATATTATTCGTGGTACACCTGAAAAGTGCATACCATTACAATTCCAACAAGCCCAAACACAGCTAAGATACATTGTCTTGATATGGAGTTCCGGTGCCTGTCTCTTGGATTCATCATCAGATCTGATAGTAGAATAGTTCTTATTGAACGCAAATGCTTAACTTGTTTTAGAAAATATCAAAATCGCTTTTCGTTTTCCTATAAAATTTGAACAGTTCCCTATATTTCGCTAAGATTCTATGACTTTGTGACTTTTGATTCAAGTGACTATGGGACCAATTGGAAAGCTTTGGAACAAAAAGAAATAATTTTCCAAATCGGTTCGTAAGCGACGGAGTTATGCGCGAACAAAAAACGCAATGCAGAGTAAACGAGAAGATCGTCAATGGAGATTTTTTTTAGAATTTTGTTGATTTTTCAGAAACGGCTTGTTCAATTTCGATAAAATTTTCATGGGACCATTTGGAAAGTATACCCTTTCCAACAAAAAAAGAATTTTTCAAATAGGTTGGCAAGCGACGGATTTATGCCCGGACAAACATAAAAAAATACAAACATCCGAATTGAGAACCTCCTCCTTCTTTAGAAGTCGGTTAAAAATAACTTTAATTTCGGTAATCGGTGTCTTTGTTTTTCTATTTTCGTTTTAGGCACCGACTTTTTATTTGTCTCTTTTTAGTTGGCCGATTTGTAATTTACCTAGTTAAAGCCATGCGAACTACTCATATTACAAATATTGCTTTTCCTGATGCAGGGCTGTTAATTGTTGAGAAGTTCTCCAGGCACTTCACCATCAGCTTCACTTCACCATATGCATTGTGACGAGCATATTGTGCTTAGTAACCATATTCAAGTAATCGAATCGGAATCCTTCTGCGGTCTTCATCGTCAGTTCCACTTCACCAAATGGTATTTTCCGAAAGCAACTGCACAAGTTACTATAAAAAATACTCAAATCGCTATAGGTGTGCCTGTTCAGTCCCAAGCCAGCCAACGGTAACTGGTATGCTGAACTGTCCACGGTTCGTGGAGCCCTAAACGTAGCTTACAAACACAATATGGGCTCTTGGGCCCTACCAATACATAATACTAATAAATAGGTACACTTATAGCCTAGACTTACCTGAGCTGTAGACGCCAAGCGAGGATCTGTTTTGATCACGTCCGTGTGTGTGTGTGAGTATATTTGAAAGTATAATGGTGTCAAAGTGGTGTCACGGCGGTCACAAAGGATGCGTCCTTTATCACCAATTCACTATCACTTTCAACAAATTCGCGTGCCTTCGGTCTGGCGTCAATACGGCGGTATTGTTCCAAAATATCCCAGGTTTTTCGTCAATTCGGGATTACAATTTCAACTTATCGTTAATCGCGACCAAATTATCTTTTAACCGCGTAGATTCAACAGGATTTTTAATTTCAATCAATGAATCGATCTCAACAAACAAGGCGGTTGCTTTTTGCAAAGAAAATTATATGTCAAGTGAAAAAGTCAAAGACAATAGAATATAATGTTGCCAACCAAAAGGTGCGTTCGGTTTCACGTTGGACGAAACATCTACCCCCCCCCCCCTGGACGGGCCTACCCGTCCGCTAATCAATTGGAAGCCTTGACAAAGTTGCGACCGCTCTCTTTATGATGGATCCGTCCACCAAAACCTCAGCAAAACGAGGGACCCCTTCGGTGCCAGCCACCGAATTGAGAATGCGCCCCCTGCGCCAATACAAAGGCTTAAGGTTGGCATCCTTAATCAGGACGAGGTCTCCGATCTTGGGCGGATGAGTTTTATCCGTCCACTTGACGCGTTGCTGGAGGATGTGCAGATACTCTAAGCTCCAACGCTTCCAAAAGTTCTGAGCGAGCTGTTGCACCAACTGAAACCGCGAGAGCCGATTTTGGCTCACATCAACAAAGGAGTACTCCGGCAAGGCGACAAGTGGCTGTCCAATCAAGAAATGGCCCGGGGTTAGAGTCTCCAAGTCATTCGGGTCAGAAGAGAGCGGGCACAATGGGTGCGAATTCAACACAGCTTCAATGCGGCAAAATACCGTAGCTAGTAGTTCCTCAAAGGTGAGAACGGTGTCTCCCAACAATCTCCGCCAGTGTCCCTTTGCCGCTTTCACCGCGGCCTCAAAAATACCCCCCCAATGGGGGCAGGCTGGCGGGTCAAACAACCAAGTGACCCCTCGGCGGGCCAAACTATTACCAATGTCAACCTGGCTCTCATTAAGAAAGGCGTATACCTCCTTCAAATAGTTACTTGTACCCTTGTAGTTCGTACCGCAATCAGACCTAATCAAAGAAGGTAACCCATGGCGAGACACAAATCTTTCCAATGTCGCCACAAAGGCCTCTGTCGAGAGGGAGGTTACCGGCTCCAAGTGTACTGCCTTGTGTAAAACACACAAATAAGCCTTAACAATCTTACTATTTCGAAGTGTGGACGTCTTCACCGAAAAGGGACCAGCAAAGTCCGTTCCGACGCCAGCAAAGGGCCTCGCCTCATTGACACGATCAGCCGGCAAATCTCCCATTAGGGGCTGCATAGTGGAGCCCTTAGTCCGATAACACGGCATACAACGGAAGACAATGCTACGAATAGTACGACGAGCTGACAAAATCCAAACTTCTCGCTGCAGAATGGCCAACAGCGCATTGCAACCGGCATGCGAGTTTTTAACGTGACGATCAGTCACCAACAATTGTACCAAGTGGCCCTCCTTGGGCAACAAAAGGGGGTGACGGGCCCCATAAGGAAGGTTAGAGTGCCTCAACCGTCCTCCAACACGCAAAAGACCCGTCTTATCCAAGAAGGGATTCAGCTTACTAATGGCTCCCGACAACTTAACTCTACCAGACTTCAAGACCTCGATCTCCTTCTCAAAGTGTGCAGCCTGCACAGAGCGGACCCAAAGGAGGAGTGACTCCTGTCGCTCTTGAGGAGAGAGAACTGGTGACAGGCGCTTGTCCCCTGGATTCCTAGAATTATGGCCAAAACGCCTGATCCACGAGGTAACGTTCAACAATTTGTCGAGGGAGCTGTATCGATTCAACAAAAAATCAGGATCAAACGGAGGATCCTTCGTCCCAACCGCGAACACCTTAAGTCCGGGCAAAGGATCCGCCATCAAGACTGGCGTTCGAGGCCAATCGTCCTCGGGGCGAGTCAGCCAGTCCGGTCCCCACCAGAGGGGGTGAGCAATCAAGTGGGGGGCCATGCACCCGCGTGAGGCTACGTCGCCCGGGTTCAGGTCACCAGGCACGTGCCTCCAAATCAAAGTCGTTTCAGAACCTTGAATCTGCGACACTCGGTTCGCAACAAAGACCTCCAAAGAGTGGACGGACGTCTTCAACCAACACAAAACAATTTGACTGTCCGTCCAGGCGTAAGAAGCCCGAATGTCAACAGTTCCACCCAAAGTGTGCGCAACGTGGTTTAGGAGACGCACAAGAAGCACCGCCCCTGACAACTCCAACTTAGGGATGGTCAATGCCGTCCGGAGGGGGGGGGGGGCACCTTGCTCTTGGCCATGACCAGTGACAACTTCACCTGGCCCGTGGCACTGACGTTGCGCAAATAAACAGCGGCGGCATAACCGTGAGAGGACGCGTCACAAAACCCATGAAGGGTGGCAGTATAAACCCCAGGGGGGAGGATGGCGCGTGGCAGCGCGACCTCATTGACCACAGGGAGCACGGATACAAATTGGAGCCAGTCTTCCAACAGGGTTTCCCGAAGTGGCTCGTCCCAACCAAGTTCAGCGGTCCAAAGGCGCTGAAGGAAGCATTTCGCCCAAAACAATACCGGGCAGATCCAACCATTAGGGTCAAAGGTCCTTGCTACAGTAGACAACACCAGTCGCTTAGTCCAAATATGAGGAGACTCCAAGTCGACTTCATACGTAAAGGTCGGTACTGAACGCCGAGGACGGCCATCATGGCGGGGTTTTCAACGTTTTCAAACAAATGAGGATCCTGCTTATGATCCTCCAACACACCTTCCAATAGCGCTGGCGAGTTGGACACCCATTTACGCAACTCATAGCCAGCGGAAGCAAGAATCTGGACCAACTCATCACGCAACAGGATAGCTTCCTCAACCGTAGGAGCTCCAGTGCAGACATCATCGACGTACAGGTCCGTTTTCAAAATGGCGGACGCACGAGGGAACCTCAAACGCAGGGTACAGACAACTCACAGGGGTGATTTCAAACCAGGTCTCTCCCTCAACAGTGGTGACAGCCGCTTCGCCAATTCCCTGAATTTTGCCTGAAAAGTCGTTCACCTCCAGGCCAACCTGTCCCGCTAACCAAGACGACAAAAGGGAACCCTGGGCTCCCGTGTCCAAAATGGCACGGACCACAATCGAGTCACCCAAGGGTCCCCAGACCCTGACCGAGGCCGTTGGCAACAAAATGGACTCGATCCGGGGGGGTTCTTTAGCGGGGCAGGCGCCAATTTCCTAGCGGTGCCTGGACGGCGACCGATCGCCGCATCCAGGCTGCCTTAGTTCACGACGAGGGTAAACATCAAATGGTTCGTCCGCGCAGTGTCCCGAGCCGCTCGCCATCGCCGGAAGGGCATATCCCACCGGATGCCTGAATGGCGGAGGGCGCGACTCCAACCGGGGACGTTCCGCCAACGGAGGGGAGAGGTAGCGGTGCTGGTCCGGCCACTGCTGCCTAGCAGCCAACGCGCGTTCTCCCTGACGAAGGGAGACCAAATGGCGCTCGCGGGGCTCCCGTACAACTTGCGCGGGGGGTGGAGAGCGGCGTGCAGAATTGCGGGCCTCAGCCCGGTGCTCGTCTCCGGAATACCCCCCCTGCGCGAACCCTCCTCAGAAGATGGTCTGCTGGAGCGGTTCGCGTTGGCGCACAAAATCTCCAGGTGGGACCCCTTGCAAATTCTACACGGACGGGGATCGGGGCAGTCCCGATGGAAATGGGCCCCCAAACACGAGAAGCACAAACGGCGTGCGTTGACAATGCGGCGGCGGGCACTTACGTGCAAATTCAAAAAGGCCGGGCAACGCGTCATGACATGCCCCGTGGCCTTACAAAAGTCGCAATGATGAGGACTCCGGGCGCCAGCAAAACGGGGGGCGGGGTGAACATCAACAGGCCCCCTAGCCCGAGGACTCCGGGCGCCAGCAAAACGGGGGGTGGGGCGAACATCAACAGGCCCCCGAGCCCTAGTCCGTCCCTGGTCTCTTGGCCGAGAAGGTGGTGGGCGTGACCCCTTGGCGCCACGAGTGTTATCCAAAAACCGACACTCGTCTTCCAAAAACTCGAGGAGGTCGTCAAAGGGGGGAAGATGGGTGGCACTATCCCCACCATACTTCTGCTCAAAACGTGATCTCAACTCCGCGGGGAGCAACCGCAGCACTATGTGCACCAACAGGTAGGACCAATGTTCAACCGGTAACTTCAAGCGTCTCAAGGCGTTGGTCGCTGAGACCAATGGGTTCAGCAAGTCAGTGCGCAACGTCGACGTGCTGGCAATGGCCGGTAGTCCCAAAATCTGGCCGATGTGCACATCAGCCAGGCAGCGCTTGTTCTGATACCGTCGGGAGAGAAGCCCAGAGCGGTAGGGTAGGAGGAGTCCGTGACCGGCAAGTGCTGCACCAAGGCTCTAGCTTCGCCCTCCAAAACGGACAACAAGTAGGCCAACTTCTGCGCAGATCCGAGGTCCGAGCGTGCATCCACAAGACTTTCAAAGAGATTAATGAAGCCCAGCCAGTGGTCCAAACGACCGTCAAAATGTGGCAGCTCCAGGGTGGGCAGCCTACCCAATAGTCCAGGGCCCTTGACAACGGAGGTCTGAGGCTTGGCCTCCTCTAAGCTAGCTCCTCTAGGCTCCTCAAAATTTCCCGGGCTCGTTGACTTATGACATCCCCCAGGTGGACAATCTGGTCATAGTCACCCAAAACCTTATCGCGGGCTGCCTGGTCCATCACCCCCAAATCCACGTCCATGATGTACTCGTTGAAGCGTGTGAGCGCAGCATCAGCTGACTTGATCCTCTCATTCACATGCTCGTTCCGAGCAAGGGTGAGCTCTTCCAAGTCCGAACGCTCAACCGTTGCTGCTGCCGATGTGAACCATCTCAACTGTGAGGTCAATCCGGCAGCAGACTCCCTGACTGCCTTCAATGAGGCTATTGCAACAATCAAATATCAATACCAACAGGCTAAAATTAATCAAACAAACAAACAATGACTTGTTAGCCAACCGAACAATTTCACATAAATAAAACTTAAATTCAATTTATTTCAGGTCCAAATCCGACCCTGTACTTATTCCAAGTATGAATCTAGCTTGCTACAGATGGCTAGTTACTGAAAAAATAACAATAATTTAATGTATATATTGTGCGGGATCAACACCAATTAAATACAACAATTGAATGTATAATATTGCTCCAGACAATCTCTAACAACACAATCCAATAAATACTATAAGCAATAAACAATACACACAATTCAAGTCTTGTTATATTAGGCTATGTTAACAAATGTGTGATTATTATTTAGACAAAACTTTTAACTTCAGATTAGTGACATCAAATTATTAATTACAACAAATATACCAAATTATGTACCAAAATACAACCCAATAATTCCTAATTTCACAAATAAATCTTACTTGTCAGTGCAATAACAAGGGACTAGCACTACAAATTACAGTACAAACTACAATGCCATTTGAGCCCGGCTGACAAGACAATATATTCAAACTTATTAAGTTATTTTTACCAAAGTTCAAAACTTCCAATTTACTTAGTGGATCTTATATTATAATGTAAAAACCACGCTCTGCTACCAGTTTGTTCAGTCCCAAGCCAGCCAACGGTAACTGGTATGCTGAACTGTCCACGGTTCGTGGAGCCCTAAACGTTGCTTACAAACACAATATGGGCTCTTGGGCCCCACCAATACATAATACTAATAAATAGGTACACTTATAGCCTAGACTTACCTGAGCTGTGGACGCCAAGCGAGGATCTGTTTTGATCACGTCCGTGTGTGCGTGTGTGAGTATATTTGAAAGTATAATGGTGTCAAAGTGGTGTCACGGCGGTCACAAAGGACGCAAGCTTCAATATGTGGTCCGGGCCGGGATGTAGCTCAAACTTCGCACCAGATTGGAGCAGCTATTTATCACCAATTCACTATCACTTTCAACAAATTCGCGTGCCTTCGGTCTGGCGTCAATACGGCGGTATTGTTCCTAAATATCCCAGGATTTTCGTCAATTCGGGATTACAATTTCAACTTATCGTTAATCGCGACTAAATTATCTTTTAACCGCGTAGATTCAACAGGATTTTTAATTTCAATTAATGAATCGATCTCAACAAACAAGGCGGTTGCTTTTTGCAAAGAAAATTATATGTCAAGTGAAAAAGTCAAAGACAATAGAATATAATGTTGCCAACCAAAAGGTGCGTTCGGTTTCACGTTGGACGAAACAGTGCCTATAATATTTGAAGAGTTCCCTCGACTTTTTCAGGATCCTATTATCAGATCCTGCCTTGATGACAATGGTACCACATATGAACTTACAAACAAAAAAAGAATTTTCCAAATCGGTTCAGCCGCCTTCGAGTAATCGGTGATCAAGATCATACATAAAAAATAAAAATATACAAGTCGAATTGAGAACCTACTCCTTTTCTAAAACCATTTCTTCACCAAGTCAATCGTTTGAAAGATTTCAAACTGGTAAAATGTGTGCTCTAACTTTTAAAATAAGCGAGTGCAAAATCGAAAAAAGTACATGCCTAATGCAAACTTACAACGAAAATTACCTTGAACGAGATAGGCACTGCCAGCTCAGTTTATGTGATATAGAACATTATCAAAAGCCGCAAATATAACTTGGTCATTTATACAAACGATTGACGAATAAACTTCGTAATTTATGGAAAACAAAGTTACTTTTCGCTAATCTATGCTTGGATACGGAACCTTTCATGGGTTAGTCCGACTCGCAATTGGCCAGTTTATTAATTTTTCAGCCATAATTGTTTCTTAGCAAAAATTCTGGGGTGGGCACGGACCACCCCCCCTCCCCTTCCTATGCCTATGCACGGAACCATCTTTTTATCAGAAAATCAAGTGATTCAGGCCTGCAATGTCCTAGCCAAACTAGAAACAACTTTACAAAGTATACTTCTCGCGGGAATCGAACCCACGACCACCGGGTTACAAGCCAAACGCCTAAACCACTCGACATAAGTACATATGTAACAAGTTCTCAAGGATAAGTTACCATTAAAAATAATGACTGATACACAATGCGGAGTCACAGACAGCCGCTTCGCCATTATCCACAAGTCTCCTCGTAAGTGTCCTAAAGTCAAGGAAGTAGGTGCCATCAATACTCGAAACATTCCTCCTCGAAACGACCTCTGTGTTCAATTGTGAAATTCTGTTTGTTAATTCAGACTTCTAAAACGTTAGTAATTATTATAATGAAACTTAAAACTTAGAATTTTGAATACACCGGAGATACAAAAGGAAAACAATATGGCCGCTGCAGTCAAATGTCTCGAACGTTAGTTAGAAAAATCTTCTTTTAAAAATCTGTATATACCTAACTATAATTACACACAAACATAATACAATTTAAGTGTCTGTCTGTGATTTCAAAATAACTGCTACAAGTGCTACCTGGTTACTACACTACAGTAAAACACAAACTTTTTTTTTTTTCATTTCTTCTGTCTTTCTGTTTGTCCGGGCTAATCTATGAAACGACTGAATCGCTTTCAATGGGATTTTAACTGATAGATGGAGGAGAATATAGAGCAATATACCTTTTATCTCAGAATTCTCGCAGAATCGGGGTTTATGTACGTTAGACGGTACTTCACACCGAAACAGCTGCTCAACCCTTATCAAGCGCTAGTTCGGACGTGTATGGAGTACCTACTGTACTTTTTTTTATTGATGTCAGGTTCGTGTTTGACCACTATCTCACCTGATGGTAAGCGATAATGTGGCCGAAGATGAAGCACGCTTGCCTAGAAGTAACCTTATGACCAGTGATCGGAGTAGGTAGATTGATTTTTGGTACTTGTATCATAAATGCACACAGAAAGAATAACATGGATAAGCCATTTTCCCGGAAAGTAATTCCGGTATTTCCGGATTCAATTAAACATTGTTAATGTTGGTAGTGATATTATTCCTACTCAATTCAAAATTTAAAGGAAGGTATAAAAACTAAATTAATTCATTATTTATCTGTTGAATAATAAAAACAATCTAATTCCGATCGAAGCTTTAATTTTTTATTTTTTTTTATTTTTAGCCTTTTATGGCTAGAACTTTTATAGATAGACATAAATTGTTGCACTTAAATTTAAATATTTTCATAGTGGTCATGGTAATTTGCATTAAGGGTAGAATAAATGACGGGGCCCCATAGAGGGCCAATGCCTGCTGGGGTCGTAAGACTGTTCTAAGGATGCACCACGACTCTGAAACGTAAAGGGCATACGAAGGAACAGGTTGATTTTAGTCAGATTTTAGGACCAAAAAAAAAGGGTAGAATAAAGAAAAAAGATAAAAATCAACATTGTTTATCGTTAAATATGTACATTTTACATTTATTCACATTTTTAATCTTCATCGACTACAATGTCAGCATCCTGGTAATCCTGATCTTTACAATTAAAATATATAACTATGAGTTTCTCTATATTTTCAATTTTCAACCTATTTCTTTTAACATCCAAAATCCATTTATAAATGGAAAAAGACCGTTCTACATCTGACGATGTCAAAGGAGCAAAATTAAAAAAAGGTATTAAATTATGTGCTTCATTTTTTTCAATGGCCTCACTATATTCTCTAAGTGTGTCTAAATCTGGGTTTCGTTCCATAACACATTCTATTTTATTTTTTATATTTTCTGAATTGCACTGATTTATAGCATCTCTGACGTTGTCAAATGCTAAAAGTGAATCTGTCAACGATAAATTATGCTTTTGCAATTCTTTTAAAGACAAATGAATTATAAAATAATTGTCTTTAACCCTAGAGTACTAATCATCGCCTGAGAGGCCGCCCGCGGTCGGTTTTTTCTGGTTATTTTGAAATTGCGGGGACGTGTCGCGCCGTGCTTTCGCGCCAACTCAGTGTAGCCCACGACGCGGCGGGGAGAGCTTGCGCGCTCGGCGGGGATACAGCGTTCCCGAGATATTGCCTACGTGATCGCCTGGGAGGCGATCACGTCAAATAGAAGTCTGAGTTCGACTTAGTCTGCAGTAAGCTATGTGATGATTAGACTAGTTTTTTGTTATGTTTTTCATACTTTATATATTATATTGTAGTTTTTATACCAAAACAGTGGTCCAATGTCAACATTTTTTTAAATAAAATATCCCTTATGGCTGTGTCAGAAAGTTAAGTATTATGTGTAAGGCTGATTTTAAGACAAATAAGTGTTTCTCAGATATATATTTTTTTGCATTTCATAAAGGCCTGTAAGTAAGCCTGTTATTTTGTTATAAATTTTGTTACATTTTAATAAACAATTAGTACTAAAATTTTGCTTTATTTATAAAGTAGCCTCCCAGACGATAATTACCCAACTAGCACAAATGGGCTGCATTAGGGCTTTAGAGCGTATCCGATTATTACTTATGGTAATAGACGTAAGCGCTAGAGCGTCTACTACAGACTTAAAGCAGCCACTTTAGCGCTATTTGGGCGCCATTTTATGCAACCTAAAGTTCCATTTAACCTGCACAACGGTTGCATAAAGGTTCCTTAATAGCTATAACGATTTATTAACGCTATACTAAAGCTCTCATAGCGCTACTTTTGAATGATTTTGAACTACTTTGAACGAATGAATTGATTATAGTTCTTTATTCTATATCTTCAGTTGACATTATTTGTAATAGTTTGGTAAAGTGTTTTCGTCGCCATCATGAAAATAAAACAAAAAGAAGTAAAAGTTTGTATTCTGTATTAGCAAGATATATAAAGATACTTAAAACGCTGTCCAGTTTACTGTAGATATATAAGATAATTTTTGACTAATTTTAACGCGCTTTTATGATATTTAAAAAAATAACAAAAGATATGTGATATTTTTTATTTGTTATACAGAATACATTTTATTTCCGTATTTTTACGTGTCGATAACTTACTATTTGCAAGTGGCCGATTGTTTACCGGTACATTTAATGCACATTTAACTAAAAAACCAATGTATATCAACTCAATTTTGCAAGTGAATTATAAGTTTTCTTAAAAAATCATGGCGTCATTGTAATGTAGTCATAACCTGCAGTTTGAGCTCTAATAACTCCCATTTGAGAATCATAGCGCTAATTTTCACCCTTCTAACGCTTCCAGTGATTTTTGTTACCCTAGTGCAACTCACAGCCACAAAAAGCTCCTATTTTCTTATTTTTGAGGTTATAATATGTAGTTACGTACTTATTCGTTTGGCATCCATTTTTATTGTTTAGTGTTTAGTGTTTTTAAATGTGTTATAATAGTTACAAAAGCGGCTGTAAAATGGCGAATGGATTGAGCCTGCAAGGAATGACTATTGCTACTAAAGGCCTTAGTTCCACTGATGATTTTTTTGTAACTATAGTATGCATAAGAGTTTCTATTATTTCTATAATGGAACTTCTAGTAGTATAATAGTGGTTACTATAACTATAACCTATAAAAGTTACAATGGAAACCTCTGTACAGCTGTGAGTGGCAGAATGACCTTCGTAACTCTCATATAAAGGTGTAAGTGATAAATGAGTTCTACCGTGGACTACTGTGAAGGCTAGGGTGGTATTTGATTCAGCTTATAGCACCTTAAGTAACTTTTATAACTATAGACGTTTACGGATGCAGATATGCAACTCTGAACTGCTTTTTGAACCCTTAAAGCGCCATTTTACAGCCCAAAGTAACAAAATAGGCTGCTATTTCCACTAATGTGCTCGTTGGGTAGTATTAAGCAGTAATAAATTTATATTAGTACTCTAGGGTTAATGTAATTTAAATCTTCTTATAAATTTTCTTTTTCTATAATATTTTTTGCCTCTCGAATAGATACCGCATCAGAGCTGCTTAAACAAGATAATACTTCTTTTATTTTTTCAAAGTTTTGAGCGTAATAAAATGCTGCCTCTAACCAAGTGCCCCATCTTGTAACAACTGGTTGGGGAGGTAGCGGCAAATCTGGATATTTTTCTTTTAAAATTTTGACTCTACTTGGGGCTTTCAAAAATACCTTTTTAACATTTGCTATTAAAATGTTAACATCGCGATATTCTAACCTAATTTGCTCAGATACGCGATGAAGAGAGTGCGCCAAACATGTTACGTGCTTCATTTCAGGTAAGTATTGTTTTAAATTTCGTCCTGCAGACAGCATATATGCAACACTATCAGTGCAGAGGACAAGAATGTTACCTACCTTCGACTCAAAAGAATCTTCCCAAAAGTTTTCCAAACATTCTAACACAAATGGGGCGTGCAAGTGAAAGCTAATCGCAGATGGCGCCACCACCGTAAGAACCTTTGTCACTGTCATTGTTAGTTAGATTGTGAGATATTATATAGTTATCTGTATCATCTATGGTTATCTGTGGTAATATTTTTTATTTTCATTTCATTGATTTCAATTGATTTCTGTACAATTTTCCGATTAAAGAACATAATACATGTTCTTTAATCGAAAAATTCTCAATAACTGTCTCTAATTTAGGAATTCATTACTGTTCCATAGAGAAACTGCTTTGATATTGGTAAGTGTGCTACTAGCGCCACTTTGACAGTTGCACGCCCCATTGCGTGATTGTTTGTCCATTAACTACAGTTAGCATTTTACATGCTACCAAATAAGGTCTAGTCAAATTGCAAGGATGTAATGGTTTTATTAAAAAATGGACTATATAGCGACCTAAAAAGTCTCTCGTTTCATCTAATGATATCCATAGTTTCTCATTTTTATAATTTTGCCGAATCGAATTGATTTTATTCTTAAAAAACTTGTCCAAGTAAACTTTCCGTAACTGTGATTCATCTGGCAGAGTACGATTAGTACACGTACAACAACAGGTACTACACATATATCTTTTAAAGAAATCTTGAAAAGTAGTATTTTTCATCTGAGACCACGGAATATTGCACAAAATGAGAAATTTTATAAGATCGAAATAAAATTCCTCTTCGGGCCGCTCAAACTTTCCCTGGTGTACTGCTCCTTCGATATGTCTTTTAACGTTTCCTTTATTTATGGTTTTCAAATGGCTTTCACATTTTGAACAGTATATTGTACCACTAGCGTGATCGTAAAGTAGTTCGGGATGACCGGATATCCATTTTTCTACAGTTTCAGCCTTGACGTTTGCCATATCTGAACTCTGTTGTAGAGATGGAACCTCGTATATATCACCTAAAACAAAGACATGAAAAAAATACATTTTATTTAGTTTATTTAGCTTACTCCGTTTGTTTTATTTTTCGTGGATCA
This sequence comes from Tholera decimalis, assembly GCA_943138885.2. Taxonomy (NCBI): domain Eukaryota; kingdom Metazoa; phylum Arthropoda; class Insecta; order Lepidoptera; family Noctuidae; genus Tholera; species Tholera decimalis. The sequence continues at coordinate 39,520,578 of OW964555.2, forward strand.
AATTTAGTCATTGAAATTTCACCCTCTTCCTGTCAACCGATTGATCTAAAATTTGGTATTCGCCTTTGATTCTGGTGACAATACAATTATGTATATTCAATATTATTGTCAATCCAAAATGGCTGCCGCTACAAGATGGCGGACAACTTAGTTTTTTTTCAATTCCATCAATATGGGTATCAAATGAAAGGGCTTGTTACGTAGAATATTTTGTAGAGAAGTAGATAAGGCCTATAGTAATTTATTTTACCAATACATTGCAAGAGGACACAGCACACAGGGCAATCAAATTATATACGGATTCCAGTAAAATGTCGGTTAATAGTGGAGTTAGCTGAATTGCGACTACATTACTAGAATATCATAATTTTGTTTCGCACTAAGCTCACTGGTTCCGGGCACGCCGCAATTGCGGCGGTAAGACCCCTCTTTGAGGAGTGGCTAGATCGGCGTCACGGCGTCCTGACCTACCGCATGACGCAGGTCCTCACCGGACACGGAAGTTTCGGGAGGTACCTGTGTCTGATGGGTAAGGAAGAGACGCCTGGGTGTCACCACTGCGAGGGTCGCCCTGAGGACACAGTCGAGCACACGGTGCAGGACTGCCCAGCTTGGGCAGAGCACCGACGTGTCCTCATGGCGACAATAGGCGGAGACCTCTCGCGCCCGGCCTTGGTCGAGGCCATGCTGCGGGGCGAGAGGGAGTGGGAAGCGGTCGCCTCCTTCTGCGAAGCAGTCATGCTTCCGAAGGAGGAGGCGGGCCGCGTGAGGGAGAGGATGGCGTCCTCCCTCCAGCCCAGCCGCAGTGGTAGACGCCCACGGCGTCGGACGTCGGCCGACGATCTCCGGCCACCGTAGGCGCGGGCATGCGGACAGCGAGTAAAGGGCAACTCGCTGTCCGACCATGGACCATGCCCGGGTCGACGGCGCGTCGTGTTCCACGCGCGCCTCAAAGAGCGTCAGCAACATGACGAGGCCCCCTCTGCAGAGGGCCGAAGCCCGCCGGGGTCGTGGGACTCATCCCGTTACCGTGGCCCCGGTATGTAAAGGGTTATTGAAGGAACACCGTGGATTTTAGTCAGTAAAAGTCTGACAGTCCCTCCCACCCTGCCCGGAGTGGGAGGACTTATTTGATAATTTTACCACGCTAAAAAAAAAAAAAAAAAAGCTCACTGGTTCATCGCAGTGGTAGACGCCCACGGCGTCGGACGTCGGCCGACGATCTCCGGCCACCGTAGGCGCGGGCATGCGGACAGCGAGTAAAGGGCAACTCGCTGTCCGACCATGGACCATGCCCGGGTCGACGGCGCGTCGTGTTCCACGCGCGCCTCAAAGAGCGTCAGCAACATGACGAGGCCCCCTCTGCAGAGGGCCGAAGACCGCCGGGGTCGTGGGACTCATCCCGTTACCGTGGCCCCGGTATGTAAAGGGTTATTGAAGGAACACCGTGGATTTTAGTCAGTAAAAGTCTGACAGTCCCTCCCACCCTGCCTGGAGTGGAAGGACTTATTTGATAATTTTACCACGTTAATAAAAAAAAAAAAAGCTCACTGGTTCATACTCTATTAAAGATTTAACAATATTAAGACTCATGGTATATTCAGCAGGTTAAGCGAACAAACACAATACTAAAAATATTCTTATAGTACATCCAAACATGCTTTATACTCCTTGTAACTAGTAAAATATTACTTACCAAAGCTTGGTTTAAATATGTAGATCCAATTCAATAGTGAAAAATCTGAGTCCGTATATTCGAGCCAAATCGTGGTTTAGAGCAGATTCCAGAAGTCAGTATGTACACAAGCCAGGGTCAAGTAACGTTTTCACAACACAGTAACAAACAAAGATGCGCACTCTACGAACCGAAGTAAACGAGTGAGCTACCTGGCATGTCGTCGGCGGGCGTACGCATTGTTCTGATAACCGGTTATTGTACCACCCATGATCGTTTGTTCTGATTAGTCGTTGGGTTTTGTCAAATCGTGACTGTGTGCCGTTAAAAAAAACATGAAGAATAATAAAGAATAATATTGCTCATTTTATTACAATTCCTACCTTTTTTTTGAGGATGGCAAATCATCAAATGACTCCTTCCACTCTGGCAGAATAAAATTCCTACATAAGTTCCGGTTTTTTTTTAATAATCCACCAATTCCGGAGGAATGTCCATATTAATATATACGTTTCGGATCAATGACCCCATTTCAATCTACCTACTCCGATCACTGCTTATGACTGAAAGACCCCTGAGACTAAAAATAGTAAAATAAGACCAGCCAAATACCAGTTTGATGCACTTGAGTATATATATTGAGAAACAGGCCAAGAGGCACATTGGCACTGAGAGAATGGTCGAGGCAAAGCTCCAGTGCCTTGAACATCGGCGACGTATTCGTGACTAGCAAGCCTATCGGTTACATTTCGGGGAGTGTGCGATTAATGATGATGATGATGATCTAATTCTACCAAGCTTGTTTCATCACCGGACTATAAGACGGCGATGTGCCATCGTTACATGGTGAAAATCCCACCCATATGCAAAAAGCGTTTTTTACTTTTAATCTTTTATTTAAGTCTGGATAGGCTACTTCTAGGTAAGCGTGCTTCATCTTAGACCACATCATCACTTACCATCAGGTGAGATGGCGGTCAAACGCGAGACTATTCTGAAAAAAAAAACGTAAAATTACTTTGTCTTGCCTGCCTGGGTTGAAACCAATCCTTACCACTTTGCCACCACTGCCCTTCTAGTATCACAGCAGTTTTGATATACATATGTATACGTAGTTATAAACTAGATTCTTAACGCGACTTCGTTCGCGTGGGAGGGTTTTTCAACCGACGACAAAAAAAGGAGGAGGTTATCAATTCGACGCGTATATATATATTTTTTTTTTTATGCTTGATCACCGATTACTCAAAGACGGCTGAACCGATTTAGTCGAAGTCGGTCTAATTTAATCGTAAAAAGTTTTTCAAACTATCTTATGTCCTTCCCAGGGTCCTAAACTATTCCAGACAGACAGAGTTACTTTCGCATTTATAATACTAGTATGGAGTATGGAAGTATGGATATGGATATACTTGTTCTTTAAAACTCAGTCACAGACAAAATATTTACCTACTCATTTAGACGATTTCGTCTACATAAAACCTAGAAAATAGAAAGTAAAATATATAACTTAACATTACTCTTACTTTCCATGAACGTGATTTGAGATAGCTACGAATATAGTTTTGCTACTGCAGCTTTTAGTGTTTCCTTAGAATTTTCTTTTGTTGGTGGTTTCAGTTGGTGGCGTCTCCTTTTAAGCATATACAACGTGTAAATTAAAGGGTATATACATACCAAGTGCACGGCTTCTTTGGATGATAATAAACGATATGGCAAGGGTTTTATAATCCTATGTGTACATGTGTGGAGCATATTAGAAATTTCAACACACTGATACCAGAGACCGAATTTTTCAAATTAAGAAGAACGAAGACAAATATCGTTTTATTGGCAAGTGACGTGGAAAGTGATGACCCTCATAGTGCTGTGACACGTTTGTTATTACTGGTATTCAAGAAACATATGAAACCAATAATTTGGGGTCAATTCTGTGAGTCACTTATTTTGAGCTGAAACTTTGCATAGAAACTCCATACCAGATATTGTCTTCAGTCCTTTTGGATAGATATGGGGTTTCCGTTACACGTTGTATATATAAGAAAGTGAGGCGATACTTCACACCTGGACAGCTTTTGAATTTATATGTATAAAGCACAGGTCCGTTCCTGTATGGAGTATTGCAGTCACTTGTGGGATGGCTCAGCCAAATACCAGCTAGCAGCACTTGACTCGATCGAACGCAGAGCTAAAAGGCTCATAGGTGATGAGGTTCTGGTATGCAAGCTTCACAGCCTGGCTCACCGGTGAAACGTTGCTTGCCTGTTTATCTTCTACAGATTGTACTTCGGAGAGTGTGCGCAGGAACTCCACGACCTAATCCCTTCATCCCCCTTTTACTACCGGTCTACCAGACGTACCGCAGGATATCATCCACACTTGGTCGATATACCGTCTTGTCGTACTAAGCGCTTTTCTTCAACATTTATTGTGCGCACAGCCACGATGTGGAACTCTCTGCCGGCTTCTGTGTTCCCTGCCACATATGACCCGTCAGCCTTTAAAGCAAGAGTGAATAGACATTTTCTGGGCTCGCTCGTTCGATCGTAGACCTCATCTTACACTTACCATCAGGTGTGATCGAGGTCAAGAGCGGGCTCATTCGTAATAAACAAAAAGTGAGATCCAAGTGGTCAAACGCAAGCCTATTAACAATTTAAAAAAAACCTCGCTAATAAGTTTCGGGTTACGTCGCGGGAATCTATATAGCTTGTCTTGAATATAATCTAACAAGCTGCATAGCTGAAAAACATTTAAATTAATTATTATGCTAAGTAATGATCTGTTTCATCATCTGTTTCAAGGACTGTCAAAATATTTTTGTTTTTAGTAGGTAAACTATACCTAAGTAAGTTTTATTATGGCGATTTGGTCACGAAACCACGGTCACCTCGGCACTTGTGACAAATGTAACTATTTCCAATGACGTATTTAGTTATTATATCGTTGACTATTTCTTATCTTCATAATACCTACAGTTAGCAAAGGAAAGACTGTTGCTCTATTTGTGTGAATTTATTGTAGTCACATTGTTAACGGATAAGATTTTATTGTGGCACTAAAGGTTTAAACCGGTAATCAGTGCGGATTAGCGGAGTTCCACGTTGATCTAAAAACACTGATAAATACTCGTGTGGTGCATATGTCGTGGCCAGATCTTAGAATTGATCATTTCATGAAGTGTTCGATCATTTCATGAAATGGTTGTGTTTCATGAAATTGCCAGAATTTACGATATCGTTTAAACGTCAACGTTTAATGAAATGCCAGTCAACGTTCGGCCATATCATAAAACACATCCATTTAATAAAATTTCTGAACATTTCATGGAATGATCATCATATAAATGGCCAGTGGCAAATAGAATAGAATAGAATAGAATATTTGTTTTTTAGAATATTGTACAAAGTTGTTAAGTGCATTATTAATTAAGATCAGAATATTCTACCAAACTGTCAAACTGTGATAAACCGCGCGCGAGCCGAGCGAGCGAAGCGAGCAGTGCCGCGGGAGCGGCTGGCAAGCGCTACATCCAAATTGGCCTCAGTTACTTGGATATTTAGTATTTTTAGTGCTAGCTCAACTAAATTTATTGTTAGTTGTCACTTAGTGTGCGTAATCTTGCTCAGTTAAATAATAATCATTAAAGTATTCCTTTAAAAATGAATTCTTACAAGTGACACATACAAAAGTTCAAAGGGTGCAATAAAATTGTCTGTAAATGGATAGATTACCACCTGTGCTGATAGGTCGACGGAGCCCCGCTTCGCGCTTCGCGGGGCTCCTATCCTATTTCTGGGTGATTTAAAAAAAATAACAACGAAGGCTAAGGCGGGAGCTCCACTCCACTTCACTTAGCCTTCTAACCTAAACTATCCGAGTCGGGGTACTCTGAGTCGGGGTGTTAACCATAATGACGATTATATATATTAAACGTTAGACCAAATGACTTACCATTAAATAAACAATATACATATTAAACGTTACACCAAATGATAATCGATTACATAAACGTTATATCAAAGAACGTTATACTAATTAAGTTTTAGAATAAACAAATGTTATATGTAAAGAAATTATATCAACAGTTAGTATATCTCACGTTGATTATATTATGAACGATAATAAAATAAAATTAGACCAAATTAGTTTATACGTTATGAGACGCACCCCTTTACAGGTGGATAATTGGGGCAGGACCCGTGCTCCACCTAGGATCTCCACCTGATGACGTTGTTGTACAGTGATGCAGTAAATTGGTTTCCCTATATGTTTCAAAATATCGAAAGAATGATTTACTATTAAGTTTATATGTAGGTATATTATATTATTAAATGACTGAATATTATTAAGCTTTTATATTATTTACGAAAAAAAAAACTTTTTTGGTGAATACAATTTATGGAAAATAAATTCAACGTGTCTGCTTTAGTCTTTTCGTTGTTGAGAAGTTGTCAGGAATAATTTTATTTTAGAAATAATTATGTTATCCCAGGAACAAGACTTTGAGAACAATAGTTCTCAACTGCCCATTCTTATAAAAAGAAAAAGGAAGAATTATACTTACGAGTATAATGGCGGTCTTCAGTACTATAAAAAAACCGGTCGGTGCGTGTCGGGCCACGCGCAGTGTAGGGTTCCGTAGTTTTTATAACAGCCAAGTGCGTGTCGTATTCGCTGACTGATCGTTTTGTACCATGCTCTAACTAAAAGCCAAACATGACTACCTAACTAATTTGACTTCCTATACAAATCCTCACCTGATCCGACAATTTTGCACGGAAAGTTTTAATTTTTTTTAGAGATTTGTATAAAACTTGTCATAGCCGGTGTTTTGAATTTAAATACGGACACACAGCTACACTACTCAATCGTCACAAGAAACTAGCACGATACAACTGGTGCTTAGCGCCATCTATCGACATTTCTATAGAGTTGTTCGAAAGTTTCGAGTCAAATACAATTGGTCGACTATTACTCGTAAACTTGTAAATCCCACTTATGTGTGATAGTTTTCCTTTAAATTTCGTTATATATAGGTACTACTGCCGTGACATTTGAATTTCTAACTACAACCGTTTAGTTGATAGAAGGGGGGGACACTTGACTCACGAAAATTGGTACTTTAAAGCTTGATAAGTCACGAACGGTTTACTTAATCAAAAAACGGTCTTACCAAACCCCTAATATTTTTGAAAGACCTATCCAACGATATCCCACACTATATGAAGAACGAAAAAAAATAAAATTATCGTCCCACTTTACATGTATGGGAGCTACCCTAAATAATTGTTTTTTTTTTCAAAATTTTATTTTACCACTTTTGCGGCGTCATTAACGTGTATACTCATGCCAAAGTACAACTTTCTAGTACCAATAGTTTTTGAGCTAAACCGCGGACAGACGGACAGACAGACGGACATGGCGAAACTATAAGGGTTCCTTGTTGACTACGGAACCCTAAAAATGGTAACCAGTTTTGTAGTCTAAAAAGAAGAAAGGTGTGAAATGTCTTGGTTCGGTCACTTTAAAGGTAACACTGTCTTATATTAATTAAAATGTTATCGTCTAAAGCTCTCATGTGGTGTTCTGTTTAAATTTTCTACCTGCTACCACCTAATCGAAATCTATGCGTCATCTATCTTATGATTCTTTTCAGAAATATACATAATTACATATGAAACGTTACATATATAAACTAAAATGTATCTTTTTACTTTCTACTTCTTAGTGTAGAATTTGGCTCGCATTTGACAACTATCTCATTTGATGGTAAGCGATGATGTGGTCGAAGATGTAACACGCTTGCCTAGAAATATTTTATTCACTCTTGACTTAATCATAGCTTGTTTCAGTTTTAAAATACGGGGCTTGCAAAATACCTCTAAGTAGCAGCAGGTTGATTGTTAGTCCGGACTAGGTAGTGCAACTTTTCAGTGGCAGTAGTTTGTTTGATTTAATGCACCGAAATAACGATACTCTGTACCTAGTGGCAGTAGTTTTGATAGCGGTATAAATAAAAACGGTATAAATAAGGTTATTGAATCGAACTGCTGTATAAAATATATAAAAAGATGTTATTTTCAATTTACACAGAATATATGGAAGAAATCCAAAATTATTGGCTTCAAAAACAAAACTTACACATGCATTGTAGGTCTCTGTTGCAGCTTGCCTCTATTGCCCCATGATCGCCCATGCCACTAGGCAGTAGTTTTGATAGCGGTATAAATAAGGTTTATTGAATCGAACCGCTGTATAAAATATATAAAAAGGTGTTATTTTCATTTTACACAGAATATATGGAAGGAATCCAAAATTATTGGCTTCAAAAATAATACTTACACATGCATTGTAGGTCTCTGTTGCAGCTTGCCTCTATTGCCCCATGATCGCATTGCAGAAAGACGGCAATATATTTTGATAGAGAGTATAAATTTTCAAATTACGAAGATCCGGGAATTTATTCAATAGCTCGAAAAAAATATTAGTAAAAGTTTTTATGAAAGGTGCGTATTCGACGAGAAACACCGTACAAATAATGTATCGGAGAGTTGGAATTCCAAACATAATAAAGAGTTCGAAAAACTATGGTAACTCTAAGTAGATTGCTTACAGTGATATCATAAAATACTGATTCTTTAGATGTCCCACCAACTAAGAGCCGCAAAGAAAACTGTGAAGAAGACCAACTTATTTTAAATTCGCAAATGCAATTACTTAATAATGAAATTTCTTTGGGCCATTTTTTGGAAAAACTGCGTGAATTTAAATTCTTTTGATTACATTTTGAATTGTTTATTTCTCTTAATTACTTGACTGTACTAATCATCAGGTGGAGCACGGGACCCATATAGTACCCGTGCTCCACCCAGGTGGAGATCCTAGGTGGAGCACGGGTCCTGCCCCGTACCTACTATGCTTACGTCATAATGTACTTATGTTTATCAAAAGACTGCCCAACACACTCGGTAACGAGTAACGAGTCTATACGAACGGTAAGGAGTGAACGTCTTCTGGGCTCGCTCGTTCCGTCGCGCGTCGTAGAAACATGGGTACCATCAGTTGTGATCGATTTTTCGTTTTGTTTACAGTGTTACGGACGGAATCTTATGGAACGGTGACTGTTGCAATGTCCATGGTGTCAAAGGATCTCCGGAAACTTGGATACGATAACCAGCCTCCGATCTTTAAAGCGTACGATGCATGAAGACTCTTCGCCACATACTTGTTGTGATTTCCAATCGGCGTAAGAAAAACTTTAAAAGTATAAAGAAAATAACTACCTACTTAATTCGCATTTTGAAATGTTTAACTATTGTCAATAAAAGTATTAATAACAAGACAACAGCTTTCAGGTGGACCCTTATTTGATCAGTTCCACAAAACAGTATCAGCAAAACATGCTGTAAATATACAATAACACACATACGTTTACTCTCTATTATTATTCATAATATTGGCAGAACTTTAATTCAAATTCAAATTGCCTTTATTTCTGATATTACATTTTTCTATTATTATTACATCTGTTTATAAATTATTTCTATTTCATGCACTTATATTGTTTACAATAATATTATCATGCTAAATTTATACAGAGAGAGTGTTGGCCCAGTGGTTCAGATCCTGAGTCAGTTGAATTTTGTACGGGTGTAGTGCTAAGTCACGATGCAAAATTCGCCAACTTGTCGTCTGCCAAAGGCCGACTTCTTGTGAGCGACGACGCAAAAACAACTGCCTCGGTTGCTCCTGCGCACTCTCACGGACAGCAACGATGTTTTCGGCAGATCTTGCGTTTTGTCAACACAAATTATATTGATTGTGTCTGAGCCAGTGGACTCAAATTTATCCACCACACTGCGAAAATTCCTCTTAGTATAGCGACCGTAAAATGGACGAAGCGCGCGGAATGTTGCTCGTACAGAACATCCATTTTGATAAAACGATTTTATCATTTGCACTTGCTGTTGGTTGAACCCTATATCCGGCCATGGTGATTTGGCAAAACAGACTGAATAAATGACAGCCAATTTGACAGATGTAACCTCAAAGAGATGGCCGCTATCAACTGTCAAAGTTCGGAAGTCCCTATTGGAAGACCCTTTATTATTTTAATTTTGATTACATTTAATTTAACTATCCAATTTACTATTGTTACTACTTATATATATATATTATTTATATTATATTGTGTAATAAGAAATTTATTTTGTGATATCGGTAACATTATTATCAGCTTGCCCTTTGGCATAAGCCTCTCCTGGGGTTTTTCAAATTTCCCTGTTAGCAGCTTTTCTTTGCCACATTGTTGTAGCTATTTGCTTGATGTCATCTTCCCATCTTCTTTTTTGCCGTCCTTTCTGTCTTTTTCCATCCCTAGGGTACCATAGGTACAGTAACATATTTTGTCTACTTTTTTTCTCCCGTTTCTTATCATATGGCCTTATCATTAAGTTTTTTCACTATGTATGACATATCGGTGACTTTTGTCTTGCTTCTTATATGAGTTAATTTGATTTTATCCCATAGCTTGATGTTCAGAATACTTCTCTCCATTTTGTTTTGGCAGACTTTTAATGCACTATTCTGCTTCTCAGTGATGGCCCAGGTTTGTGCTCCATAGGTTAAACACGGTAGTATGCACGAGTTGAATACTGTAGTTTTGTCTTTTAAGGGTATGTGTGGGTTCTTTATGACTTCCTTGAGAGACCAGAATCTTTTCCACGCCTTTTGTATTCTGGTATTTATTTCTTTAATTACTTAGATAATAGTTTTTTATTTTCTGCCTGTAAGCTGTGAAGCTACGTTTTATAAATAAATAAATGTGAAAGAATGCACACTCCTATAGAACGACTACGCATACGGAATTTCCCATCAACTCGAATTCTGTATCTATTGTGCAAATTCCGAAAAAAGTCTTCTCAAAGAAGCGGATTTTACCATTGAAATCATCATCTATTGAGTTAGGCGAACTAAATACATGTGTAATCGAAAAGATAACAGTTCCAATTTAGAATAATAACAATACATATAGTTAGCTTTTTTTATTCGGGATGAGCCCACTCTTGGTCTGAATCTCGCCTGATGGTAAGCGATAGATGAGGTCTGTTGTAATTTCGGGGTGCTTCCAAATAAGTGACACTAAAAAAATATTCTTTTTTTTTGGTGGGAAAATCATCTAATGACTCCTCCCGCTCTGGGTTGAGCGGAAGGGAGTGTCAGACTTCTACTTACTAAAAACCCACCCTGTTCCTTCACTGCCCTTACCTCCCGGGGCCGCGGTATCTCCTTAGAACATTCCCGCAACCCCGGCAGGCAATGGCCCCGTCGGGCCACGTCAATGCGCGTGGAACACGACGCGCCCTCAACTCGGGCCTGTCCTTACCGGACGGTGAGTTACCCCTACTCGCCGCCGCCCGCGCCTACGATGGCCGGAGATCGCCTCGCGATCCCCAACGCCCGGGTCTTGGGCTCTCAACGGACGTCTCTCGCGGTGACTGGGGCGTGAGGAAAAGAGTTCTCTCTCCGTCACACGCTCGGCGTTCGCAAAGAAGGAGTACTTTGCTAGCATGACTGCTTCAAAGAAGGAGGAGACCGCATCCCATTTCCCCTCGCCTCCACCGTATCCTCCGGGTGGTCTTCACAATGACGACTCGGGCGTGTGCTCCCGCTGTATCCGAAAGTGGTACCTCCCGAAACAACTATGTCCGGTAAGCACCAGCGTTAGGCGGAAGGTGAGGACGCTGTAGCGTTTCCCAAGCCACTCCTCAAAGAGGGGCTTATCGCCGTGGTTGCGGCGTGCCCGGAGATTACCCCCTACATAAAAACTTACGAAATTTTACATTTTTATAATATTAGTAGAATAAAGCAACTGAAGAACGTTTCACAAAGGTTAAAAAAAGGGAAACAATAGTACCTCCTCCATACTGGAAGTCGATAAAAATATATCACAACTTAATGAAGTCTTAACCGTTGTAAATTAACACTAAAACATCTAGTTTGAAGGAATTCCAACCAGTGTATACTCATATTTTGTTTCGAACATGGCTTACACAATACCGTTTTATTTACTCTGTTCTACGTCACCGCGACAGATAACATTGATGAATATTAATTATATTAAACATATAAATATATTTATTGGTTTGTATTTCTACTATAAACTGTCCTAGATATTATGAATGACAATGGCGCAAACTCGTCTTAATTGCTGAAAACCTTGCCCGCATGATTTAAGATAGGCCTATAATTGCAAACGTATTTTTAACTTCATTGTCATGCATTTTATGAATTGTTTTCCCTTATATTCTTTTTATACTATTTGGCGTCTGAGTCTGCTGAGGTTTTTGTAAAAACTATAAGTAATTTATGATTGATGAAAAATTCGGTTCTGCTAACGGCTTTCCTCAATGTTATCTAAGCAGTTCACGGTCAAATTTAAATTAATTATTCTGATGATAACTGTGTTTAGACATCCTGAAATAGTCATTGATTAATTATGATGGCTATAAAACCCGAGTCAACGGCGCGTTGGTCGTGGCGTCGTCGTGTCCCACGCGCGCCTCAAAGAGCTGACAGTAGTAATTATGGGTATTCCTTATGAAATTTCTAAATTTTAGATATTATTAAAATTCTCTTGTTTTTTGGATAAACTTAGATTTTTTTGCAGAGATTATAAAAGTTGCTTTCAGAGATCTATTTAGGAGTATTCGTCTTCCATATTTTTGTATATTATCTATAAAAATGAGGTTTTAAAAAATAAACAAATGAGGGAATGATTAACAGAGTGAGGGAATATTTATTATTATATTATAATAATAAACATGTACAAATGAAGGAAATTATGTAATTTTAATTATACAATTAAATATCATATTCTAAAGAAAATGAACTCAATAACTCATCATTTGTACGTATAGTCAACATAAATATATATAAACTCGAAAAATTAAAAAATACACTAGTATAGAGATAACAAATGTTTTTATCATTATATTTATTTCTATTTATCCTTAAACTTTGTATTTAGCATTTCTCTAAAACTCGAATCAAAACGTCTTCATATTTATTTATTAAGCATTCATTATTATTAATATCAATCTGTATTAGTCTTTTCTTCTATTCATTTTTTGGTCTTTGAGATCAATTAATTATTCAGTCTTAATTTTAACATCATTTGTGGAGTTCTATCTTATATGTGGAATCTAACTCTGTAATAATGTAATTCCCCCCTCTTAACTAACTTTGGTGTCTTTATTTTCTGTATCTCATCTTCCCAGCTATATAATTAGTCATCTTTAATATTAGGCCATCTCCAAAACTTCAAACCTTTCTTCATGCACCTAACCATTAAACCTTATTCAAAAACAGATAAAACTTCTCCGGGATACTTTGCCGTGCCCCATTTCATCAGAACATTATCTCCAGTGGTAGCAATATTATCGTTGTCTGAGACAACAGTAGATCCATTATTTTCTAAATCAATTTTATAATTCTAGTATGATCTTGAATGCGCGAAGACGATGCTAAAGACAGTTGGTGATTATCCTTCACTATGTCCAATTCCATTGACTTTTGAGGAGCTTTGTTATGCCTCCTAGTAAATCGATCACTTTGGTGTTGTTGAAAATATCCTGAATGATAGTGGGTACAATCTTCTTCGCAATCTATGCATGAAAGTCGTCTGCACTGTAAGGTGTTGTTAAAGTCATTCACATTTTGCCAAGTAACTCTGGTCTGAATCTGCAAAAGGTTGATAAGCTTATCTTATAATTGACTGTGCTTAAAACTTTTTATGTGAATTATGTAGTGTATCATATAAAATACGCTTTTGTTGAGTTTTAGCATCTTTGGCTTTAAGATAGTGTTTTTTTCCCCGGACACATTCTTGAGTTTTCATCTTTCTCCAAAAATTTAATTACATTGTCCTTTACCTTCAGCATTTTATCGCTTATTTATCGAGGTTTTTGTCTTTTGTTCAAAAAATCATGTTTAAAAAAAGGTTTCGATACATGTAGAAACTTATATTTCTGCAGTGATTTCAATTTCAACATTTCGTAATACTTTTTCTTTTTTTCATGTTTCTTTCCAAGATCTTTGTAGCTACTCTCTAGATCTCTTGCTAACGCTTCTCCGAAAACTAATTTATTTTTCACACTCTCAGGAACATTTACATTCTTTAGGAGTGCATTTACTTTAGTTGCAGGCGATTTTGGGTCAGTTTTTTTTTTGTTTTCCGTCTCAAATACATCTTCATGTATTTTTTGCTTAACCTTACTGCATTCTTCATTCTTTTTTCCAATATTTGAAATCTTAGCATATAAAATAGCTCGTCGCCTTCGCATCTGTCGTCTATTTCAAGCAGCTACATCTTCTCTAATTTGCTGCACATTTTCTGATACCGGACTTAGTGAGGGTGTATCATCAATTATTCTTTGTAAATTTTGGTGTGCTATAGCTTTTTTATTACTATACTTTACTATTTTCTTTCCATTGTTTGCACTTTTGTCTAAGTTCTGTAGCATTCATTTTAATAACAGATTTTACCTGACCCTTCTCTTTTTTTTAATAATTTTGTCTTTCTTTTTCCCGCAGTTTTCATTTTTTCTCGCCTTTTTCTATGATACTCTTTCTTTTTTAATTTTTTTTCTGCTTCACTCAACTTCTTTGGTCGTGCCAATTTTTTTCCACATACATGTACCTGTTTTAAATTAAATACCATGAAATACAAGTTGCAAGAATTCAATAAAAAATCTAAAATAACTGTAGAATACTGTATAATAGGGTGTCCCGAAAAATTTTTTTTTTCGCTTTTCGCTACTCAAGCCCTCTCAAAAGTTGCATTATTAGTTTTAGATTACCGTAAAAATAATAAAAAAAAACAAAAAAATATCTTGAGGGTTCTACCGGCATTTTTTTTTATTTTTTTATCACTTAAATATACCCTCCAGTCAATGTCGTCTATTCTATTTTATGTACATTATTCCCATTTTATTTTTTATTTCATTGATAGTGAAACCCTAAGTTATGATTTGCAGGCAACGACAGGATTTTTTCTGTTAGGAATTGGTTTGGAACAAACTCGCAAAATTCATGTTTTGACTTGTTTTTCTTAAATTCTTTACTTCTACTGTGAGGCAGTTCGTCTCATTTCTATTGCGGTTTTATTGCTGTAAGGTGTCGCTCTGCACTTCCTTGTGATAAAATACGTGTTTTTGTTATATATAATAATGGGTTCAAGACGAAGTGAGACTACTTGTGCTATTTTGGGATCATATAAAGAACTTGACGATCGCCAGTTACCAGTGATAAGTGACGTTATCAAATTCATTTTGTTTACTAAAAATGAACTAAAACTACAGAAGAATGGGAAAGATCCTTCTAACACAGAAGTTTTTTCAATCGTTTCTGGAAAACTTGATACGATTTGGACCAAAGCTTCGATTCCTATCGTTTCCAACGTACGAGTTACCCAATTGCTGAAATCATATTTCGACAAATACCTGTCATTGATAAGAAATCCCAAAAATAAAAGAAATGATAGTTACGAAAGCAAAGTGAAGTGCTTTTTGGAATCGTCGAACAAGCTCTTCGATATTGCTGCTTGTAAGTGCACTTCGTTTGACATTTGTTCCTGCATAAAACCTAAGAAAGTTCCTATTTCTGAAAGAGACTTTTTACTGGATCAAAGAAGTGATAGAAAAATGGCAATAAGCGGTATAGACACAAAAGAAACAGCAAGACTTTTAAAGAAACATCAGAGACAAGAAAATTTGAATCGGAAAGAGTCCGAGCACGCATGTTTTCCCAGTGCATCACTAAAAACCAATCCTGTTCCGGTGCGCGAGTTGCCGCCTCGACCGCAGTCGCCTGTAACAGAGCTTTCTGCGAATAGTGACGTGCCTGTAAATGAGACTCCATCTACTTCGTTGAATCGGAACACTCTGGCGCTGCCAACAGTAGCTAAAGTATGTGATCGGTATGGACTATCAACGCGATCTGCGGCTGCGGTCGCTTCGGCGGTCTTAGCTGACGTAGGATTAGTATCTTCCGAAGATCTAAGTCTTGTTATTGATAAGAATAAAATTCATAGAGCTGTTTCAAAAGCACGGACCAAGGCCAGCAAACATTGATACAATTGTAACAAAAAGTATCTACTTTGATGGACGAAAGGACAAAACACTCATAAACGAGAAAATAGGCGATCGGTACCACCGCAGAGAAGTCTTGCAAGAACATATTTCAGTTCTCACAGAGCCGGGATCTATTTATTTGGGACATAGGTATGACGCCAAGTCGTGGTACTGAAAAAGGGATCGTCTCTTCTATCATATCTTTGTTAGAAAATCAAGGGTTGAACTTGGAAGAGGTGATCTGTGTGGGGTGCGATGGTACTGCTACGAATACAGGTTGGAAGGGAGGTGTCATTCAATATCTGGAAAACTATTTAAAGAGACCGTTGCAATAGTGTGTTTGTATGCTTCACGCGAATGAATTACCGCTTCGTCATTTGTTCATGTCTCTGGATGGTAGCACATCTGGACCAAAAGAATATTCAGGACCTATTGGAAAACAGCTAGCTGCTTGTGAAAGTAAACCTCTAGCGTCTTTTTGTGCAGTGTCTGGCAATTTGCTAGTATTACCTGATAATATTGTGAAGGAACTAAGCACGGATCAAAAGTATCTGTACGAAATGTGTCATGCTGTGATGGCTGGTTCCTATTCCCTTGAGCTAGCGAACCGCCAACCTGGAAAAATGGCGCATTCGAGATGGCTCACTACTGCCAATCGCATACTCAGACTTTACGTAAGTACTGTTTCGCCGTCAAATAATTTGCAGCTGCTTGTGAACTACGTGGTCAAAGTTTACACTCCTGTTTGGTTCCTAATCAAGCAAAACTCATCATTTAAAGATGGAGTCAAGCATATTTTTCAAATGGTTATATACTCTCGATTTTTGCCTGATAGTCAGAGATCTATTGTAAATTCGGTGATCGAAAGAAACGCTTTTTTTGCGCACCCAGAAAACTTGCTTATTGCAATGTTATTTGACGATAGAGAGCATATTCGAGAGCTTGCATCTCGCAAAATATTAAAGGCCAGAGAAGCAGAAAAGAGCAACTCTCGCAGGGTATTTAAAGCACCAAAGCTTAACTTCTGTGCGCGAGACTAAGGCTAAAGAACACATCCTCGACATTATTTACTTTCCCTGCCACACACAGTCAGTGGAAAGATGTGTAAAACTAGTGATGGAGGCTTCTCAAAGCGTCACGGACGCTACAGCTCGGGATGGTTTTATTAGGAACAGATTAAAATCTCGCTCAGAAATGCCTAATTTTGGTCACAAAAACCAGTTCCGTTTTTAAAGTTGCCATTGATTATTTTGTCTTTCAACTATTTTAAACCTTGCTTTAACTCATTGTTGTACCCTTAAATTTAATAAAAACCATTTAAATGTAATTTTTTTATGATTTATAGTTTATATTAGGAACCCCTAAAAATAGCAAATTTGAAAAACTTCAAGGACTGGTAGAGGCCTCAAGATTCCGGATATCTAATTAAATTTTATAATAATCGTAATATATGTGTCAAAACGCAACTTTTGATACCTCTTGCGTAGCCGTAGCTCATTTTTTTCCCCCCCATACATGAACGGGACACCCTACTATATAAGTCATTCCCTCATACAGCCGTCATTCCATCACTTCTAAATGCAGTGAGGGAATGACGAATTTTAACTAAAGCTACAGAAACACCGGCACATATATGGATTTTACTCCATGATTTTACTTTTACGCATAAAACAACAGATTATAAACATATATACTAAAATGCTTAATACATACATGTAACGTGAGGTAATGATCGCCATAAATGTAACTCTTAACAATTTCTTACATATTATGTTTTTGCACAAACTCACCTACGTATGAGAAGAAATCGCCACCATTGAATCATTTGAGAGTGTTGCCAAGTACTAAAAACAATAAGGTTGCGTTCTTCAATTTCATTCGATACGTTCAGAAATCGAATATTCGTAATAGGGTGAGGGAATGACTTTTTTGACGGGACATATTTAAAATCAAATTATCGTTTTTATAAATTCGTCGTTATAAGATGAGAAGCTTTTATAGACAATAAAAATCATCTTTCTTATATATTAGCATAATTTTATTATTAAGAATATTCATATATTTGAGATGAGTAGGAATTTTAGTGATCTTTTTGAACTGAGGGACAAGGTGAGGGAACGACTTTCACGGTAACAAAGTAGCCATATCTATTTTTTTTTCTTTAGAGGTAAGTAATACGTTTTTTTTTTAATAATAGTGGTATAGACAGCGAACATTGAAATAAAAAAAAGACTTATGTAGTTAATGCATATCGCACCTTTAGAATTGAAGTGGCTTAATTCAAAATTTCAAGAAAATTACTTTTATACACAGAACGACTAAAATACATGTTTATAAGTCGTTCTGTGTATAACAGTCATTTTCTTAAAATTTTGAATTTAGTCACTTCAATTCTATAGGTGTGATATGACTCGGCACTAATGACTCGGGAATCAAATTTCGAAATTTGATGAGAAATACCCTTATATAAAACAGCCTGATAGGGCCATTCCCTGCCGGGGTTGTGGGAATGTTCTAACGAGATACAACGGCCACAGAACGAGAGTGGGAGGATTCAATTGATGATTTTCCCCCGAAAATTATCTGGGCCGGCAGCGTTGAAGATTAAGTGGCGTTTGATAAGGTGCCCAAAAAAAGGCATGGAAATCGACACTAGACATATGCTTTAATTGCTGTTAAAGACTGAAAACAAAGTCTTTATATCAGCGCAGCACACAGAATTTCAAAATAATATTTTAATTGTTGTTAATAAAATAGGCCGTACCTAATTGAAGAATGTACACTGAGAAATATATAGTTAGTAGGTACTGAGTCGACTATGAGCGGAATGAAAGACGTATGGATAGCACAGCATATATTTGCGGACTAGCGCGGTGGTGGTAACAATATCGCAGGAACCAATAGATATAAAACTACCCTCATAATCTTAATATTAATACATACATCACACCTCCCTTCTTAATTATTACAATATATGCATGAAAACAACTAAGTACACTGAAATCGTATGACCGGTTTTCGGGTTCGCTTTGGGTACTCATTTGGCTGCTGCGGTGATAACCCAGGTTCTTGTTCAGAAGGCTGATCGTGCTCAACACCACTCACCTCACTGCTTACAGATGGTTTCAACTTATTTTCTTCACACACACTCTCACCACTGCATTCATCCTCATTCTTTCCCAATTTTATCAAGCTGTCCCCAGCATGCACCACGGAGCTCTCACCCTCTATCGCCCCTTCTTCAACCGTGCTCGGACCACCCACCGATACACGGGATCTGCGCCGTATCTGATCCACGTGTCTCTTAACCAATTGACCGTTATCCCTTGCTATCACATATCGGCGAGCACTGTCAACGGCTGAAACCGAACCTTTAATCCATTTGTCTGAAGAACCGTAATTCCTCATCCAAATGGTATCCCCTTCATTAAAAGTTCGTGCTACCCCTCCTGCCGAATCTATTTGTCTCTGCTGTGCATCCTGTACTCTAGCTCCTACTGATCGTTCCGTGCGTAACAAATCCAGTCTGGAGCGTAAAGTTCTTTTCTGCAATAACATAGCAGGTGTCTCGCCCGTAGTGCTATGCACTGTGTTTCTGTATGCTAGCAGGAATGTTTGTAAAGCTGTGTCTACATCCACGCGATCCCTAATAGCTTTTTTTATTGTACGTTTACAAATATTAACTGCATTTTCTGCCGCTCCATTTGAGGCCGGGTGATACGCGGGAGAAAAATGTTGTCTGATTCCATTATTGACTAGGAAATTTTTGAATTCCGTACTGGTAAAAGGTGGTCCTTGATCTGATACCAGCTGTTCCGGCAAACCGAACCTCGCAAAAATCGACCGCAATACTTTAATAACGCTAGACGCGTTAGTTCGTGACATTTCAAATATTTCTAACCATTTTGATGACGCATCTATCAATACTAAAAACGTCATGCCTCGGTAAGGGCCCAAAAAATCAATATGAAGTCTAGTCCACGGTTGAGTATAGTATGGCCACGGTTGTATGGTCATACGCGGGGGCGCTTTCGCTTCCGCCGCACACGTTTCACAACTTTTACCTAATTCCTCAATATCCTTATCAATGTTAGGCCACCACACGTAACTTCTAGCTAAACTTTTCATCTTAACTATACCCATATGGCTGCTATGCAACTGATTTAATATTTGCCCTTGCAATGTTTCAGGGATCACCATGCGATAGCCCCACATTATACACCCGCATTCTACGTATAATTCATTTCGCCTAGCAAAGAACGGCTTAATCTCATCACTATTAGGACAAACTGCCGGCCAACCTGACTGTATATATAACATGACTCTGCCTAATACCTTATCTTTGGATACCATTTTTTTTATATCGTTGCTAGTGATAGGTAAAAAATTTTCTACAAAGTTAACATATGTACTTTCTGTTTTCGACTTATCAGAGTAACTATTCCCACATGGTAAGCGTGATAAAGCGTCTGCGCTGTTCTTGCTAGACGCGATATACTCAATATTATAATTGTAACCCGATAACAGAACCGCCCATCGTTGTAGCCGTGAAGCTGCCATTACTGGGATACCCGTTTTATCACCAAATATATATGTTAAGGGTTTATGATCAGTTCGCAGTATAAAGTGACGACCATACAAATATTGGTGAAACTTACGAACCCCGAATACAATCCCAAGTGCCTCCCTGTCTATTTGTGCATAAGCTCGTTCGGTCGGAGTGAGCGATCGCGACGCATACGCCACCGGGCGCTCGCCACCCTCCGTAACTTGCGATATCACCGCGCCAACGCCCACGCTACTCGCATCCGTGGTTAAAATTAGTGGCAGCTCCGGATTATAGTGAATTAATACCTCCCCTTCCACCAAAAGACGTTTCACTCTCAAGAAAGCTGTCTGACAATCTTCACTCCAATTGAACTTAGCTCCTGACTTTAGAAGGTTATATAATGGAGCGAGAACGGTACTAATATTTTTAATAAATTTTGCATAATACATTACTAGACCTATAAACGCTCTTAACTCGGTGATATTAGTAGGTGCCGGCGTCTGCCTCACTGCTTTAACCTTATCCGGGCACGTGTGCACCCCCTCTTTACTTATCACGTGGCCTAAGTAAGAAACAGACTTTGAAAAGAAAACGCATTTCTCCTTTTTTACTCTAAGTCCATAATCTTGCAACCGCTGGAAGACTTTATGTAAATTGTTAATATGGTCTGATTTCGTACTACCTGTCACGATTATGTCATCGAGAAAAACACCTACGCGTGGCATGTCAGCGAATAACTGTTCAATTCGCCTCTGAAAAATGCCCGGACTAGACGATAAACCATACACTAATCTATTGTACATATACAATCCCTTATGTGTATTTATCACCGTGTATTTTTTTGTATCATCGAGCTCAAATTGTGCGTATGCTTGCGATAAATCGATTTTACTATAGTGATCACCCCCTCGAAGACGAAATAACAATTCTTCTACCCTCGGCAATGGATAACGGTCAATTTCAATAATTTTATTTAAGGTTAATTTATAATCGGCACAGATACGAATGCTGCCATCCTTCTTTACGACTGGCACTATCGGTGTAGCCCAGTCGGAACGCTCGACCGGGGTGAGAAGTCCGTCGCGCACGAGCTGGCCCAGCGCGCGCTCCACCGGCTCGCGCAGCGCGTACGCCAGCGGGCGCGCGCGCATGAACACCGGCCGCGCGCCCGGTCGCACGTGAATGCTCACAGCACCGCCCCTAAAGCGCCCGAGACCCTCCGCGAACACGTTACAATATTTGGAACTGAAAAAAGATACATCACAATCATCATTTTCCCTTATATTATTAACATCATAATTAAAATCGGGAAGTTGGATTCTTAATGCCGCTATCCAATGTCGCCCTAAAAGAATAGTTTTTCCTTTCTCGATAACCAGTAATTCCAAAAATTCACTTCTATTCTTATAACGAACTTGCGGTCTTATTATACCCAATGGTTTTACAATTTCACCAGTATAATATCTTAAAGTTAATTTACAAGGTTGCAGAGGAAGATCGTTAAACAGCCTATTGTAACACTCGCGACTAATACAAGACACCGCGCTTCCGGTATCACATTCCATCGCTATTTCTTTGTTATGCACATTCAATGTTATATAGATAGGTTTGCAACTGGAAATCGACAATTTACAGACATCAACAAAAATTACCTCGTCACTGTCCGCGTCCTTATCACTGCCCGCGGTTTGCACGTCAACCTGATGTTGCTGCACTAGATTGGGGCACATACGTCGCAGGTGCCCTTGCTGGTTGCACACCCTGCACACGTAACGTGCGAACTTGCACATTGATTCATCGTGACTAGCGCCGCACACACGACACTGCCGCTGCGACCGAGCTCGCTCCCCAAGCCGAGCCCGCTCACCCGGCACCGACATCGCTGACCCGTGGCCCGTGCGCCGTTCGCGCATCTCTCGTCCCACACGCGCGTCGGCCCGCGCTCCGCCCTGCTGCCGCTGCCCGCCTGCTACTTGTCTTCTCACCGTCATCGCCTGGCACGTCACCCTCGCCGCGTCCGTGGCAGCTGACGACTTACGACCTTCAACTATGGCGGCGTCCTTCTCTGCCGATTCCATGCTGGCGGCCAGTTTATAAGCCTTAGCGTAATCCAGGTTTGATTCCGCAAATAACCGTTGCCTAATATTCTCGCTTGCTATTCCGCATACCAATTGATCTCTCAAACTTTCCTCGAGCCAACTGCCAAATTCACAGGTCTTCGACATTCTCTTAAGTACCGC
This sequence comes from Tholera decimalis, assembly GCA_943138885.2. Taxonomy (NCBI): domain Eukaryota; kingdom Metazoa; phylum Arthropoda; class Insecta; order Lepidoptera; family Noctuidae; genus Tholera; species Tholera decimalis. The sequence goes on from OW964555.2 coordinate 39,543,177, forward strand.
CACGTATTCGGATATGGACTCGCCCTCTTTTTGTTTCCTATGCCTGAACTTGTACCTCTCGGCGAGTTCACATGGTTTAGGTTGTAAATGTTTACCCATTATTTCCGATAACTGCTCAAAAGTTTTTATTTTAGGTTTATTCGGTGTACATAGATTGACAAGCAACTCGTAGCTCTCTGCACCCATAACGGTTATTAACGTCGGCACATGTAACTCTTTCCGTATACCGTTCACCACGAAGTATTGTTCTAAGCGTTCGATATATAGGTTCCAATCGTCTTTATGCAAGTTAAACTCACTAATTTTCCCGACCGACATGGTAAACACTTTATATCACACGCGAATTGTTCAATTCTCGTCGCCACTGAGAAATATATAGTTAGTAGGTACTGAGTCGACTATGAGCGGAATGAAAGACGTATGGATAGCACAGCATATATTTGCGGACTAGCGCGGTGGTGGTAACAATATCGCAGGAACCAATAGATATAAAACTACCCTCATAATCTTAATATTAATACATACATCACATACACTTATTGTTTTATTAATAATGTTTACCTTTATCTTTAAGGTCTTCTTCTTCTTATCGTGTGGGTAGTAAGGTCTAACGACCCCATACACCCTAGTGTCAGAGTTTCTAGACCGCCTCAAGGGCCTCTGACGTGGACCGCCATTAGGCGACCGGGACCACCGGCTTATACGTATCTTCCGAAGCACAGAACCATTGGCGTATCTAGAGATATTTTCCAGGGGGAGGCTAGCCCCCAGTGGTATCAAGAGCCATTTCAAAAAATTTGAACGCTTGAGTTTAGGTAACAATTGGTATGTCCGCGTGGCGATGCACACATATACAACACAAATAGTGTAGAGCGAATGTCGAGTCGGACTAAACAGTTTTGAGCTGTTATAATCGTCTTTATGAGAAAAAGTGATTTGATTAATTAAATGGCTTAAGATAAAAAAAAATTAAACATATGTATTAGTTGTATAAAGTGTATATTTAAAAGAAAAATATAAGTTATGTGACAACCGACTTCAACAAAATTAAACTCAAAAGTGTAAATTTCGGTGTTACTTAACTAAGAAAGATTTTTGTGTCGATGATATTTATTTATTTTTATTTATTTTATTATTTATGTACACACAGTAAAATACATTGAGATAAAATTAATTATAATATCTGAGTACAAAGGTACTGCTTATTTCTTAAGAAATTTCTTCCAGCAGACCTGCGAAAGGAGAAGTGAAAAAGAAATATAGACAATAGTGTGTGAGAACAAGAAGAGAAATAAATATGAATATGTGAAGTCTAAAACTAAAACTAAATTATTAAATATACGTACACGTACTTACAATGCAATAAAAATAACATATACTTAAATAAATACATAATGTTAGAATATATAAACATATAATATAAATATATACATAAATAATTAACATATTTATTATTATAGTTACAAGTAAGAAAAAGTGTTGGTTGGTTGGTTGGTTGGTTCTATACAAAAATACGTTACACTTTTACACATAAGTTATGACCATATTTAGTTAAGATTAGTTGACCTCGGTATTTCCTAGCTGATTACTTTGAGAGAAACATTGAAACAAGATCAAATATTACAGTATCTTTTTAAGCCCAGACACTTGTCAAATCATAAAATATGAAAACCACATAATTATCAGAAATAGCATCATGCGTTTTACTATACAATATGTATGGCATTGTCCGTAAATCCATCGATGCAGTGATCTCATTTTGGTTTGAAATGCCAATTCCTGTCATAATTGAACCAGATACCGCTCCTTGATTATTAAGATTGAGTTTAGATTTTTCAGTTGCTTTCAGAATAAAGCTAGATACACACATCTTACAGTTGTAGTAAAATTTGGGTATGAGACCCATCTGTTTGTCTTTTTAGATAGCTTATTTTGTAGCCGAATTTTACACTGTGTTTGTTTATATTTATTAATTGACTCTAAAAGTACTGAAAATCTATTATTCGCCTTCCATGCACTTTATAATTATTCTAAAAAATAAAAATAAGCATTTGAGAAATTTGAACCTTGATTACAATCTGGTATAGATACACAATGTAATGGACTGGAAAGGAGGTAATTTTAATCATCATTATAAATATCTTTTACTATGGGACCAACCTTAAAATTGCGAAAAAGAATAGACGACCTCGTTCATTTATAAGTGACAAAATTTATTAAACGGCTGATTGTTTTTCACATTCATAATAATGAGTACAATTACCTCTTTTAAGGGTTTATGTATATTCCGTTATACCCTGTATAACATGTTTAAAAATATAGTACCTTAAAGTTAGTTAGTTTAGTTAGTTTATCTTCAGACATTACACTACATAAATCTGAAGATTTTTGTATGTTCAAAATTTTCTACCTATACATGATTATGCACTGGTGCCTCGTGCTGTTTCATATAATATATAGTTTTAGACTATCGCCGTTATTTACATATCTTAAATTTTTCGGTTTTTTTACCAGGTACCTTTTATTTGAGCTCTGATGACTTCCTACCTACTTTATCTTTCTGTGATTTTGGCGTTTTCCATATTATCGTAATATCGGGTCTCAAACAAAAGTCACGCTGTAGAAGACAGACAGTTCAGAACTAAAGAAATATAGAAAGTCCAAAAAGTATTTACTATTGAGTCCTAAACTTCCGCTGAATGTTTAATGCAACGGGCGGTTTTTTCCTATAAAATATAAAATAAGATATAATAATTTACCACTGAATAGACTAGAAACTACACAGTCACTCTGAAGGGTAACTGAAAAGACAATGATTGATGACGGCCATTCGGTTCAACACTTCAACACCTAAATTGAATCACTAGAACTTAAAACGGGATATATACATGTGTATTTTTTATTTTGAGTTTCCGAAGAAGTTTCGTAGAAAGTTCACGAGTCGACACGGTGAGTTTTGTGTGTCGGGAACAGAATCGAGTGTTTAGTGATACATGTGACAGTGGTAGCGGTGTCGCTAACAGAAAACGAACGAGAAAGAGGGTAGACCGATTTGTCTGCTCATAAGCTTCCACCCGCAATTACTTCAGTTCATCCGTGATCATGGCGCTTGCAACAGTGCCGAAATATCGGAAACTCAAAACAATAAATACACATGATAATATCCCGTTTTAAGTTCTAATGATACTGTTAGTGACCGTGTTAGCCATTAGACCATCGTTACATTTGTCTTAGCAGCCCAAGTGTTCTTAGATAGGTGACATTTTGAAAACAAAAATAAACATGGCAGCTGTGCGAATCCATTATACATGGATAAAAAAAAAATCGAATACTACAATATGGGTATCAAATTAAAGGGCTTAACACAAGAATTTTAAAATGTATATCATGTTTATCATTAGTGTAATACTGGCAAAAATAATACAAAGAGAAAGTTTAAAAATATGGACTAAGCTTTTTCACTTTCTGAATCCGCTGGGGTGCCAATGTGACACGACCGGGAAAAATAAAAAAATTGTTAATTAATATTTTAACTAAAAAGTTGAAAAAAAATTTATTTAAAAAGTCTAACTATCCCATTAAAAAAATATGTTCCATTGGGTCCCGCCTGCTTATCACTTTTTAAAATAAAAATCTGCTTGTTTCTTGCATTTCAGTTGAGCAGTCGGGTTTTTAGATTTTTTAAATAACTTTTTTATATTTTCGTGTTTGGACACCGAATTCCAAAAAAAATAGTTAAAAAGTTTTTTTTCACGCTTTTTAGTTTGTAATTTATCAAGTTACAAAAGCCAAAATATCAACTACTTGTTACCTTTTACAAAATATTGCTTTTCCCGATGCAAAGCCGAGGAGTTTTCCTGGTACTTCACCATCAGCTCTACTTCACCATAATGATGTATTGTGACGAGCATAAGCCATAAAGTGCTTGACCATATTCAAGTAATCGAATCGCAACCCACGAAATACTTATTATTGAGTAATTCCGGTGGGCATCTGTGGTCTTTATCATCTTTTGTGGACATAAGTCATAGATTTCGGAATCTGAAGTTAACTCTACGATGATTTTTCAGTAAACTACTTTTGGGAGATTACTCACCATAAAGCGATGCAGACATTTTAAGTAAATGTTAAGCGATAAAAAACTTCATTAATAATTGATCTATTTTGGACATGTATTTTAAAATTTCAAAGTTGACGTAAGATGGTAAAGCAGGCGATTGAAATCTTAGAAATTTGCGAGAAAATGCGAAACGCTTAACGTACGAAATAAAAAATTTCACATAAATTAATTTAACATGTATCGCAACAATAGTGTCAACAAGAAGAATCTGAAAAGTCAAAAAAAAAACTGGCCAAGTGCGAGTCGGACTAGCTCATGAATTGTTTCTTAGTAGCAAGAGTGTTACGTTGGTATAAATGAAAAAGTTACACTAGGGGTTAAAGTATGAAATTGCTGATTTGAACCGAAAAATTAAAACTCCTTTTTTTTCTAAAATGTAACATACTTATTTAACCAAAATATTTACCTTCATTACCTATACATTGTTGCCATTTAATCGGAAGGTTATTTATGCCTTTGCGATAGAACTCTCAGGATCTCGATTCGACAAACTTAAAAGCATTTTGCACACTGCCTCTTGGGAAGATTTTTTTATCTCGTTGAAAATTGACACGAAAAAAAAATTACGTCCATTAGAGCAAGGTCTGGCATCTCGGTCTGGTTGGTACGTAGGATAATCTATGGTTTCTGACCGCAGCATCTGCAGACCTTCTTTTTCTTTTTTTTTCCGGGTGGGAAAATCATCGAATGACTTCTCTCGCTCTGTGTTAAGCGGAAGGGAGTGTAAGGCTTCTACTGACTAAAAACCCACACTGTTCCTTCAGCTGCCCTTAAATTCCGGGGCTGCGGTATCTCGTTAGAACATTCCCGCAACCCCGGCAGGCAATGGCGCGTGGAACACGACGCGCCGCCGACACGGGCCTGGTGCTTACCGGACGGTGAGCTACCCCTGCTCGCTGTCTGCAATCCCGCATCTACGGTGGCCGGAGATCGGCTCGCGATCTCCGACGCCCGGATCGTCTTCCGCGGCGGCTGGGGCGCGAGGAAAAGAGTTGCCTCTTCCTCGCGTGTTCGGCCGTCTCCTTCGCTAGAATGAGTGCTTCGCAGGAGGCGACTGCATCCCATTCCCTCTCGCTCCGCACCATGGTCTGAACCAGGGCCGGGCGCGAGAGGTCGCCGCCGCCGATTGCCTCAACGAGGACATCTGCAGAGTTACTACAGTTTTTCGTGCAGTGTGATGTCTTGCGTGGAGCAAATAATGGAGAAGATCGGTTCACGAGTCGGGGCTGTTTCGTTTAAACCTATATATTATGTGTTCGACTCAACACATATAGGTTTGAGATTTTTTTTAGTTTGTTGTTTGCAAGCGTTATAAGTCTCAAAGTGCTATGGGGATTTTCTGTAAGAAATTTCCCAGTAATAGCCCAGAGTATGGAAGTTGACGGTCGGATACCCCCGAGCCTCGGAAAGTTCGTTAAGCCGCTGGTCCTGGCTGTCATTTGGACATCTTTGAGAGTCGCTACGGTATCGTGTTACCCAGTTACTGGGTTGTGGAGGTCAATAGCAAAAAAACATGACGTGTAAAAGTGTTATTTATAACCAATTTACAAAATAAATATTTCATTTCATTTCATTTCATTTCATTTCATTTCATAGGCAGTGGCGCCATGTACAACACTAATACTCAGCTGCATCGGGTTAGACTGGAAGCCGACCCCAAAATAATTGGGAAAAGGCTAAGTACTCATGATGACTTCCATATATGTATACCCGATTGATTATTATTTATTTTTTAATTCTTTTATACAATGTGTAACGGAAACCCCATATCTATCCAAAAGGGCTGAAGACTACATCTGGAAACATGCGCACGCCGCACGGCTTACAATAGCTTACTATAGCAAAAAGTGTCGTTACAACTTTTCGTCTTAATTTTTTCCGTCTAGCCCCCTTTCGCAACGCGCGATAAGGAACTTCGTTCCAAAAACTTTTTAACAAAAATTAAACCGAATAAAAATACTGCAATGTGAATTTTTTTTGCAAAAAAGAAACCGACTTCAAAAAACCATAAAAGCACTAAAAAGTTAAAAATAATACTATAACCTACCTATATTAATAAATCTAATCTAGCCTACGATTAAACAATTTTTTAAAATTTAAATTTTTTGGAGTCGGTGCCAAGGTAGTTAAGTAAGTTTAAGGTAATTATTATTATTTCATTTTAATCCTCGAATTCCTTGCTTTTCTTCCGTTGTTGCATTGTGTAAACTGTATTTGCTCCGATTTTATTGTTTTCCAATTTAAATTTATATTTAGAAGCTGTAAGATTTATGTTTTGTTTTTTCTGGCCTTAGTCTGTAGTTATATTATTAACCGACTTCAAAAAAAGGAGGTTCTCAATTCGTCTTGAACTTTTTTTTAATGTATGTTACCTCATAACTCGGAGACGGCTGGACCGATTTGGAAAATTCTTTTTGCGTTTGAAAGGGTATACTTTCTAGTTGGTTCCATTGTTACGAAATCAGGATCTGATGATGGGATCCTGGAGAAATCGAGGGAACTCCTCAAATATTATAGGCACACCTATAGCGTTTTGGGTATTTCTTATAGTACCTTGAGCAGTGGCTTTTGACCGACCGAAATTAAAGTTATTTTTGGATTTGTAGTGTTTTGATTTGGAAGTCTTTTTAGTCATTTAGGTATCGTACATTGCTTGGCACCGACTCCAAAAAATTGTTATATTTTACAAGATGACCCGCCACGACTTCGTTCGTGTGGTATCCTACCCCTACCCAACCGATACCACTACCCCTATCCTACCGATACCCTACTCATACCTTACTCTACCCCTACCGTACCCAAACCCTACACTACCCCTATACCCTACCAATACCCTACCCCTACCCTATCCCTACCCTACACCAACCCTACCCCTACCCTACTCTCCATTTTATTTTGAAAACGTTTGTATAGGAAATAGAAAAGGGCTGTTTTGAGGGTTTTCCCGCTTTTTTTTTAATTTTTCTCAACTTTTAAACCTTCCCTAGACCTCCACAAACATTTCAAAACCAAGATAAGATAAATCCGTTCAGCCGTTCTCGAGTTTTAGCGAGACTAACGAACAGCAATTCATTTTTATATATATATTTTTTAATTTTTCTCAACTTTTAAACCTTCCCTAGACCTCCACAAACATTTCAAAACCAAGATAAGATAAATCCGTTCAGCCGTTCTCGAGTTTTAGCGAGACTAACGAACAGCAATTCATTTTTATATATATACTAGTATTTGCGTGTTGCGCGAGGTGCAAGCACCTGGCGTGACTTCTTTAAAAAAAAAAAAAGGGTGGGGGGTGATGGGGGAGATGGGGGGGAGGGTTGCACAATTATTTCGACTAAAGCATTGCCCCTCTAAATGAATCTGAAAAAAAAATTCCAAGTCTCTTAATTTCCGAGATATGCCTAAAGGGGGTGAGAAGGGGGGCAAGGGGGGTGACTTTGAAAAATGGTTTTAACTTTACCGAGCCCCCTCTATACGAATCCGTAAAAAGAAAAAAAATACGGGTCTCGTAGTTTCCGAGATACGATGGGGAGGGGGGTGAAAAGGGGAGGTTTGGCACTTTTCCCGTAGGTTTGAGAGTTACTTGTTTACGAATCTGTCAAAATATACCCACCTCCCCATCCACCATCAGGGAGAACAATTATGTCAATGAGTGAGTCAGTGAGTGGTAATCTAGCTTTATATAATATAACTAGTATATTATACGTGTTGCGCGAGGTGCAAGCACCTCGCGTGCTTGTGAAAAACAAAAACAAAAAACAAAAAAAGGGGGGGGGGTGATGGGGGGAGATGGGGGGGTTTAGTATTTGCGTGTCGCGCGAGGTGCAAGCACCTCGCGTGCTGGTGAAAAAAACTAAAGCATTGCCCCTCTAAATCAAGTATTTGCGTGTTGCGCGAGGTGCAAGCACCTCGCGTGCTTGTGAAAAAAAAAAAAGAGGGGCGGCCGGGGGTGATGGGGGGGGGTTTAGTATTTGCGTGTTGCGCGAGGTGCAAGCACCTCGCGTGCTTGTGAAAAATAAAAAAAAGGGGGTGGGGGGCGGGGAAATGGGGGGGGTTGCACAATTATTTCGACTAAAGCATTGCCCCTCTAAATGAATCTGAAAAAAAAAAATGTTCCAAGTCTCTTAGATTCCGAGATCCACCTAAAGGGGGGGAGAAGGGGGCGGGGGGGGGACTTTGAAAATTGGTTTTTACTTTACCGAGCCTCCTCTATACGAATCCGTAAAAAGAAAAAAATACGGGTCTCGTAGTTTCCGAGATACGATAGGGGGGGGGGGGAGAAGGGGGGGGGGGGGGGGAAAGGGGAGGTTTGGCACTTTTCCCGTAGGTTTGAGAGTTACTTGTTTACGAATCTGTCAAAATATACCCACCTCCCCATCCACCATCTGGGAGAACAATTATGTCAATGAGTGAGTGAGTCAGTCAGTCAGTGGTAATTTAGCTTTATATAGTATAACTAGTATTTGCGTATTGCGCGAGGTGCAAGCACCTCGCGTGCTTGTGAAAAAAAAAATAGTGGGGAGGGCGGGGGTGATGGGGGGGGGTTTAGTATTTGCGTGTTGCGCGAGGTGCAAGCACCTCGCGTGCTTAAGAAAAAAAAAGGAGGGGGGAAATGGGGGGGGTTGCACAATTATTTCGACTAAAGCATTGCCCCTCTAAATGAATCTAAAAAAAAAATGTTCCAAGTCTCTTAATTTCCGAGATCCGCCTAAAGGGGTGAGAAGGGGGACAAGGGGGGCGATTTTGAAAAATGGTTTATACTTTATCGAGCCTCCTCTATACGAATCCGTAAAAAGCAAAAAATACGGGTCTCGTAGTTTCCGAGATACGATAGGGAGGGGGGGAGAAGGGAGGTGAAAAGGGGAGGTTTGGCACTTTTCCCGTAGGTTTGAGAGTTACTTGTTTACGAATCTGTCAAAATATACCCACCTCCCCATCCACCATCTGGGAGAACAATTATGTCAATGAGTCAGTGAGTCAGTCAGTGGTAATTTAGCTTTATATAGTATAACTAGTATTTGCGTGTTGCGCGAGGTGCAAGCACCTCGCGTGCTTGTGAATAAAAAAAGGGGGGGGGGGGTGATAGGGGGGTTTAGTATTTGCGTGTTGCGCGAGGTGCAAGCACCTCGCGTGCTTGTGAAACAAAAAATGGGGGGGGGGGTGATGGAAGGAGATGGGGGGGGTTTAGTATTTGCGTGTTGCGCGAGGTGCAAGCACCTCGCGTGCTTGTGAAAAAAAAAGTGGGGGGGTGATGGGGGGGTTTAGTATTTGCGTGTTGCGCGAGGTGCAAGCACCTCGCGTGCTTGTGAAAAAAAAAAAAAGGGTGGGGCGGGGAAATGGGGGGGGTTGCACAATTATTTCGACTAAAACATTGCCCCTCTAAATGAATCTGAAAAAAAAAAATGTTCCAAGTCTCTTAGATTCCGAGATCCGCCTAAAGGGGGGGAGAAGGGGGCGGGGGGGGGGGACTTTGAAAATTGGTTTTTACTTTACCGAGCCTCCTCTATACGAATCCGTAAAAAGAAAAAAATACGGGTCTCGTAGTTTCCGAGATACGATAGGGGGGGGGAGAAGGGGGGGGGAAAAGGGGAGGTTTGGCACTTCTCCCGTAGGTTTGAGAGTTACTTGTTTACGAATCTGTCAAAATATATCCACCTCCCCATCCACCATCTGGGAGAACAATTATGTCAATGAGTGAGTGAGTCAGTCAGTCAGTGGTAATTTAGCTTTATATAGTATAACTAGTATTTGCGTATTGCGCGAGGTGCAAGCACCTCGCGTGCTTGTGAGAAAAAGAAATGGGGGGGTGATAGGGGGGGTTTAGTATTTGCGTGTTGCGCGAGGTGCAAGCACCTCGCGTGCTTGTGAAAAAAAAAATAGTGGGGGGGGTGGGGGTGATGGGGGGGGGGGGTGTAGTATTTGCGTGTTGCGCGAGGTGCAAGCACCTCGCGTGCTTGTGAAAAAAACTAAAGCATTGCCCCTCTAAATTAAGTATTTGCGTGTTGCGCGAGGTGCAAGCACCTCGCACGCTTGTGAAAAAAAAAAAAAATAAGGGGGGGGGGAAATGGGGGGGGGGTTGCACAATTATTTCGACTAAAGCATTGCCCCTCTAAATGAATCTGAAAAAAAAAATGTTCCAAGTCTCTTAGATTCCGAGATCCGCCTAAAGGGGGGGAGAAGGGGGGCGGGGGGGGGGGGACTTTGAAAAAGGTTTTTACTTTACCGAGCCTCCTCTATACGAATCCGTAAAAAGAAAAAAATACGGGTCTCGTAGTTTCCGAGATACGATAGGGGGGGGAGAAGGGGGGGGAAAAGGGGGGAGGTTTGGCACTTTCCCGTAGGTTTGAGAGTTACTTGTTTACGAATCTGTCAAAATATACCCACTTCCCCATCCACCATCTGGGAGAACAATTATGTCAATGAGTGAGTGAGTCAGTCAGTCAGTGGTAATTTAGCTTTATATAGTATAACTAGTATTTGCGTATTGCGCGAGGTGCAAGCACCTCGCGTGCTTGTGAGAAAAAGAAATGGGGGGGTGATAGGGGGGGTTTAGTATTTGCGTGTTGCGCGAGGTGCAAGCACCTCGCGTGCCTGTGAAAAAAAAAATAGTGGGGGGGGGCGGGGGTGATGGGGGGGGGGTGTAGTATTTGCGTGTTGCGCGAGGTGCAAGCACCTCGCGTGCTTGTGAAAAAAACTAAAGCATTGCCCCTCTAAATTAAGTATTTGCGTGTTGCGCGAGGTGCAAGCACCTCGCATGCTTGTGAAAAAAAAAAAAAAAAAAGGGGGGGGGGGGGGGAATGGGGGGGGTTGCACAATTATTTCGACTAAAGCATTGCCCCTCTAAATAAATCTGAAAAAAAAAATGTTCCAAGTCTCTTAGATTCCGAGATCCGCCTAAAGGGGGGGAAAAGGGGGGCGGGGGGGGGACTTTGAAAAATGGTTTTTACTTTACCGAGCCTCCTCTATACGAATCCGTAAAAAGAAAAAAATACGGGTCTCGTAGTTTCCGAGATACGATAGGGAGGGGAGAAGGGGGGGGAAAAGGGGGGAGGTTTGGCACTTTCCCGTAGGTTTGAGAGTTACTTGTTTACGAATCTGTCAAAATATACCCACCTCCCCATCCACCATCTGGGAGAACAATTATGTCAATGAGTGAGTGAGTCAGTCAGTCAGTGGTAATTTAGCTTTATATAGTATAACTAGTATTTGCGTATTGCGCGAGGTGCAAGCAACTCGCGTGCTTGTGAGAAAAAAAAATGGGGGGGTGATAGGGGCGGTTTAGTATTTGGGTGTTGCGCGAGGTGCAAGCACCTCGCGTGCTTGTGAAAAAAACTAAAGCATTGCCCCTCTAAATTAAGTATTTGCGTGTTGCGCGAGGTGCAAGCACCTCGCACGCTTGTGAAAAAAAAAAAAAATAAGGGGGGGGGGGAAATGGGGGGGGTTGCACAATTATTTCGACTAAAGCATTGCCCCTCTAAATGAATCTGAAAAAAAAAATGTTCCAAGTCTCTTAGATTCCGAGATCCGCCTAAAGGGGGGGAGAAGGGGGGCGGGGGGGGGGGACTTTGAAAAAGGTTTTTACTTTACCGAGCCTCCTCTATACGAATCCGTAAAAAGAAAAAAATACGGGTCTCGTAGTTTCCGAGATACGATAGGGGGGGGAGAAGGGGGGGGAACAGGGGGGAGGTTTGGCACTTTCCCGTAGGTTTGAGAGTTACTTGTTTACGAATCTGTCAAAATATACCCACTTCCCCATCCACCATCTGGGAGAACAATTATGTCAATGAGTGAGTGAGTCAGTCAGTCAGTGGTAATTTAGCTTTATATAGTATAACTAGTATTTGCGTATTGCGCGAGGTGCAAGCACCTCGCGTGCTTGTGAGAAAAAGAAATGGGGGGGTGATAGGGGGGGTTTAGTATTTGCGTGTTGCGCGAGGTGCAAGCACCTCGCGTGCCTGTGAAAAAAAAAATAGTGGGGGGGGGCGGGGGTGATGGGGGGGGGGTGTAGTATTTGCGTGTTGCGCGAGGTGCAAGCACCTCGCGTGCTTGTGAAAAAAACTAAAGCATTGCCCCTCTAAATTAAGTATTTGCGTGTTGCGCGAGGTGCAAGCACCTCGCATGCTTGTGAAAAAAAAAAAAAAAAAAGGGGGGGGGGGAATGGGGGGGGTTGCACAATTATTTCGACTAAAGCATTGCCCCTCTAAATGAATCTGAAAAACAAAAATGTTCCAAGTCTCTTAGATTCCGAGATCCGCCTAAAGGGGGGGAGAAGGGGGGCGGGGGGGGGGACTTTGAAAAAGGTTTTTACTTTACCGAGCCTCCTCTATACGAATCCGTAAAAAGAAAAAAATACGGGTCTCGTAGTTTCCGAGATACGATAGGGGGGGGAGAAGGGGGGGGAAAAGGGGGGAGGTTTGGCACTTTCCCGTAGGTTTGAGAGTTACTTGTTTACGAATCTGTCAAAATATACCCACTTCCCCATCCACCATCTGGGAGAACAATTATGTCAATGAGTGAGTGAGTCAGTCAGTCAGTGGTAATTAGCTTTATATAGTATAACTAGTATTTGCGTATTGCGCGAGGTGCAAGCACCTCGCGTGCTTGTGAGAAAAAGAAATGGGGGGGTGATAGGGGGGGTTTAGTATTTGCGTGTTGCGCGAGGTGCAAGCACCTCGCGTGCCTGTGAAAAAAAAAATAGTGGGGGGGGGGCGGGGGTGATGGGGGGGGGGGTGTAGTATTGCGTGGTTGCGCGAGGTGCAAGCACCTCGCGTGCTTGTGAAAAAAACTAAAGCATTGCCCCTCTAAATAAGTATTTGGCGTGTTGCGCGAGGTGCAAGCACCTCGCATGCTTGTGAAAAAAAAAAAAAAAAAAAAGGGGGGGGGGGGGGGAATGGGGGGGGTTGCACAATTATTTCGACTAAAGCATTGCCCCTCTAAATAAATCTGAAAAAAAAAATGTTTC